>JAIGNY010002177.1:222500-247500 GCA_020152595.1 Chiridota heheva
AACGATAGTAGAGAAAGAATACTTAGGGTGCAATCGAATTGTTTTGACTTTAAGGTTGGATTCTGTTGCCTGTTTGCAGGTATTGTGACCACCGTGTTCATTCTTTCCAAGCCTGAGTGGAATTCAATGGGTGAACGATAGCAGAGAAAGAATACTTAGGGTGCAATCGAATTGTTTTGACTTTAAGGTTCAATTCTGTTGCCTGTTTGCAGGTATTGTGACCACCGTGTTCATTCTTTCCAAAGCTGAGTGGAGTTCAATGGGTGAACGATAGTAGAGAAAGAATACTTAGGGTGCAATCAAATTGTTTTGACTTTAAGGTTGGATTCTGTTGCCTGTTTGCAGGTATTGTGACCACCGTGTTCATTCTTTCCAAGCCTGAGTGGAATTCAATGGGTGAACGATAGTAGAGAAAGAATACTTAGGGTGCAATCCAATTGTTTTGACTTTAAGGTTGGAATCTGTTGCAAAGCATTAACTGTATTATAGAATGAAGCGATTTAAGAACCTGATGATATCTGATGACTTACCAGGGCAGCTGTTCTGGATTTATATGTGCATTTCCATATTCATTTGATTATGCAGGACTATAAAGCTAAATTGGAGTCAAGTGTTGCTACCCATATGCTTATTTGTGTGTAATTAATTTGGATATTAGGGCATGCATGCTAGTAGTACAAGTGAGTTGTGATCTGCTGCACAACTTCTTCGGTTATATTATTGTCTGCGCCTGTTGTTTGATATATGCGAACACAAGTAGCATTCAATCGTATAGCCAGTACGGCGTGTATGTGGTGCTGAGAGAGGGGGTTGTGTGAAAGGGGTGACAGTTCTTTTGTGAAGTTTATTCTTTGTGAACTGCTTGTTGGTATAGTTACTGTGTTGTCAGGTATAGTGGCATCTGTGACTATTTATAGATGTGGGGTATTTTCTGGAATATTTTCATTATTGTTATCATTATTATTATTGTTATTATCATTATTATCATTATCATTATTATCGTCATCATCATCATAATCTTCATCGTCGGTCGTCGTCATCATCATCATCTTTGTGTTTCCTTTAACACATCAAGACTGTTATAGTAAGTCTACTATGGAAGGTTGGCGCCCTCATCCTCACATTCTTAACAATTATTAATGTATTTTAAAGAAAGTTTATTTTATTTGTTCAATATTAAAATGATTTTCCCTCTAATTTTCTTCAGGTGGTATATTATAAATACCCTTCCTAGATTCAGTTTCACTACTTTTTTGACATATCCCATGGTTTTTAAGCCACAAAATCACAGGACAAAATATGATAGAAAACTTAAAAGACTTCAATGATGATGAGGCTATGACATCACAACTAGTCTGATTTCAGTCATTTCAAAACATATGATACCAAACCTTAAATTCTTTTTAACGGAATAAGATTTTTGAATCCTTTCTTCACTCTTTCATTTTTTTTGAAGTCCTATTTAATATAAGATAAGACTTGACCCTTGAACTAATTCTTTATTAATGTCAACACTACAATTACCGACCTAGCCCAATCAACAAGACTGGCTAAACTTCTTTTTATAACAAAATCGCATTTTGAACAGCGAAAGACTTACAAAGACTGGCCTCTTGACGACATTATGGGAATCTGAGAATAGCGGAGCGTTCCCGAAAAACCGTTGGTCTGAGGAGAGAGTAAATAAAAGATTTACAAGGATAACTGTCAGGGGCATAGAATGGGTCATCTATTACGGGCAGGGGGAGGCAATAATTGCTAAGAAGTCCTGGTTACAAACAGGAAAGTTAAGTGCACTTCAAACATTGCTGCTAACTGGGAAATCTTTAGTTTTCAGGTAATATCCTTTATTTTTGAGAAATTTTCTGGAGATTTTTTTTTTTCCTTTTTGAGCAACTTTTGTTTTGTTTTTCAATATTTTTTTGTCAATTTTGGGGAAACTCCCTTAAATTTCAGGTGCTAGGTTCTAATAATTTTACCACAATATCCAATAATTTCCCAATTTCAACTCAGAGGAAGGTGAAATCCTCTCGAGAGGCAGTTTGGAGGCAGTATAAAAGGCATGTATTGTTCATTCTGAGACTCCCAATCCACACAAACTCTTGCCAATATGAGATGTTACTGGATAAGCTGTGAGTTACAGCAACTTTGGTCAAAAATGATTTGGGTGCTCTGGGCAGAATGTGATAATTGGTGTCTGGTCTGGGTAGTGGTGCAATTTTTTATAAGAATAAGCCCAGTTTATAAATCATTTGAAACATAGTATTACAATGACACTGATAAATAAGCAACAGGTACTGAGTCTTGCCAATGCAGATGACAGTAATATCAAGATGTAATTGATACAAAATTATAGACAAATTCATTCACTACCATTTATGAAAAAGACACATTAAATACCAACATTTGATGTGTCTTTATAATAATAATAAAAATATAGTGTACACAAAATTACAAATGACTCCCACACCATTTAAAATGAAAGGAACGAAAAGATACTTGGTGTTTTTGTCAGAATATCTATGTAACTGCAGAGTTGGAATAAATTATAAGATTTCCCACAATTGTGATTCAAGGTGTCGAAAATCTTGACAGAAATAATATTAATATAGTGGATACATTTTTACATAATTCCCTATTTTTCTGCGGTTATAATCATCAGAACCATAGATTTTTATCCAGCTCTGTGTAACTGATACTTTAATCGAAAAGAATTGTGAACAAATACCTCCAAAAATTTCCCCCAAAATACAATGTGTCAATGCAGGTAATTAATGCCATTATATTGCTGGGCACTAATTTTATCATACCCACATATATCAGTATGCAATGACCAAATACAGTATATCCATATCAAGAATTTCTCATACTGACGAAATAAATACATGTTAAAAACTATGTCACTTTGGAAGTGAGTGATCTTTTCCAATGACTTACTCAGAGAATGGAGTGATGATTGATGGCTTGTCACAAAATGTCATGTCACAAAATTTCAACTTTGTCACATAAATGTCTCAAATGTCACATAATTTTTGGCACCTTTTGCCCAGAATGTCACATCAGTTTTGCCTTTGTCACATTTATATCATAAGCAGTTGACGTGTGATACTCATAAAAAGGATCATTTGGTTATGTCTGTTTCATTTAAAATAAAATCTACGACTTAACAACAAATCAGCAATGAGTGTGAGTGAAGGGGTAAAACATGTCACACAAAATTTAACATATCTGTTTATGTTCATTTTGTCAGAAAATTTTCAAAATGTAACAGAATGTCACAGATTTTTGGACAATGAAATTTTGTCACAAAATGTCACCATGTCACAGATGCTCCATTCTCTGCTTACTTGAAAAGTGGTTGAAGTAACGATCTTCATCACCGTAGATCATAGCAGGTCTCAAAATGATTGCATCAGGGAATTCTTCCCTTACTCGAGTTTCACCAGAACACTGCAAGAAAGAGATCATTACAAATCATTATCCATGGGTAAAATCATATCATGGGTAATGAATATTCATATCATTTAAATTTTACTTCTCCCCATAGGTGTAGGAACCTGGGGAGAATAGAGGCACGTGCCCCCACCCCCCCACACTTTAAAAAAAAATGACAAAAGTGCCCCTTTTAAAAATGAAAAGTGCCACTTTTGAACATGAAATATGCCTCTCAATACTGTCCCAATAGTATGAAACTGGTGGCTTCTGTTAGACCCATGTACAGGAGGAATGTGTCCCCATTGGAAAAGTGCCCCTTGTCCCAATGTATGGGAGGAATGTGCCCCCATTGAAAAGTGCCCCTTTCTAAAAATAAGTGCCCTATTTACTTACTTTGTAGTTTAGTTTTGGGCTCACTTATCCTATCTACAGATCGGGATGAGGACATCTATAAGACTTGAAAAATACCACCTAAGTGGCCATGCCACCCAATTTTTTAAAGCCAATTTTTAACTCGCCAGCCCAAACTGGTACTTATTTCACAGCTGAGTGAACTGGAGCAAATGGGATAAAAGGAATATTTTCATGGTTTTTTTGTAAAATTCTATTTAAAAGAGCATACTTTTAGAGCCAATTTGGTACAAAAATCAGGTTGATATCATATCAAAGATTTCCCAATTGCATTTTAAAGTTTTTGTCTAGTATGATGAATTGGTGTTTTATGATCTTTAACAATCCATACCTCCTGAACGAAATTTGTAGAAACAGTTTAGTACAAAATATGATATCAACCTGATTTTTGTACAAAAAATCAGCTTTAGGAAAAAGTATGCTCTTTCAAATAAAAATTTTACAAAAACACAATGGGAATATTCCTTTCATCCCATTGCTCCAGTTCATTCAAAGAAATCATAAACCAGCATCATAAAACACCAAATGAGTACAAAAACAGTTTAAAATGCTAATGGAAAATCTTTAACAATCCATATCCCTGAATGGAATATGATATCAACCCCAATCGGCTTAAAAGTATGCTCTTTCAAATAAAATTTTACAAAAAACAATGGGAATATTCCTTTCATCCCATTTGGACTGGTGTCCAATCCAGAAGAGTCAAGCACTCTCTTATCCGCTTTACACCATGAAAGGTTACGAAAAAACCTGGGAATATTCCCATTGATTTTCATTTTTTTAAATATGACAGAAATTTATAGAAACGAAGTGGTGAAAAAAACTATGTTAATATCTTATTCCGTTCAGAAGTTATAAGAATTTAAAGAGTAGAAAAAAATGTTCTTAAAAACACCTCATACAGTACTGTATATGTCCTTTAGTTTGTTTGTTTGTTTGATGAGGGCTTAACGGCACCACGACAACGAGGGTCAAATTGTGCCTGAGAGGTCAGATCATTCTAGAGGTAGGAAGGAAAGGAAACAGGGGGAGAATGAGAGAAATTCAAGAACAAAAAGTCAGAAAGCTGTAATCGAGAGAGGAGGTGCATGGGTGAAACAAAAAGAAAGTAGAGAGGGGGTGGAAGAGGAGAATTAAATATGGTTGTAGAGGGAAGCATAATGAAGGTCCTTCAGCTTGGTGATGTTATCAAAGCAATTCCAGCACAATTCTTATGTATTTCTTATAAATTTATTCACACTTTTTTTTTTACATTATCGAACAGCATTTTTAATTCATTGTAGAGATAGGGTGGAATAATTGATTTACAAGAAAACATTTTGCTTTTTTCTTGGTGTACATCACATTTTCAATGAGAAAAAAAAATCCATTCAAGCCTCCATGGAATAATTAATCTACAATAAAACATTTTGTACTATAAGCCCTGGAGGCTGGAATGGATTCATTTAGTTCTGATGCATATCACCTGGTGCACATCACCTGATGCATATCAGATCTCAACCCGTCAATAGATATTTCAAGGAATATTCCCATGAAATTTCATTTCTATGCATGTGAGAGAAGAACTTAAGAAACAGCCTTGGTAAAAAAAAAAAAAAACATGTTCATATCTCATTCCTAGAAGAAGTTATTGAACTTGAAAGATTTTTCTTACCCGCATGAAAATAACTTTTGCACTATAAAGTAAATGTCATCGTTATGTTGTCATCACAGCACTTTCTGCACTAATCTTGATGTATTTCTTTGAAAATTAATTGCCAATTTTTCATAATTCAAATATAAGTTACAAGAACAAATTGGAAAACATTGTTGTAAATTTCATTATATGTTAATCTTAATCATTTTTTTGAAGAAAAAAATGTCCCCAATCATTTAGAAAAAACTACATTAATTTTCAAAAACAAAACATAAATAGCACAGGAAGTGCTGTGACATCATCATGATGACTTACAGTACACTCAGACCAACAAACTCTTTCACACAGACACGAAAAATCTTAAAATTCAATAATTTCTTGTAGGAATAACTTATTAATAATTTGGAATTTTCACCAATCTGTTTCTTTTATTGTCCTTTATCAAATATATCAAAAGGAAATTCCATGGAAATATTACTTAAAATAATTCTCCTTACCTTTGTTCTTAGTATTTTTGAAGGTGATGACAAATCGACGCCTAGTGCGGAGACGTGGATGAACTTATTCACGTTTTCTTCCTTGCATATTTTCGCCAGGTTTGCAGGTATATTTGCATTTACTTCCTCAAATGGGAAATTCCTCGTCTCATAATCCGAACCAATTAGGTTGATGACAACGTTGCAGTGCTTTACGATATCTCGTATGGCATCTTCATCACGCACGGAGTATTTCTGCAAGACAACAGTCCAACAATTAATTAATTAACAATTAATTAATTATTTAAGTTAAGAGAAGTAGGAGGTTGATGACAACATTGTAGTGCCATATCTCATACAGCGTCTTCATCATGCACTGTATATTTCTGCAAGCAACAATCACTTAATTAGTTAATTAGTAAACAAACAATTTAAGTTAAAGAGAAGTAGGAGGTTGATGACAACATTGCAGTGCTTTACAATATTTCGCATGGCATCTTCATCATGCACCATGTATTTCTGCAACACAACAATCAATTAATTAATCAACAACCAATTAATTAAATAACAATTATTGAAATAAGTAATCCACAATTAATTAATCAACAATTATTTAATGATTTAATCAGCAATCAATTAATTAATTATTAACAAAAATATTTTACTCAAACAATTAACAATTTATTAATTAATCAATTAAAAATGTATTAATTTAACTTGAGAATAATACACCCAAATATTTGAGGAATTCATTTAGTGGTCCAACCTTTCAATTTTTTGATAGATGACAAAAGAATTGTCATACTATTTCATATGTTTGTATGAAACGGCTGGTGAAGAAAGTCTACTGTAGGAAAGTTACATCTCTTTTCACTTTCTAAATAAAAAGTAATGTATTTCATTAAAAATTAACCAAACTTCTTTGACATATTGAAGGGACTTTTCCAACTTTCTTTAGTACGTAGGTCACAATTTTATCACTAGAATCTGTTTTAGCACCGTACATATGTAACGCTTGTTGCAACATCTCGAAAAATATTCTTGATTTTTAAGAATTTTAAGCGTTGGTTTTTAGCTGCCTCCAGCTGAATTTACACATTTTATGGAAAATAACTTGTTCTTTTGGAATGAGGATTTGGCCTCATAAATCAGACATGTGTGAAAGCCTTGCTTATTATTTAGTTTTACCAAGGATGTGCTCGTACATCCTTGGTTTCACATCATATGATTAGTGCATTTTCAGACAAACTAATTTAAAGAAAGGATGTACAATGTTAAGAAAATAATCAATGGGAATAGTGTAAAGAATAAATTGCTTCTTACAAAATACCATTAAATGAATGAAGACCATAAATATATATATATATTTTTATGCAAAACTTGCTTTGAAAATGGCAACTCTCCATTTCATCTTTCTTTGATATCATCTTTACTACTCTTTTGAACATTTTTGTAATAAAGTTGAGCTTCAACATCATTGATGCTCTGGTTGTCTGAATGTTCGAAACCAATTGTTTTTATTTTCTTTGATGTCAGAAACCAAATTTTTTTATTTCCTTTTATGTCAGAAACCAATTGTTTTTATTTTCTTTTATGACAGAAACGAATTGTTTTTTATTTTCTTTGATGTCAGCAACCAATTGTTTTTACTTTCTTTTGTCAGAAACAAATTGTGTTATTTTCTTTTATGTCAAAAACCAACTATTTTTATTTCCTTTGATGTCCGAAACCAATTGTTTTTATTTTCTTTGAGGTCAGAAACCAATTGTTTTTATTTTCTTTTATGTCAGAAACCAATTGTTTTTTTGTTTTTTTATGACAGAGAGCAATTGTTTTTTATGTTCTTTGATATCAGAAACCAATTGTTTAAATTTTTTTGTCAGAAACCAATTGTTTTATTTTCTTTGATGTCAGAAACCAATTGCTTTTATTTCCTTTGATGTCAGAAACCAAGTGTTTTTATTTCCCTTGATGTCCAAAACCAATTGTTTTTATTTTCTTTGATGTCAGAAACCAAATATTTTATTTCCTTTTATGTCCAGAAACCAATTGTTTCTATTATGACAGAAATAAATTGTTTTTTATGTTCTTTGATGTCAGAAACCAATTGTTTTAATTTTCTTTTGTCAGAAACCAATTGTTTTATTTTCTTTTATGTCAAAAACCAACTGTTTTTATTTCCTTTGATGTCCGAAATCAATTGTTTTTATTTCTTTGATGTCAGAAACCAATTGTTTTTAATTCCTTTTATGACAGAAACCAATTGTTTTTATTTTCTTTAATGACAGAAACCAATTGTTTTTTATGTTCTTTGATGTCAGAAACCAATTGTTTTCATTTTTTTGTCAGAAACAAATTGTTTCATTTTCTTTTGTCAGAAACCAATTGTTTTAATGTCCTTTGATGTCAGAAACCAATTGTTTTAATTTCCTTTGATGTCAAAAAACCAATTGTTTTTATTTTATGTTATGTCAGAAACCAATTATTTTGTTCCTTTGATGTCAGAAACCAATTGTTTTTTTATTTCATTTTATGTCAGAAACCAATTATATTTATTTCATTTGATGTCAGAAATCAATTGTTTCATTTCATTTGATGTCAGAGATCAATTGTTTTTATTTCTTTTATGTCAGAACCAATTGTTTTTATTTCCTTTTATGTTAAATTCAATTGTTTTTATTTCCTTTCATGTCAGAAACCAATTATTTTATTTTCTTTCATGTCAGAAACCAATTATTTTTATTTCATTTGATGTCAGAAATCAATTGTTTTTAATTTCATTTGATGTCAGAAACTAATTGTTTTTATTTCCTTTTATGTCAGAAACCAATTGTTTTTATTTCCTTTTATGTCAGAAACCAATTGTTTTTATTTCCTTTGATGTCAGAAACCAACTGTATTTATTACCTTTGATGTCCGAAACCAATTGTTTTTATTTTCTTTGATGTCAGAAACCAATTGTTTTTCTGTCCTTTGACATCAGAAACCAATTGTTTTTATCATATTTTGTCAGAAACTAATTGTTTTTATTTCCTTTATGTCAGAAACCAATTTTTTTATTTCATTTGATGTCAGAAACCTATTGTTTTTATTTCATTTGATGTCAGAAACCAATTGTTTGTATTTCCTTTGATGTGAAAAACCAATTGTTTTTCTGTCCTTTGATTTCAGGTGATTGATTGCTGGTTTACCATTTAGGGCATAAATTCATCATTATAAATATTCCATTGAATTTTTCACCTAAAAGTAACACCACAAATTTCCACCCAAACATCTCAAATCTTAAGTTTCTGTCTTTTCTTTATTCTAAAATACACCAAATTTAAATCACATATTTCTTGAGTAAATGAAACAAGAGTCCCATACAAAATTTTGTCAAACCAGTTCATTACTTCTTAGTATTAGCTGATGAAAAACTACAGCAAAAGCTAAAACATAACCTCTGTCAACTTTATTGATGTAGGTAACAGATAAACACAAGCAAAACCATAACCTTCCTCAAACTTTGTTGATGCAGGTAATAGATAAACAGCGTCAAAAACATAATCTTCATCCGACTTTCTTGATGCAGGTAATAGATAAACAACGTCAAAAACATAATCTTCATCCAACTTTGTTGATGGAGGTAATAGGTAAACAGCGTCAAAAACATAATCTTCGTCCAACTTTCTTGATGCAGGTAATAGATTAACAGCATCAAAAACATAATCTTCATCCAACTTTGTTGATGCAGGTAATAGATAAACAGTGTCAAAAACATAACCTTCGTCCAACTTTGTTGATGCAGGTAATAGATAAACAACGTCAAAAACATAATCTTCATCCAACTTTGTTGATGCAGGTAATAAATAAACAGCGTCAAAAACATAATCTTTGTCCAACTTTGTTGATGCAGGTAATAGGTAAACAGCGTCAAAAACATAATCTTCATCCAACTTTGTTGATGCAGGTAATAAATAAACAGCGTCAAAAAGATAATCTTCATCCAACTTTGTTGATGCAGGTAATAGATAAACAGCGTCAAAAACATAATCTTCGTCCAACTTTGTTGATGCAGGTAATAGATAAACAGCGTCAAAAACATAATCTTCATCCAACTTTGTTGATGCAGGTAATAGATAAACAGTGTCAAAAACATAACCTTCGTCCAACTTTGTTGATGCAGGTAATAGATAAACAACGTCAAAAACATAATCTTCATCCAACTTTCTTGATGCAGGTAATAAATAAACAGCATCAAAAACATAATCTTTGTCTAATTTTGTTGATGCAGGTAATAGATAAACAGTGTCAAAAACATAACCTTCGTCCAACTTTGTTGATGCAGGTAATAGGTAAACAGCGTCAAAAACATAATCTTCATCCAACCTTGTTGATGCAGGTAATAGATAAACAGCATCAAAATCATAATCTTCATCCAACTTTGTTGATGCAGGTAATAGATAAACAGTGTCAAAAACATAACCTTCGTCCAACTTTGTTGCTGCAGGTAATAGATAAACAACGTCAAAAACATATTCTTCATCCAACTTTGTTGATGCAGGTAATAGATAAACAGCGTCAAAAACATAACCTTCGTCCATCTTTGTTGATGCAGGTAATAGATAAACAACGTCAAAAACATAATCTTCATCCAACTTTGTTGATGCAGGTAATAGATAAACAACGTCAAAAACATAACCTTCGTCCAACTTTGTTGCTGCAGGTAATAGATAAACAACGTCAAAAACATATTCTTCATCCAACTTTGTTGATGCAGATAATAGATAAACAGCATCAAAAACATAATCTTCGTCCAACTTTGTTGATGCAGGTAATAGATAAACAACGTCAAAAACATAATCTTCATCCAACTTTGATGATGCAGGTAATAAATAAACAGCGTCATAAACATAATCTTCGTCCAACTTTGTAGATGGAGGTAATAAATAAACAGCGTCAAAAACATAATCTTCATCCAACTTTGTTGGTGGAGGTAACAGTATACCTGATAAACACAGGCAACGACATCACCTTTGCCCATTTTTTTGGTGGAGGTAACAGATAAACACAGGCATCGACATCACCTTTGCCCAACTTTGTTGGCAGAGTTTACAGATAAACAAAGCAAATGACATCACCTTTGCCCAACTTTGTTGGTGGAGGTAACAGATAAACACACGCAATGACATCACCTTTGCCCAACTTTGTTGGTGGAGGTAACAGATAAACATAAGCAATGACATCACCTTTGCCCAACTTTTTTGGTGGAGGTAAATGATGAAGTTTGTTTCCATTTGTTTCTAGCTTAATCTTACCCTCATTAAGATTTGGCCTAAATCTCCCATCAGCTTAAAATGTGAGAGGTCGTAGGCTTCGCACCTGTACGGGATCACCACCTGAGATCCTTCACGACCTGTTAAAGAGCAGAAATGAATATTCAAATGAGCACTAGGCCGATAAGAAGGGGTGTTTTTTTAGGTCCACCAAAAATTGAATGCTTATCTAGCACGGTACAGTATGGTAATTTTCTGGTTAAAATGAATATTCAAGTGACCTTTGGGTCAATCCATATCAATTCAACACTAAAAGGGAAAATGTAACCCACTATCTCAAAGTTGCTTTAAATTTGGCACATATGCTAGGAATAAGGTATATAGAACACCCCTAAAAGTTTAGCTCTATTGCTCAAGTCATTTTTGAGATAAAGATGTGTAAATCTCGGCTATATTTGCCCAAATTTTCTGCCACCAGCGGCCATTTTGAATTTCCAACCAACACAAATTCCCTTATAATTTCTTTTCTTTACCCCACATCTTTCTAAAAATTGGCACTGGGCTGATTTGGAAGGTGGGGAATCTAAAAATGGCACTTCAATATGCTCCCAGGGCAAGTCTTTATTCTGAATTTTTAAGAAAAAAAAAAAATGTTAAATAATGTTAAAAAGTTCCATTTTCAAAAGGTCCTTGCAAAAAAGGGCAAAAATATTAATGACTGAAACTTTGTTTTAGTTTATCGATCTGTTGTGGATGATACATCTGTGAAATTCACATTTCAGTCTGGTGCTCCTTTAAGTGTTTGAACCCAGGTCCAACTGTTTGTGAAACGCTTATAATATTAATTCACACATTTAGTTTAAGAAACTATCCTAGACCCATAAATGATTCACTTTTGAATGTGCTTTAACTGTAATCTGCTGCAAAAATATCCAAATGCCAAAAGATTTGACCTGTAAATTTGTTATGTAGAACAAACAAATGAGGTTCGCGTCCGATCGTGAGGTTTTCCAACCTTGGTAAAAATTACAACACACTCTGCATCCTTTTATAGCATTAGTTAAGAACTTTTAATTCTGAAATCTCCGAAAATGTCTTGGAAAGTAATACATTTTCACAATCAGTTACAGAAAATTTTGCCAAATAATATAAAGCAGACATTTTTAATCTTGTAATTAGATGAAACCCAATCAATTTGGGGTATTTGCCGACAAAATTGATGGCTCAAAACCTTCATGTAAATCTTTAAAAAAATTTTCATTAAGTCTTCTTTACTGGAAAGGATGGGAAGAAAGCTTAGTTGACTTACCTCAAAAATTTGAAGTTGAAAGTCGCCAAATAAGTAAAAAGATAACATACCTAAGAATGTCATAGAAATAGACCTCATCAATACGACGGAGTTGTTAGTTCCCATAAATACAGAAAATACATCAGATAGTAAACTGATCACTCAGTGTTTTGCAGGCAAATATCTAGCTGAATGTTATCGTGTTTGCTCCAGGGTCACTTCAGAAATGGGATCAATTTTGTCGGCAAATACCCCAAATTGATTGGGTTTCATCTAATTACAAGATTAAAAATGTCTACTTCATATTCTTTGGCAAAATTTTCTGTAACTGATTGTAAAAATGTGTTACTTTCCAAGACATTTTCGGAGATTTCAGAATTGAAAGTTCTTAACTAATGCTTATAAAAGGATGCACAGTGTGTTGTAATTTTTCACAAAGGTTGGAAAACCTTGCGAACGTCGCGAACCTTATTCGCAGTAATGCCTTTTATCTCAGCGGGAACGCCTTTTATTACGGCGGGAACTCCTTTCATCTCAGCAGGATCAAATCAATCACGAAAAGAAAATTTAAAAAAATGTGAAAAAAGTTTCCATAACATGAATTACATGCATTATGAAGGCTAAAAAGTATGAAAAACGTCAAATTTTCCCCTGGACTGCCACAAGGGGTTCCACCCCTTGACCCAGCCGAGGCCCTTATCAGGCCCCTAAACCCAACGCTGTCTATGCAATCTACTAAGAGGAAAAGCAGACAATCTTTCTTTATGTTCGTGGAAACAGTTGCAAGGTATTGCCATCCTGTTTTTATTTAACCCTTCTGAGCTAAACTATCTACGTCACAGATTGGTCCGGATGAGAATATAATTGGAGGATAAGAACACGTCACAGATTGGTCCGGATGAGAATATAATTGGAGGATAAGAACATAAGGAGGGGAGGTGGGGAAGTATTTTCCTGGGACTATAAAAAGTCTTGAAACAAATTTCTGTGAGTATACCGCAATAATATCAACAAAACCGAATGCTTAATTCTAACAGAAAATATCAATTGAGTAACCTCTAATGAATTGTTAGGCTGTGAATAAATTCTTGAGTGGCCTTTAATGAATTGTTAGGTTGTGAATATATTTTTGAGTGGCCTCTAATGAATTGATAGTTTATGAATATATTTTCTCTCCTTTCCTTATCTTATTCTCCCTTTTGTTTTCCCCTTTTCCTTCTTTTCCTTGTGTCCTTTTTCTTTCTAGAGACCTGAAGAAATTTCTGGGACCATTGGTGACGTGGTCCACTATTATTTTCCACCCCTGCATAAGAACTGGGATTTTTGCCGATAATACCATATTCGTTATTTTGTCGGCTATCATTAAAAAATAGGCCAATCTTACCAAGTCTATTAATAACATAACGTCCAAGAAAACCTGTCCCCCCAAATACAGCAGCTACAATTCCACTAAAAGAAGACCGTCCGCCGGTACCCTTGGTCACCAGTGAATGGTGGTGGGAGCTGGCATTGCGTTTACTGGTGGACTGTGAGCTCCATGCAGCAAGAGGCCTCAAAAGCAGGGCTGCAGGAAAAAAAGTATAAACAAAATCTTGATTATTTATCATTGCTACTATTAACAGCTCACCTGTGAACAGGTAGATAAAACAAAAAGGGTAACTGGGTGATTCTGTGCATGTAATGCGACTAACAGTACCAGACACAGAGTCACCCTGGTACCCTCTCAGGGTAATGAGAGTAACCGGTCACAAAATTGCCCAGTTAAATTTCTTATAATTCATATATCCATGAAAATCATGTTGTTCTTAGGTAGTATACTCCACACTTGAAATGACAACCATTGGGGCCATTAGTGAATAGGCTGGATAGGAAAAATCTCAAAATTTGTTGATTTTTGACTCTTACATAAAAACTCTCTCATCCCTGGTCATAAAACTCTTAAAAATGGCATGACAAATTCCTTAAAAATACATACCTTGCAAAAACAAATCAAAAACTTTCTTCCTTTTTGAGAGCCATGTTAGGACTTAAAACAGCTTTTTTAATGCAGTCTCTACCAAATTTATTGACATAACAAATTAACAAATGACTAAATAACAGCCAATATATTTTTGAAAGTGTATTTTCATCCGAAATTTTAGATTTGTTAATGATCAAAATGCAAGTAGTCCGAATTTGCTTGATTTTGGTATTAAAAAATGACAGGAATGTCATTTTAAGGCCTCAAAAAGTGTCTCAAGTTTTCCATGATTTTGCAACAAAGGATGCAACTTTTTGAATAATTTTTTGAAGTGGTGGATTGTTAACGAATCTTGCCATTTTAAAGTTTCATGACAGGGAATGCAAGAGTTTTTAAACACCTGTCAAAATTCAACAAATTTCGTGATTTTTCCTATGCAGCCTAAAACTACTGACCCCTATGGTTGCCATTTCAGGCCATTTTCAGTTAGTCAAGCCTCACCTTGAGTATGCTATTCAGGCTTGGAGTCCCTTTTATGAGAAGGATAAGTTCATTTTGGAGCAGGTTCAGCGAAGAGCCACAAGACGTATTCCCAAAGTAAGGAATCTCTTTTATGAATCTAGGTTGTGAATTCTTGGTTTGACCATGCTTAAGTTGAAAAGAAAACGTGGCGATATGATTCAGGTTTTTAAGTTCCTATCTGGTAGTGATGCTTTGACTTCCTGTTCTTTCTTGCATGTTTTAGCTAATCCCCATGTGACATGTGGTAACAGTTTGAAGTTGACCAAAGAGTTCTCACGGATAGATATTCATCTTTTCGCAAAGAGTTGTTAATGAGTGGAATGGTTTGCCTAAGTGGGTAGTTAGTTCCAACTCTGTTTATAATTTTAGAGTCAACACTGATTAGTTCTTTAATAACTCTGGGCAACTTTGATTTTTTGTTTTGTTTTTTGTGGTGGTGGTGGTGTTAGTTTGGGCTTTTTATGGGGTGACTAACCCTTCTTAGCTCGTAATCTTTTTATGTTATGTTATTTCAAATGTGGCCTATTCTGCTCATCTACACACCTACAGGCCTACTTCATAATTAGTTGGTTGGTGGGGTTTAAAGGAATATTAAATTTAGTGTTCCAACGATAATTGATTTGCCGATCATATCGAGCTGATTATGGCTTATCAGGATCGATGAAATGTTCGTAGATTGACGATCTGATGATTTTAACAAAAAAATTCATTATTTATGGTTTTTTAAATTGATTATTTCTTTTTTTTCAAACGTTAAAACATGAAAAGCTGAGATATAAAAACGCACAAATGTTGATGACGAAATATCTATTTTTTTCTTTTACCTTAAAATGTATTCTACAGATTATTATCTTATACATCCATGTTTTCCATGTTGAATTAATTATCTATGATCATTACGGTAGCAGTGCCTGCAGCATGTTCATTAATATCACAATTAGTACTGTCATAAAATAAATAATCGGAAATCGATTCGGATCGGGCTGATTATGACAAAATATGATCGGTAATCGACAGAACCCATCACAGTGTTGGAACACGAATTCATTGATATGGTTGAGTATATCAAAGAAACAAATTGGTGGAAAAACATGTTGACGTCTTATCCTGTTTATGATTTAACGTAGGGGCCTAGGTGCATTTCAAATATTTCATTAACGCTAGTGTGTTGAAAAGTTACCTTGCAGTGTCCCCCTCCCCATATGTATTGCAGATCCAAGATGTACAGTATTTCTGTAAAATGAAATTTTTATTTCATTACAGTGGGTGATATTTACATGATTTGTACAGTACACCAACTAACAGGGCTGACATCAGTACGACTGTAGCCTAGCCTGGACTGGGGAAGTAGGCCATTGTGGTTTTAAACGTCTACGAGCTCTGGCAAAAGTGGAGAATTATAAAATCAACTCAAGCCTTTCTTATCAGTTGATATTTTAAAATGAGTTTCTGCAACATTTTCATCCAGATCCAGAATAATCAATACAAATTCTAAAAGTTAGATGACATAAGGTACGTGCAACTGGTACACTTAATATTATCAATTTATTACGTCGGCAGCCATCTAAAATTCTACTAATGCGCACCCACGCAAACATTACAACGGTAAAAAAATGCTACCAATATGAACATAAACTTATAAATTATACATATACTATGGAAAATTTACATGATAAAGCTCAAATCAATAAAATATCGGTTATAATTTTACCATTAGCGCCCGACTTCCATCTCACAACTGCGGCCATTTTGAAGATGTTCGAGGAGGTAGCACGAAACTAATTTTTACGAAATCAAAGCTACATTATGAAAATTAAAAGAGCATTAAATTCAACGGGGTCTTTTCATGCTAACTGGAGGCCAGAAGCGGGGTAGGGGGTAACCGCCTCCTGAAAGGGTTTTACCTTCCTAATTGCATGCTTTTTCCCTGGTTGGGGAGGTAAAATTGGGAAATTATAACATGAAACTTTAAAAAAAAAATGGGAAAATCGACTTGAGAAAATTTGGTAAAATTATTGAAAAATTTGGCGACATTTCTTGTAAATTTCCCCATAGCTGACTAAAAGTATCCCGAAATGAGGGAATTCCTCAAAATTACCTGAAAATAATAATAGTTTTCTAATTATCAGCAACGTTTGAAAGCCTACGTAATTTCCGCTTGTAACCAGGACATTTTGGTCGTAGCCGTGATGCTTTTTGCGGCCCAATTGGCAGTGCCTACCTGAGACCCAGTTTTGCCCGTGGTTTCCAGCTTGGTCTTAATTGTGGGATAGAAGTGGGACCCAAGCAGGGCCGTAGCTAGCACAAAATTTGTAGGGCGAAAAATATGCGAAACATGAGCATGGTGGATTTGGAGAGGGGGAGGGGAAAATGCCTTGTGTTCCCATTTTATGCATATACCTTACGTGTAGAAATTCACAATCGGCGAAAAATATGCCCCTGCTAACTACGACCCTGGACGAGTGCCCCGAGTTACTGGCATAGTTTTTTGTCTTTTTTGAGAGGAATTTCAATTGTGCAGCGTCCACCTTTAGTTTTACTTTGTTATTGTCTCTGGTGTGTCCCCCAGTCATTGGAGGCTGGCGACGGCATTGCCCAAGCGGGATCTATCTGGGCTCATGCGTACAGATGGGGTAACTGCCCCAGCTTGCAGTGTATACATGCATGGGTTACACATGAGACTTGTATGGGTCTATTTTTGGTTATTCATGGTATAGGATATGCTGATATGCTCCGGGTTATAACTGGGTATATAAGACATGGAAATAAATGAGTTACCATGCATATTGCAGTGTTTCACAAGAAAAATTGGGGGAGCCCGCCACTATGCCAATCATTTTATACAAACTTTGGTACAAAATATTTGTAAGCCCCTATCAAATATTTCAAGATTTTTTTTTTTAAATAATAAGCGGTAAACATTATTTGTTACTTGTAATGAGATGTAAATCCAGTCATTTTCAAAGAATAGCGAGATTGTAATTGCATTATTTACATATTTCGCGTGAAATCCGTAGACTAAAGATTTTAAAATCTATTCAGTCATATATTCCACCCGCATAGGCGGTGGAATTGGGAAAGGGCCAATAATTTCAACCCTCCAATAAACATTTATAATTTTCAAATTTATTCACCCCGAGATTTAATTCATACGTTATGTTCTCTTTATTTAATAGCCTAGATCATGCAGTCCACAATTACAATCTTCAATCATACATAACAAAAACTTGAAAGCTCCCCCCCCCCGTCCCCCACTCCCCCTCTCCCGGCTAGAATAGAAAATGTCCGATATGGTCATAATTAATGACAACTCGCCCCTTGGGTTGATTCTAACACGTTATAAGCTGGCTTTATTGGATGTTGGCACTATTGACTATTAACTATTGGCCTGTATATTCATTTTCTAACATTTTGGAAAGGTAGGTTGCTCACTTGCATCATAAAACATGGGTAAAAACATAATGGTATCAAGACCTCCAACTGTTCTTTATCAATTAAACGCTGCCCGTTTCATTCTGTTCATTTTGCAGTAAGATTTTGTTTTCAAATAGCCTACATTAAACAGTAGACTTTTTGAAGAATACTATGAGTCTTAAATATATATATTTTTATGCAGGCACGTAGCAAGGACTTTAAGATGGGGTCCGTTTTTTCCGTATAAAAGGGCACTTTATTCCTGCATCTCGGAAAATTTAAATGGGAACGCGACGTTATACATTATTTTATTTTTATTTTTTTTCCCGAGAGAAGGCTAAAGATTGGGCAAAACCGTTCCCGTACTTCAACAAACTTTGGAATTCCAAGTGCTTATTATATATTTAGATTTCTAAAGCTGTAAAGAGCACTTTTTCAGAAAAAGGGCGTTCTTCAGAGAAAAGTTTGAATATGTAGAATAATCTATATTAGTAATATATTAACACTTTGTGCGATATTGTATTTAATACATGAACTAAGACTCCGAGATATAGAGGAAGCGGGATATAGAACAGGTTCGTTGAAAAAAAATTACACATGTTCATAGTAAATTATTGGGAGCTTATGAACCATTTTTCTTTTAGACTACACATATTTTTCAAAGAGTGACCATAGACCTATATCCATACACAGAAGCGTGAAACAATAAAACATTATATTTCCACATTATGCGTTTTCATGATTTTGTTTTTTGTATATTACAGTTGTATATTATATCTCTTTTTGACATAAATTTTGACTTGTATAATTTACTCCCTTCCTATGCGAAGTGACGTACATTTTTGCCTTCAAATGTTAATTCTGCGAGAGCTTTCGGGGGCTTCGCTCCCTGGATCCCTACCGGAGCTTCGCCCCTGGACCCCACCAGGGGCCATTAAACGGGCACCTGGAGCTCACGCCGAAAAGCAAGTGCTACGCGCTCGCAGTAGCACCTTCAGTGTCACCTTAACGGACAAATATTTGTAATGTTCAGTTTGTCCCCCCCCCCCTCCCGCCCCCGGGGGGACAAACTAAAATTCCGGACCCCCATAGCAGAACTTTCTACGCTGCTAAAAGGCAAAAATAAATTCACCTATTTCTGTTTCAATTTCGCAACGTTTTGGCCATTGTCTGATTGTCAAGCATGCATGGTGTTTCGCGAAATTAGGGGACACCCGTTTTGAACGCACGTTTATTTTATTAATTTCTATGGGACCTTATGACCTGAGCCGCCTAAGACCCGGGCCCGACAATAAAATTCAAGTAATTGCCTAATAGAAATGAAACAAAAGCCTTCATGGTGAATATATCGGGATTATCTTTTCGGTCAGATTTAGATAGAATGACGGCCCTGTCTGATTTTTAAGGATAAAAAACAAATGCGTTTAGGCTGTTAAGAATTTTTTTCTGTTTTTCACTCCCACCCCAGGAAAATGCCGAGTCAACCGCCATATGACGCGGGTTGGACGTGCCAAGGTGGTATACCTTCCACCATCAAGATGGTATACCATTTCCCTGATCCAATTCAGTTGACCACATGTGGTACAGAGCCACTTACAATGGAACACCTCTTAAAATGTGTCCTCTTGGGGAAACATGCACTGCTGTTGACCTTCATATTATAATGACTAGAACAGAAGAAGAAGAAGCATAAGAAGGAGCATAAGAAGAAGCATAAGAAGAAGAAAAAGCATAAGAAGAAGCATAAGAAGAAGAAGAAGAGAAGAAGAAGAAGAAGAAGAAGAAGAAGAAGAAGAAGAAGAAGAAGAAGAAGAAGAAGAAGAAGAAGAAGAAGAAGAAGAAGAAGAAGAAGAAGAAGAAGAAGAAGAAGAAGAAGAAGAAGAAGAAGAAGAAGAAGAAGAAGAAGAAGAAGAAGAAGAAGAAGAAGAAGAAGAAGAAGAAGAAGAAGAAGAAGAAGAAGAAGAAGAAGAAGAAGAAGAAGAAGAAGAAGAAGAAGAAGAAGCATAAGACGAAGAAAAAGAAGAAAAGAAGCATAATAATAATAAGAAGAAGCATAAGAAGAAGAAGAAGCATAAGAAGAATCATAAGATACATGCATAAGATGCAGCATAAGAAGCAGCATAAGATGCAGCATAACAAGCATAAGACGCGGCACAAGAAGAAGCAGAAGCATAAGAAGAATCATAAGATACAGCATAAGAAGAAGCATAAGAAGAAGAAGAAGCATAAGAAGAAGCATCAGAAGAAGCATTGGAAGAAGCATAAGAAGAAGCATAAGAAGAAGAAAAAGCATAAGAAGAAGCATAAGATGCAGCATAAGAAACAGCATACTGATGCAGCATAAGAAGCAGCATAAGATGCAGCATAACAAGAAGCATAAGACGCGGCACAAGAAGAAGCAGAAGCATAAGAAGAATCATAAGATACAGCATAAGAAGAAGCATAAGAAGAAGAAGAAGCATAAGAAGAAGCATCAGAAGAAGCATTGGAAGAAGCATAAGAAGAAGCATAACGAGAAGAAGAAGAAGCATAACAAGAAGAAGCATAAGATGCAGCATAAGAAGAAGCATAAGATGCAGCATAACAAGAAGCAGAAGAAGAAGCATAAGATGCAGCATAAGATGCAGCATAAGAAGAATCATAAGATGCAGCATAAGAAGAATCATAAGATGCAGCATAAGAAGAATCATAAGATGCAGCATAAGATGCAGCATAAGAAGAAGCATAAGAAGAAACATAAGAAGCATAAATTGCGCAATATCATACATCAGAACATGCAGAATAGGACACCTAGCAAATTGCAAAAAACATAAGAAGAAGAAGCATGAGAAGAAGCATAAGATACATGCGTAAGATGCAGCATAAGAAGCGGCATAAGAAGCAGCATAAGATGCAGCATAAGAAGAATCATAAGATGCAGCATAAGAAGCAGCATAAGAAGCAGCATAAGATGCAGCATAAGAAGAATCATAAGATGCAGCATAAGAAGGAGCATAACATGCAGCATAAGAAGAATCATAAGATGCAGCATAACAAGAATCATAAGATGCAGCATAAGATGCAGCATAAGAAGCAGCATAAGAAGCAGCATAAGATGCAGCATGAGAAGAAGCATAAGAAGAAGCATAAGATGCAGCATAAGAAGAATCATAACATGCAGCATAAGAAGAAGCATAAGATGCAGCATAAGATGCAGCATAAGAAGAATCATAAGATGCAGCATAAGAAGGAGCATAACATGCAGCATAAGAAGAATCATAAGATGCAGCATAACAAGAATCATAAGATGCAGCATAAGATGCAGCATAAGAAGCAACATAAGAAACATAAATTGCGCAATATCATACATCAGAACATGCAGATCAGGACACCTAGCAAATTGCTTAAGTTAACTTATTGTTTTCGGTCCTTCCCTCAAACATTATAAATGGGAGAAGATGGCTATAGTGAACAGGAAATTGGATATCATTATAACCTTGACTCAGATTTAGCAGTATTTAACGTAATTTGAGAACCTTTGACAATTTGAATTTGGGAAAGAATTATAAAGAATTAGGCACATTAAAGAATTTTAGCTGTATTTCTATCTATGATACATCCTCAACATAAACATGTTGAAAATTCGTGCACACTTTAATTTTTTTATAACTTAATAACTATAAGTGCTATTATGACCATTTAAAAACCATTCTACTTGGAATTTAATGCTCTTTCATCTATATACCTTTAACACAGTAAGAAGACATCCATAACATTGAAAAAGTTTCTTCATCACTTTTAAGTCCGTTTTCGTAATGGTCAGATAGCTTTGTTTCATAAGATTTCTGAAGTGCCCGCTAAACTTAATCAAAAACCCTGCAATAATATACTCACGGTAACTCCTGCCGCTTTCTTGAAGTCATATATAAATTCCTGTTCATAAGCTGACGTGATAGATGTCAGGTGGGGTGTCATACCTGGAAAACACCTGGAAAACTTTCAGTGTAAAACTGTTCTTCGGATTCCCATCCTTTAAGCTGTTGGTGAAGGCTAAGAAAAAGGGAATACCGTTTCTATGAATTCATTATTGTCATGAATATTGGTATATTTCATATCTACACCAAGCTTAAAATTTTCCACACCAATCCCAGATGGCACAATTTGGTTGGGCCAACGTTGGTAAAAGATGGCAGTTTACGTTGGGGCTTCGTTGTTTAAATGTGAGTTTTTGGTTGGGTGCTCGTAGGGATGCAGTGGGCCCAGTGGTGGCTTAGCCAACCGTTAGTTACTGTATGTTAGTCCAGCGTTGGGTCAATGTTAGCATGCCAACCCAACATAATGCCAACATTTCCAACATACACCAACCTTCGGCCAACGTTGGCCCAGCGTAGTGTGCTATCTGGGAATGTTATACTAGCTGCTTATTATAACTTTACATCGTTCAGAAACATGGAAGTTTACCAATTCAGACGGGAAGTGTCTTCATTATCGGAAAATTTTCTGGTAATGTTGCCAAATTTTACTACAATTGGATATCAACTTCTTGGACAAATAATATTCTTCCGAGGATACTAAGAATCTCAAGGAGCATTAGACCGAAAAGTGAGGGCGCTTGTTTTTGCAAATTTTACCAATATATCATCCACAACAGATTGATAAACTTCAAGCCGCTATGACCCACAGACGACGTGAGGGCTAAGGTCACTTCAATATTCATATTAACCAGAAAATTGTAATACGCTGCGTGCCAGATAAGCAATAGATTTTTTGGGGGAACCCCCTAAAAATACGCCCTCACTTTTCGATCTAGTACTCCTTTAAAGGAATGGTATCGTCTCATAAACAGATAAATAAAGTCAGAAGTGAACACCGCCGTGGTGTTCACGTCACTTCTGGTTTTCAATTTTCCGTATTGATTGCGAGAAATCTGTGATATCAATAGCACATGTAGGCCCCTATACGATAACATCGCATATTTAAGAAAATTTAAAACCGGAAGTGACGTTACCAGCATGACGGCGTTCACTTCTGAATTTATTCATGGGACGATTATTTTTCTTTAATTTGTGCATATTTTCATCTGTATGCTAATAAATGAATAGATATTTCCTCAGAGAACATGTCTACTATTATTACCGACTGATTGGCTCAATTGGTAGAGCGTCCGCCTTACAGCCGTGACCCGTGAAGCCTGTATTCGATGCTGGGTCGGGTCATACCAAAAACTTTAAACATGGAACCTGCTGCTCAGGGCCGAATTTCGACATGTAAAGGCCCATGGGCAACTTCAGGAGTGAAGGCCCACACTACTTTTGTGACCACCGTTTTGGGAAAGGGGGTATACCCCTTTGGAATTTTTTGGAATAATTAAAGGTGCTTAGATGCAAAATGGTGCAGTATTTTGTGATTTTTGAAGTAAATTTATGTTCAAGAACGTTCATTTTGTGAGCTTGCTTGCCTGCCCAATTCTAAGTACAAATGAACAAGTTGGTTGCTACCATATTTCCCCCTTACATTTCTTTTTCATGAGATATGTGGAGGCCCCTGGTTGTGGAGGCCCATGGGCAACAGCCCACGTTGCCCATTGCTAAATCCGGCCCTGCTGCTGCTTCTTCGTCTGGCGCTCGGTATTTAGAGGATAGAACAGGGTAATGGTGACATGTTGCGCCTTTAGTGGTTGCACCGGATCAAAGTCCCGCTGAGCAGAATCCTGGGGACTTGAGAACGTTCATGGTTTGTGTGGATAATTGTTTGAGAGGGTCGTGCCTTGTAAGCGCTATATAAGCACGACGCATTATTATTCTTTTTTCTAATATGTGTCGTCAACCAATTGACAGGTGATGAAAATCTAGAAAATCACACATTCACATCCTATACCAAACTTTTTCAAAAAAACGAGGACAACTTCAGATGAGTTTTGTTGTTGTTGTTGTTTTGTTCAATGAAATGCTAGGTGATACTAGGAGACATGAGGTAAGACCAGGTTAAACACAAACATAGGTACAAGACACTATACGAGATGTCCTTATGAGCCAATCAACTGTTCACAGTGGCTTAGGGATGGAAATCAGAAAATCTTCTGCTATGGTGCTGAGAAAAGATGATGATGCACCAGAGTTGCATGACTGGGCCCCTTTAATCTTGAAGCTCTCCAACAACACAGTCTGGGAGACTGTTCCAAGCTTGGACTGCAGTGAGGATGAAACTCCTGCCAGTGGAATAGGTTCTTGAGACAGGGTCAATGATGAGTTGGCATAGACAGAATGGAGCGGATTCTTCTTCTGATTCGGAATGGCTTAGGAAGCATCACTTCCAAGTCTGGAGGGCAGAAGCTTGTGTGCATCTTGTAAAGAACAGTTGTGGCGGTAACTTGACGTCTTTAATGAAGAGTGGGGCGTCGCTAATTTTCAATGACTGCGGTGCTGACATTTTTACCCGACAAAAATCTATAATTGTCCCGACAGAAAGTCTCTGCAGCGGTGCATGCCACAGGCGTAATATTTCCAATATTACGCCTCTGGAATGTAAACTTGAAGGGTAAAGAAGGTCGGATGGTAAAATTGAAAAACTTATTGAAATAATATTGATAAAAATGTCTGCAAAATCTTGTAGGATTACCCAAAA
>JAIGNY010002177.1:252500-305000 GCA_020152595.1 Chiridota heheva
ATCACATTATCATTAGATTTTTCTTTTTCTGTTCTTGGTCATACTTTTAAGATAAGTTCCGTTAGAGAAAATTAGATGATATGATGTTCCTGGTATACTAACAGTGAAATTGATATCATATTTATTTTTTAAAAGCGCAATCGTTTGTAATCATCTAAGTTTGTATTTTTCATGAAACATGAACCTTCTATTACGGATATTTAATCTTCAGTTCTTTCGTTTATCATTTCTAAATGCAAAATCACGAAAAATCCTATATTTTGAAGAGCCTACTTTCGTACACATGCAAAGAGTCTTTCCAGACACTTTCACTTTGCCCAGTTGTTGTTGTATCCAGGTGGAAGGTCTTCAGCAGGAGGAATTTCCATCGCTGGGAGATGTGGAACATTTCCTTCCACATACGATCTGACGACTTGGGCTTCACAAGGTGTTAGATTTTTCACCAGAGCAGTGGCACTTGTCACCAAGCTTCCTCTGGATGCAGGAGTATGGCAACGTAGAGGGTCAGTCTTGTAGTTGCTTGCCGGTGTCATTCTTTTTGCTGGCAGCCGCGGTAAGGCAATTCTCGCAAGTACACATAAACTGTCAGGGCTTGTTGGTGTTAGGCAACAAACAAAACTTCAAACAAGAATCACTTAACGAACGACAAGTAAATACTACTTTTTCCCCATATTTTATGTTTTAAAGCAGTGGATCAAATTGGGAACTTTTGTGGGGAGGGCATGATTTAATGCATCGAGCCGTATATACTAATATAGCACGGTCATTGACAAAATTACAGGCAAAACAATGAACAGGGATGTCATATATTCCTGTATGCCTGTTATTCATGAATACGGCATCATGACTGATGTGAAAGCCACACTCTATAATATTCTTTACTTAGCTCAACTGCCAAAGCAGATTAGAGTAATGATTGCAAATTTCGGAAATAAAACGTTTAGCATTCAATTTGTCATTTTTATTTTTCAAAACGGTCAAATCAAAATATTATCTTACGACCGTAACGAGAAATTTCCGGAGGGAGGGGGAGGGTTTCAATCCCAAAAACCCTTCCCTCTAGATACGCTCCTGAGCCTGATGATGTCCACTCAAAATACGCCTATACTGGATCGTCGAAAAGAAGTCGAATATAATCGTTGAATCTCTCAACAATTCTGCGGGCCTACTCCTTTTCCTACGTATTCGTATCCTTGTTTCAACTTAAATACGACAATCAATTCATGCCTAACTTCATGTATTCACAGCTCGCAAACTATGGCAGTTCAACAACACTTGTTTCACATAGTATCGTTACAGCTTTCCTCTCAAAAAATCAAAGGAATGAAATTTAAGTCTTCCAGAGCATTTGAGATTACAGTATTATTTTAGGGACTTTTTTGGAAAGGCCCGGGAACTTTTACACAAATTAATTTTCATTTTCTACTGTAAGAAGTTTATACTACTTGAAAGCTAAGATTTTGAACTTTTCGTTGGTTTGCATAATTTTCTGGTCAAATATGCAAATTTATGCAAATGAGGTCATTAATTCAGATTATCAGATGTCCTAAAACTGTTATCTTTGTGATATTCTGATCTCTTGTGGCTACATACCAAAAATTATTGATAAGGTTTATGAATTGTTGAAAGAAAGACCTTACTACTCTTTAAATTGTTTTGGAGAAAGGAAAACAAATCATAGGTCAATTTTAGATTTGTGACATTTTTGTCCTAAAAATTGACCTCTGATTCTGCCAATGGAAGGATTTGGCACTATATTTCCCCATAAACATGCATTGTTCCTTCTATGGTGGCTAAAAGTAATAAAATATATAAAAGGAAAATTTCCACCATTATTTCAATACAAAATGTAATGCAAATGATATGCAAATTAGCTAATTATGCGCTGACTTGAAAATTTAAGTTTGTGACCAAATTTCAGCCATTGGAAACTTTGAAAAAGCCCAGATTTATTAAGGTTATGCTAAATGGCTATGAGAAACTTACTTCTGTTGTTTCCATTAGGAATTTTTGGTAAAAAGGTATTCAAAAGTGGTTCAGATTATCGATAATCATGTTGACGTACTCGTCACGTACTCTCCTCATCTCATCTCAAGCGTGGTCAAACCAAGAATTCGCAACCTATAGTTCATAAGCCTTTGGGAATAATTCTAGTAGCTCTTCACTAAACCTGCTCCAAAATAAACTTATCCTTCTCATAAAAGGGTCTCCAAGCCTGTATAGCATTCTTAAGATCCGGTGAGGCCTGACTAAGTGCTTATATATATTAGGAGCAACCTCTCGACCACCGTGCGAAAACAAGAAATTATATTAATCAAACCAAGCATTCTATTTGCCCTTGCAGCTGCTAAAGCACACTGTTTAGAAAGTCCTCAGATTGCCGTAATGACAACACAACCAAGATTTGAGCCAATGGTCATGCAGTAATCAAAGCCAAATTGCTCTGACCAAGGAAGCTGTTTGTTTTAAAAAGAAACAGCTCCCATGCTCTGACCAAAATGAATAAGTTTGCATTTATCAACATTGAATGACATCTGCTACGTTTGTGACAGATGTTATTGGAGAATTATACCATTTCATGCCAATTACCATTTCATGAGAGTTCATTGATTCTAAAAGGAAAAATATAATTCATTTTATATCAATTTCATTATTGTTGCTATTTTAAAAAATAGTGACTCTCGTGTCGTTAAAGTTCAGTCGGAGGCGCAAGCACACTTAATATGAACGTGCCACCAGGCCGCCGACTGTTTAGCGCAAATTGGTCGGTTCTGGAAAACAGGAAAAAGCAAATGCTGCAAATAACTTAGCCTTGATTAATTTGCATCTTATTTTCACTTTCTTTTACTTAAAAAAAAATTAAAACCAAAATTTATTTTAAAAAAAGCTTATTATAAAAAACATTTATGCGTAGAATTAAAATTAAATTTTCAAATGTTTACTAATTTTATTTTTAATTTGTATTTGAAGAACAAAAGTATTGAAGATAGACTTGTTTGCGGCATGCGCATTTTTTTATTTTTCCATGATTCTACGCTCTTCTGTTTTAGCTTTAACTCGGTGAAAAAAAAAAAAAAACGAGACAAGAGTTTTATCAAATTGCTGATTTGTTTTGAACCCGTTAAACTATATTACTAACCAAACGTACATACTACCCTCATTGATTTAATTCGGTAAGTATAGGGTTTTTTTTTTCCTTCAATAATAATGAACGAAAATATTTGCTTTTTCTCTTTTGTAATATGCAATATCACAATACTGGTTTCGCGAGAAAAATATTTCTGAAGTTATTTCCCTGGGGCCTTACGTCTCGCGAGAATTAAATTAAACTTCAATTTTTTTTGATATTCAAGCTCTGTTACTGATACACATTGAGGCTCGATTGTATGGTTTAGGCCTTTTATTGATATTTTTAACATTGTGGGCACAAATTATTTTAAAAAAAAAGGAGGAAATCTCTCAGCACTTTGCACAAAACTTTACACAATTTTACATTTCTGCGCAACTGTTTGTCATCCTATTCCTAATCAGGGGTTTCCAGCTGCACAGAATGTAAAGTTGTGTGACCTTTTGCAAAGTTTGGGGAAATATCCGATTTGTTGCTTGACAGATTTTCACAGACATCAAATACTAGGGTTATGGGCAATTTCAGAAAATACTCATACTCCCCCCCCCCTACCCTCCTTCTCCCATCCCCATTAAGGAACTAAATTTATAGACCCCAGGAATTCCCACATTCGGGCCTCCTGGGTATTTCCACCTTCTGAACTCCCCCCCCCATCCATCCCCCTCCCCATCCCCATGAATTAGGATTTTTGAACCCACCGGAATTCCCACCTTTGGAACACCCCACCCCACTGTTCACACTAGTAGTGC
Source organism: Chiridota heheva (assembly GCA_020152595.1). Classification (NCBI taxonomy): domain Eukaryota; kingdom Metazoa; phylum Echinodermata; class Holothuroidea; order Apodida; family Chiridotidae; genus Chiridota; species Chiridota heheva. Next base: position 256,377 of record JAIGNY010002177.1, read on the forward strand.
CATCACACTGATGCCAGCCTTGTTTGATTACAGCCGTTTATTGATGGCTGGCTGTAGTAGTCCTACTAGGAGTACTAGGGTGCATTCCATGTAAAACCTACACTGAAGGTACAATGAGGCCTTTGCTTTCAAAGTTTCATAACGTCAAGACAGTCAAGAGACCATGCAGCGAGTTACCACAATAACTTAGCTTCTTGTTTAGTAATTTGCTTCTTCAATACTTTCGTGGTGACAAAACTTGCTTTTACTTTTAAAATAACGTGATTAGCTAACAGTACAACTAATGAATATGCATTATTTCTTGACAGTATTCTATTTATGTTTTATATTAGGTCAATGATTCAGGAATACACAAAACTATATAAGGCAGAGAAAAAATTATTTAAGCATTGTGCCTCCCTGCGTCACCTCTTTCATAGTGGCTGTCATTGCATCGTTCGTCCAAGTTAATCTAGAAGGAGTTAAAGTGTCTTTAAGAGTGACTGTTTCAAAGTTGTTTAGTTTTATAGGCCTATGACATTCTGTAAGATTTATTGGCATTTTAGTAAATAACTCGTTGTGTGTCCTCTTTGTCAATGCCGCAAATCCCGCAATAGTTTTTTGTTTGTTTGTTTACGCCAAGGTAGATATTGTATTGCCATGCCGGTATGCCAAGTAACAGCCATCTACTTTTCCCGCTGCTGCACGCCAAAGAAACAAGTAAGTGTCACACCGAAGATTTTGTGTCTTAGTTCACGGAATGCAGACTGGCCGGAGTACCATCATACTGATGCCAGTCACGTTTGATTGCTGATGTTTATTGATAGCTGGCTGTAGTACTCCCCATAGTACCATCGTACTGATGCCAGCCATCATAGTATGGCTGCCGCTAGTGATTGCTGGCCGTCCCAAACCTATACTCTGCTATTTTAAGCATTGTGTTAAAACATACAAAAAATCTCAGTTTTAAGATCTTTATAAAAAAACCATTTTACTTTTTTTTTGGCAACAATTCATGATGTTTGAAGCTCATCCCTGTCTTCAAAAATGATTTTTACAGTGATTTCAATTAATTTTATGGAAGTATTTACTGGACATAGAATATGACTGAGGAACTCTCCAGAGCATGGTCAATGTTCAAAACAATCCTATCCAGGCTATTACATATTGGCATGTTTGAGGGGAAAAATTAAGATAATTCTTACCATGTGCTATTGTAGTATCTAAACATTTCTTGATGTTTTATTTATTTGTTTTGCACACAGTTTACTGACTAAAACTATTTAATAAAATTATATGAACAAAAAACTTGTTGTTGGCAAAAAATCAACCTGCAGTTTTGTGCACCATCCTTAAATTTTTTGTATAGGTTTAAATAGTTGAAAACAAGCGTGTGGTGGCTAGGCAAGATGGCCACCAAAACATGAATCAGAGAACTTGTATCCCGTCATGGTGCCACATAGGTGAAGATTTAGGGAGAAAAAATTTGAAAAAGTATCATTTAGACTTACTGGTGTAAGTATATCCAAAAAGTAAGTTTTGTTTTATTCATCAATTTTCTACAACATGTGAATTCTTAAAAACATACATGTAGGAATTGTATAGTAGCTATAACAACCATTGTACAGCAACTTCAATGTCAACTGTACTGAGGCATGTGTGTAATAACTATGTCCACACTGGGGAATTTAAATTTGAGGTGAATTTATAGGTTTGATTGACTAATCTGTGCTGAGATTTACATGTCATGTACTATTGCCTGAAGTTCCCCCTTTGTAATTTTTTTTTATAAAAGAGGGGGAATCCCTCCATCCCTCTCACTAATGCAAACACTACAAACACCCCATCCCCTCAAATTTCCCAAGTTTAACACCCTCAGTCCCAGGTCATGACTTAGAGACTCTTCAAATATGCGAGGTAAATTCCTTTCAATACTATTCTGACCAAAAGACAATCCCCTTTTAATATTCAGGCAGTGAAAATATTTGAGGCAATTTTAAATACTCCTAAAAGAATGGAAAGGCCTTACCAATGGCATTCCCTATAATTTTTACTAACAAAATCTTGTAATTTACATTTTGCCATCAACAAACCTTAAATTTCAAATATGTATCACAAAAATCTTGTTATTCATTCTTTTTTTGATTACTTAAATGTCAATAAAGTTGATTTAGGCATCAAACTAACATGTCTTTCAAAGTTGCTTCAGATTTTTTGTTATCTTGTTTCTAAACACAATAGCACTATTTTCCAGCACATGTTTCGACAGTTACAGTATACTTGTTTTACACAGTTTGTGATCTTTGTTGCTGTGGACATCTTGACCCACCCACAGGTGTCTGCACAGCCATATACACATTAGCTACACTGTATACCGTTTCTGTAGTGATCAACCTGTAGATGTTTGAAATTTAATGGGAAGAAGGAAAGATTTTTGTATCTTAATGTGATTTTATGATTTCCCCAACCCCCCACCACCCCACCCACCCCCACTCATCCCCACCCCTCCCACACACACACACACTCTTTCGATAAACGCATTTGTTTTTGTGACTTAGCTCCACCCCTGTCCCGCTCTTATGGTAGGTAAATTTTGTTTTGTGACTTTGGAACCACCCTCGGCCCCCTTCCCCTACCCTTAGTTAGGTCTGCAGCTGGTAGTGATTTGGGATCATTGCCGTAATGATGGGTTTAGTAAAGAAATATTTCTGTTGTGATAAAAGTTCTTTCTCTCTTTTCATATTTTTAGAGTTGCGTGTAAGGATCCTCTTCATCACCCCAGAAAATTTGAAGAATTTCTGAAAACTAGACACAGAACAACTTATCCTAATAAGACGTTGGTCCAATTTTACGGTTCATTTTTGCAGAAGGCAGCAGAGCATCATGTCTTACATGTTGCAGCATCTTAAAAATGGCTGGCAGGTGGATCAGGCCATCTTGTCAGAGGAGGATCGAGTCATTGTGATCCGATTCGGTCATGACTGGGATCCAACCTGCATGAAAATGGACGAAATTTTGTACAAAATTGCGGATAAATGCAAGAATTTTGCAACGTTTTACTTAGTGGATATAACAGAAGTACCTGACTTCAACAAAATGTACGAATTGTACGACCCGTGCACTTGCATGTTTTTCTACAGGAACAAACACATCATGATTGATTTGGGAACGGGTAACAACAACAAGATTAACTGGGCTCTGGAAAATGCGCAGGAGATGATTGACATTGTGGAAACCATTTATCGTGGAGCCAGGAAGGGGCGGGGTCTTGTCGTGTCACCCAAAGATTATTCCACAAAATATCGCTATTAATGAAGGACGTTTTAACTTTTGTTTATGTTCATTGTTGCCTGGATGTACGGTTAGTTATGACACAAAGTTGAACTGACAAACCCCTATTGAAGATCTATGGACTGGTAACAATAACTTGAGCTTATTTAGAAGAAAATGTGCTATAAACCTAAACCAAGCATATAGTAAAATGCTCAATGAAAATTATTTGACCATTTTACAGCAATTTCAAGTTTAAAGGATTAGTTCAGTGGTCAAGCATGTTCATCTTAAAATTGAAAAGGACTTCAAAATAAGCAAAATGGGGAAGAAAGCATTGCAAAATCTTATTCCGTTCAGGAGATATTCAAGTTTAAAGTTTGGTATCATTTCTGTAGAAACGACTGAAATCAGACTAGTGACGTCACAGCCTCAGATTCCTCAAAGTCTTTATGTATTTTAAAGAAAGTTTATTTTATTCTTTCACTATTTAGATTATTTTCCCTCAAACTTTCTTCAGATGGTATATTATGAATATCTTTCCTAGATTCAGTTTTACTACTTTTTTGACATATCCCATGGTTTTTTAAGCCACAAAATCACAGGATATAATATGATAGAATACATACAACTTTGAGGAATCTGAGGCTATGACATCAGAACTAGTCTGATATCAGTTGTTTCTGCAGAAATGATACCGAACTTTAAACTTAGATGTCTCCTTAATGGAATAAGATTTTTGAATGCTTTTTTTTTAAGCCCTTTTATAAGATAAACATGCTTGACCACTTATCCTTTTTAAGTCTTAATATTTCATGCATCTTTTGTAGAAATTTTGTGACATCACAAAAAGAAAACCTATGATTGTGAAATTTCTCTTATTGTTTTCTGTCCCTCGTTAACATTATTTTAATGGAAGCAGTTGAATATGACTAAGTTCTTCATCTCTATTATAACCCTAAATCAAAATTGATCACTTAGATAACAGTTGTGATTATTTTCAGTAACCATCAAACCCAAAGTCGGGACCAACGTCCCCTTGCACAGTTGCAACCGCAGGGAGGACATTGTTACCACCCGCATCCTCCTTGGCCACACCTTTCTCACCCACTCTCACCTACTTTCTGGCTCCCATGTTCCTCTGCCCTACATGCAACACTGGTCTCTCGATCAAGCATATCCTCTTAACCTGTCCCATATACCTGAACTCCAGATCACATCTCTCCCCCTCCAACTCAATTTTCGATCTATTCAAGAACAATCCTATCTCCACCTAATCTAAACCTCCCTTTCCTTCACTTCTCTGCCTCACCTTCATTTTATTACCTCAACCTTTTTCCCTTATTCACCTTTTCCCCCTCCTTCCCTCTATCCCACCTCTCTTTCCTCTCTGTCCTAAGCAACTCAAGCACCTTAGTTTTGAAGACCCTCTTGGCACATTTGACTCTGACTCGCGGTGCCGTTAAACAACAAACCAAACCAATTATCAGTAACAGAACAATATTTAAAGAATTACAATAAAAATTTATGGCTGTATTGTGGTGCAAAATTGCATATACGTTAAAATGGCTTCAAACTTTGATTTGCATATTGCTTGAAGACAGTAATTGCATTTGATGTAAGTTAAAGACTATTCTGTGAAGCAATTAAAAGTTCTTTCGAGTGAATATAAGATATCTACCTAACCATATACCTTCAAGATAATCAAGAGCACTGGAACAAAGAGGTTTGGGTTCATTTTAACAGATCAAAACCCTACAGTGGTTTGAAGTTTGAACTACTGTAGAAAGGGTGGCATAGACAAAAAGGGACAGTTTCAATGTAACAAGGGCTGCCATGCAGCCTAAATTATGAGGCATTTGCACTTTATACTATAGAGGAATGTATCAAGTTAAAGTAGTGCACTGTACAGTGTACGTGTATTTTTTGTTGTTGTAGAGACTTGTAGACGGCATCAAAAATAGGTAATTTAAAAGCAATTATGAATATAAAGAAAATGATTAGTTAAGTAGTTAAGCATTTCCATCTTATATGAAAGAGGACTTCAAAAGAAACAAAATGGTGAAGAAAGGGATCAAAAATCTTGTTCTATTAAGGAGACATTCATTTCTAAAGCTCTGTCTTATCTGTGTAGAAATGACTGGTGTAGTAAGTCTACTATGAAAGTTGGCGTCTTCATCCTAACGAAACAATTGTTATGTATTTTAAAGAAATTTTATTTAATTTTTTCACTATTTGAATTATATTTCCTTGAACTTTTTTCAGGTGGTTATATTATACATACCATTCCTAGATTCAGTTTTACTACTTTGACATATCCCATTGTTTTTAAGGACAAAATATGATAGAATACATAAAGACTGAGAAAACTGAGGCTATGCCATCACAATTAGTCTGATTTCAGTTGTTTCTACACAAATGATATCATACTTTAAACTTGGATATCTCCTTAATGGAATAAGATTTTTGAATGCTTTATTCACTATTTTGTTTCTTTTGAACGATAAGAGAACAGGTGTATAGCGAGCGACGAATTAAGAAATAGTCAATATTAAAAAAGGAACTAGGAAATAGTGATCAACAGATAAAAGAACTGGTATATAGCGAGCGGTGAATAAGGAAATATCGAATTAGGAACTAAAATAACGATAAACAGATAAAAGAAAAGGTATATAGCGAGTGACTAATAAGGAAATAATCAATATCGAATTAGGAACTAGGAACCTACTTTACACCCGACGTTTGTCAGTCCCATGTATGGGGAAATGTGGATTCGCGGGATACAGTGGAATCACTTTAAATCTATAAGGTGATTAAGCTGTATATGATATCTTCATATTTGCGAGAAGCTTTCATCATATCGCTTGGTTACAAAATTATGAAAATGAATTTTAAAACAATTCAGTGTACATGAATGAACAAAAATGCTACAAAAATGTTACAGAAACGACTGTACATGTATTTATCGAAATCAATACAGAATGAAGTTGAAGGCCTACTTATATAACAGCTGCACTGATGAAGAATACAGTTTATACTTAGGGGTCAAATGATTTGAATGGTAAAGTTTAACCAAGGAAAAGTTTGTTGTCGAAAATTTGTTGTAAAGATTTGGGAAATGTTGTCACATTTTACCAAAAAGTTTCTTTAGTTCTACCAATCTCCTCCCTTCCCGCCCGCTTCCTACGCCTCTGGGACCAATGGCGTTGCCAGGATTTTTCATTACGGGTGCAGGAAGCGAAGGCCCGGAAGCTCTCCAGATTTCTTGTTTTTGATGCCCCAAATGGCTTTAAAAATAAAAATGAAAATGATGATCAATTTGGATTATAATGTTGCAATCAACTAAGATTAGCATTTGGGTTACCATTTCTAAATAGGCATGATAGGCAGAAAATTCAGGAGATTTTTTTTGTTTTTTGAGAACATTCGGGCAAAAACTTGGGTCCACGACCTAGGGCGAAGCTCATAGATTTTTTTGTTTTTTATGCCCAATAAGCCTCAAACACAGAAGTTCAATAATTCAAGCTATAAAAAGATGAACATTTCTGAGATTATTTTGTTTTTGACACACCAAAAAGTTAAAAGATGTAAGAGCTGAAGATACAAAAAATCAATAGACATGATTAATGAAAATTAAATTAAATTCCAACGTTCAAATTAACTCAGATAAGCTTTTGGGATCCATTTATATTTCTAAGCAGGTACAGAAGAAATGTTCTTGGAAAATTAAGAAATTCAGGCAAAATACTACCTGATTATTGTAAATTTTCAGTTAAAAACCTCTGAAAATGTCATAGAAACGGGGAAAGTAAAGAAAGATTTCACATGCAACTTTTGCTGGTAGTTTTCTTTTCAAAGTTGAATGAAAATCTGTCTAAGTTTCACAAGAAAAAGAGAGTTTTATTCAGTCAAAACACACTTTTTCCTCTTGGAAATACGCCCATGCATTAACAAAACAACTGAAAATTTTAAAAATATTTTTGCCGCCGAAGGCCAGGGGTCCTTTTTTAACACACTAACTGGGGACCATGGCCCCCTCACTCAGCACAGTGGACCCCCAGTTGAGCATTTTGGCCCCTCAGTTTGGTCCCTAATATAACCAAGCAAATTTAACTGCACTTTTTTTCTTTTTTTTTTTAAAGGAAACAAATTTTCCAACAATGGAATAATCGAAGAAAATTATCCGGAAATGATAGAAATTACACAAAAATTGGCCAAAAAATTCCCGGAAGTGAGCAAACATTCCCGAAAATTCAGCAAAATGTTACGAAAATGAACCAAATTTAACGAAAATGAGCAAAATTTTCGGATAACTGAAGAAAATTATCCAGGAAATTGAAGAAAATGTACCCCAAAATTTCATGAAAATTGAAGAAAATTGTCCGGAAATAAAGAAAATTTATTTCTCACAAACAAGAAACTTTCCGAAGGAGGGAACAGGAAGGGGGGGGGTAATAGCGGGGCATAACGAATCAAAATTTGATCGAAAAGGTTCCTTTTGTGCATTGGCCCACCCACTAAGAATTTCTTTAAAAAGGCCATGGGGCAAAGACCCTGGAAGCTCTAAAGATTCCGCGTTTTTGATGCCCCAAAATCATGGCTCAAAATGATAGATACATTTTCGACCATCAGATCATACATTTTCAAATTATCACCGCAAAGAAAAGAAAAAAAATACATAATTCTAACATTAAGAGATTAAAATCTCCTCAAAGCTGTATAGAGAATATATTTCTCAACGTTGAACAAAAATGAGGAAATTCGGCAAAGTGAATAGGCCTGAAAAAGCTGTAAAACGGGTCACAAAGGCTTAACAGTTTTCTATTATCCTGATAAGTTCAAAAATTAGAACATTTAAGTTTCACTCAATGAAGGAAATAAAGGACGGAAAATGTTTGGAATTGAGGTCTGTAATTATTTTAGTGCCGTTTATTCATTTGGGAGGGAACACGGGGGGGAGTGGGAAGACCATTTTTTTTTGGGAGGGGGGGACGTTGCTTCTGTCTCCTCCCTACCTTAGCGACGCCACTGTTTGGGAGACTGGGACAGCCCAAGGGGCAAATGCACCACCGTAGTAGCAGGGTTGCCATTTTTCACGGCCAAAATGCTCAAATTTGGCCGTATAGATTTTCCCCTGGCCATGAAATTTAACTCCGCCAGTTGCAAACTTGTTTTTTAATCAATTTAAATTGTGAATACCCTGGATATTTTAAATGAAACTTAAGCTACAACGATCTAAAATGCCTTTAATGTTGTATTTCCACAATGATTTATAACCGTTGGTTAAAGATTCAGCCATGGTTTTTCATTGTAAAGCCGATACGAAAACTTTGATTGGATGCTAGTAACAAGTCTACTCAGAAGTTAATTAGTCCTTTTTTCAACGGTGTTATTTAATTATAAGAAAGTTGTTATAAAATTAAAAAAAACCTTCAACATGATCAATATTCTCAATGCCCCATACCTAACAACCATAAAGGAGGATAGCTTATCAAAATGATCGCATGTAACATCAATGGGAAGATGTAGTTTAGCTGCTTTGGATAGGAGGGCAAACATAGCGTGTCTTGCTTGAGACACTTGTTTTCTGATAGCTTTTTTAAAACTAAAATGAAAAACAACTCCAAATAGGCGAAGTCATCACCCAAATCAATTTTGTCCCAATCAAATCTGATTGAAGGCTTGGGTTTTTTTTTTAGCTGTGAAAAAAATAACAATATTTGTCTTACTAGGATTGACAGACAGGTGCCACTGTTTTACAATAACCATGCATGGCATTGAGTGCATTCTGCAGATCAGTTTCACTTTCAGATAAAATAACTGTGTCATCAGCATAAAGCAGAACATAAAGTCTTAACCACATCTCAGTATCATCAGTACTCAAATGCTTAATCGCTTCACAACTAAAAATGTTTAATCCGGTGACATTTATTTTCCTCATGGATGAATCTAAATTATTGAGGAAAATTGAAAATAATAAAGGAGACAATTTTTTCCTATTGCAACTGAAGTAGAAAGATAATGAATTGTTGTATTCAATACAAGATTTAACTTCAAAATACAGGACAGTAACAATTTTACCATTTATACCGTTGACAATTAGCTTTAATCAATAAGCTTATCATATCAAAGGCTTTTCTGTCATGTCTGTAGTCTATGAAGGCACAGTATAATTTCTTCCTTTGCTTGAGATAGATATCAATAATACAATGGAGATAGTCTAATGTCAAATAATTTCGAAAAATAATTTTACAATGGAGAACCTTGTAATAATGGGGTCTAATGTCAAACAGACCAATTTCCTGGGTTATCAAAACATTGCTTGGTTGTCGGTGATGTCTTTTCGTACCTGTGTTCTCGTCCGGGTCGTATTGGTACGTTTCGGTACTGTTACTATCATAACCGAATAAGGCGAACCTTGTCATTGTAACTCGTCGTCGTCGTATAGCAGTGGAAGAGTTTAGCGATACAGCTCAGCCGCAATGTGATACCACGAGACTTATTGGGATCAGCAGGAGATCCCTTCTTTTTGTAGATCGGAATAATATACCCAAGACTCCACTCCTTTGGGATAATATCAGTATCCAAAACAGTATAAAAAAGACTGGTGATTAGGGTAAGAACAGAATCAGGACAATTCTTAAGAAATTCTTTAATCATCATATCAGGACCACAAGCTTCAAGTTTGTTTCACAAAAAATGTGTTTCTTTTTGACTATCACTAGTGGTACGCAGTCATTCAATTTAGTTGTGCGCTACCTCTTGGTTAAAATGTTGGAAATTTTTAATTTTTCAGAAACAGAATGCCCTGGATTTCACTTCAATAAGACTAAGAGAACATTTTAACTAATACTGGTAAGAATAAACATTATCCTGTTCACTTTTTCATAGATTGATCAATTTTGACAAAACTCGATCACTTCCCTTGTAAAATAGTAATGATGTAACGTAAAGCCTAGGCCTAACGCTATGCCTACAATGGCTACACACTGCTGCTAGTGCTGTAGGCCTAGTGAATCTGAATCTGAAACGGTTAAGTCGGCAAAAATCCTTCAAGAGGACATGAACGCCAACCGAGCGTAAAAAGTATGAGTAAAAAATAATTTAAAAAAAGCTAGTTAGCAATACAGGTGTTAGTAAGTTTAGCTTTGAAACAATTGAGACTTAGTGCATGATTAATGTCTGACGGTAAAGCATTCCAATCCTTTAGTGTGTGAGGGAAGAAAGAGTGTTTATATACATTCTTTTTAGCATAGGGAACCTGGAAATAAGGGTCATGATTATTTCTTGTATTAGTTCTAACGGTGGGGATAAGTTCATCTTTATTGATGGCGACAAGATTGTTATTGATTTTATATAGCATATGTAGCCGGGTGTTGTATCGTCTTGTTTTAAGCAGGGGCCAATCTAATTTATAAAGCATGTTTTTTACACTAGATTTATAAGAGTAGTCTGCCATACAGAACCTGGCTGCTCTCCTTTGAATAGATTCAAGTTTATCCACATCGCACTGGTGATGGGGGTCCCAGACTGCAAATGCGTACTCAAGTACTGGCCTGACTAGAGCTTTATAAGCAGTGGATTTAACGTCGGTGGGACAGTTTGAGAGGTTACGTTTTAAAAGGCCAAGTATAGAGTTAGCTTTCTTGGTTATGTTATGTATATGTTTATCCCATCTAAGTTTATTATCAATTTCAACACCTAGGTATGGGTGGGAGTTGTATAAGGTATAAACAGGTGATTTAAAGCATTTCTTAGAGGAAATTGACAAGATGTAGCATTTGGAGGGGTTGAAATTCATTTGCCATTTGTTTTGCCATTGTTCAAGTTTGTTAAGATCATCTTGGAGGATTTGTTGGTCAGAGGGTTATCAATTGTTCTGTACACAAGGCAGTCATCAGCAAACAGTCTGACTGTGCTGTTTATATTATCAGGGATGTCATTTATATATAAGAGGAAAAGTAAAGGACCCAAGACAGTACCTTGTGGTACACGGATAAAACCTGTTTAGAATCAGAGATTTCACCATCGCAAACAACACGCTGGATGCGGTTGTTGAGGAATGATGCAAACCAGGCCAGAAGATTTCCATCAATGCCATAGGCAGAAAGTTTGGATAACAGGCGCTGGTGGGGACTTTATCAAAGGCTTTTGAGAAGTCAAGAATAGCCATAGAGACGTTACTGTTTTGGTCAATTTGTTTAGAGATATCATTTATTGTTAAGAGGAGTTGTGTTTCAGTCGATCTTTTTGCACGGAAGCCATGTTGTAAATCAGTTAAGATATTATGCTCATCAAGGAATTTCATCACATGTGAGTGGATTATATGCTCAAGGATTTTACTACAAACGCAGGTGAGGGAAATAGGTCTATAATTAGCTGGGTTTTGTTTATCACCTTTTTTAAAAACACTACATATGTTTGCTTCTTTCCACTTGTTAGGGATAGTACCATTATCGACAGAGGTTTGAAAGAGATCAGTTAGAATTTCATAGAGGTCATCAGCATGTGCTTTTAGAAACCATGGTGGTATTTGGTCAGGACCTGAGGCTTTGTTGGGGTCTAGGTTATGCAGTTGCTTTTGACACCTTCTGGGGTAATTATAAGTTGGTTTATTTTGCTGTTGGTAAGTGGTTTAGTTACAGGAATTTGGGAGGTGTTTTCTACTGTGAAAACACTGAAAAACTGGTCATTTAGAATGTTAGCTTTAGTTTTACTGTCACTGCAGAGTTTACCGTTATTTAGTAGATCAGACACACCTACAGAGTTACTTCTTAATCTTTTGATATAGGACCAAAATGCCTTTGGGTTTTCGTTAAGTGAGTTTTTAAGTTTATCACAGATGAAGGTGTTTCTAGCTTCTTTGAGGTTTTTATGAACAGCCTTTCTAAAGCTTTTATAGGTAGTCCAGTCATTGGCTTGTTGATTAGTCTTAGCTTTTTTAAACAGTTTATGTTTTTTCCTGCAGAGACGGCGTTGGATACGGGTAAACCAGGGCAGATTTAGTTTAGTTGAAGTGAATTTGTGAGGCGTGTTTTTATCAATAATCAATTTAATTTCTTGTTCAAAGAAATTCCATTTTTCATCAACATCAATGGAGGAATTAAATTGAGTATAATATTGCAGGTTAAATTTGGTCAGGTCTTCTTTTATTCGTTTTATGTTAGCTTTTTTCTTTAAATAGATTTTACGTTTAGGTAACTTTTTACGAGGAGGGGAGATATTTAGGGTCAATTCAACAATATCATAGTCACTTATACCGGGAATGACATTAGCTGAGGTAACAGCTGGTGAATTGTTATTAAAAACAAGATCAAGGATGTTGTTATCTCTAGTGGGTGACTGCACCATTTGAGTGAGATTGAATGAATTGGTCACTTCAAGAAGAATTTTGGCTGCTTCGGAGGAAGCGTTAGTTCCTGAAATAATGTTTTGACTCCAGTCAATATTAGGTTGGTTGAAATCACCAGCAAGAATAACATTGTTTTTGTCAGCATTTTTACCAAGCTTTTGGAGGATTTTTTCAACTCAAGTAGGCTAGTGAGATCATTGTGACTGGGTCTGTAAAATGTTCCTATATACATGCTCTTTTCCTTAGGAAATTGGAATTTGGTCCAGATAATTTCACAGTCAGAGTCTAATTTAGTGAGCTCAGTGAAAACCAGGTCATTTTTATTGCCTGTAGTACACCACCATAAGTATTTGAATTTCTATCTTTGCGAACAACTGTATAGTTGTCCGGGAAAATTTCAGCGCTGGTAATTTCGAATTAAGCCAGGTTTCAGTGCCAATAATGACATCTGGGTCTTTTTCTTTGATAAGACTTTCCACGGAGGCCGTCTTGTTTCAAGACTCTGAAAGTTGATAACAAGAAGTTTTAGAACCTTCCTTTTTTCCCTTTTGGGATTTGTTTTCAATTTGACATCGGGATGGTGGTTGGATCCCGAGTCAAGGCCAGAAGAATAATTTTGAAGTGGCTCATATGAGTTAGTACAGTTGATGGAATTGTTAGTTGAGAAGAAAGAATCAGAGAAGTTCATGAAGTCACAAGTGTCACACACCCAGGTACAGCTAGAATGCATGAGATCGCTGTATTTTGAGTCGTCAATGCTACAGCACTTAGTGTGGATCCATAGATCACAATTGTCACACTGTACTGCTTTTTCGGATCTCCTACACTGGAGTCCACACAGGCCACAAGGTGCCAAACATTCCAAACAAAACCAATCATCAGATGATGATGCAAGAGTATTGTAAGCTGCATTACTAATGCCTGCACACTTACTATGAACCCATGAGTCACAATCATCACAACAAATACCTTTCTGGTTATTTTTAACAGATTTGTTGCATTGTTTGCAAGGATATTTTGGGAGGGTCCAGGATTGCTTTCAATATCACCAGAAAGGGTAAGGAGTTAAAGGAGTAATTTTCTCCTGCGTGAGTTGAATTTTGTCAATTTCCAACTTGATTTGTACGAATGTAATTGCCCATCGATACAAAGATAAGTTGCAAGTGAGTGATTTGAATAATCACTAGAGCCAAACAAAACATGGTAACCAGTTCCTGGGGCGTTTAGAGGCAAATTTGATGCCTGGGATGAATGAGGTTGCAACGAATACAAGAAGTTTAGAGAGTTAGAGACTCGGGAGTATGTTAACAAGAACAGTACAGGGAAGACGAGGTTGTGAGTGAGAATGAACATGATTGATGGCAAGAAGAATGAATATACTTGACAAACAGGAAATACAGAATGGTAGAGCAAATAAACACTGTAATACAGAAAAGAATATGAATGGAATGACAAGAAACAATAAACTTACTCAGGTCACAGTATTAATAATGTTCGGATCACCGAATAAAAAAAAGTGGAAATGGTAAAACTACAAATAGTGTGTTAGGCTATATAACATTAGGCTCACAACTGTTACGCAAAAATAACAAACACAAAAACTGCATCAAATGATAACAAAAATAAATAGACAGGCAATGAATAAGCACGAATAATCTGCAGAAACGTAAAATAATGATATATATCCAAGTGGGGTAAAAAGAATCACAGTTAAGAGGTAAAATATCCAATAAATAAATCTGGTTGTGGAAAATACGTCTACACTCAACTATGTACGCTCTATATCTATTAGCTAGTGCTATTAGTAGTGCACCAGAACAGCGTAAGCTAGGCGTGGATTCAAACATCTTTTTACTAGCTAAGAGTAGACCTAATGTTAGTTATTCGTCACATGCCGCGTTCCATGCCTTTTACTTCCCCACTGAATGTTTTTTCTTGTTGGCTGACGGTCACCAATTCTTGTTGTTTCTGATGTACGGCTTGACGGAGTTATTTAGGTCCTGTGCAGCTACGTGACTGATACATTTTATTCTGAGTTACGATCTTCCGTGACGTTTTCTGACATGAAACTCTTTTAAATTACCTGTCTTTTGGGTGTCCAGCGTTGCACTCAAACAATTCTACAGCGTTAAGTTTGTACTGAAGACATCAAAGTTAAAAAACGATAGTCATGTGACTACCGCCTGAGTGATAGTATTTGCAAAATTATGGCATTTGCAATTTCTACAGTACACGGGGTCCATTTTTAATTGTTGTTAGATCATGGAAATACAAGTAGGCCCTAGAAGGATAATTGGAATTATGGAAAGGAATACAACTAGGGAGGGGAGGGGGGGGGGGAGGGCTACCTAATAATGTTCACTTTCGTTAACAGCTTCTACGGCAGAGTAGGCAAATCTCCTATCTCTCAGCTATTGTCATTTTTGTCCTTAAACCAGGGAAGGACAGTACCGATCCCTCCAGCTACCGCCCCATCGCCCTCACCTGCTGTCTCTGTAAAATTATGGAAAGGATCATTAATCAGAGACTAAACTGGTTCCTTGAGACCAACAGAATCCTCTCCCCTCAAGAAAGTGGCTTCCGAAAATGTCGCAATACCCTAGACCAGTCAAATGCGCTCGACACCGTTCTGCGGGAATCCTTTGCCAAAAAGGAACACCTCATTTCCATATTTTTTAAGCTTGAGAAAGCTTTCAACACTACTTGGAAATACGGCATTACCCGCAAACTTCACACCATCGGCCTCAGAGGCCATCTCCCCATCTTTATTCAAAATTTCCTCTCACCCAGGCAGTTCCAAGTTCGTATTGGCCACACCCTCTCCAACCCGTACCCCCAAGAAGAGGGTGTCCCCCAAGGCAGCATCCTCTCTCCTACTCTCTTCAACCTGAGCATTAATGACATCGCGGATAGCCTTGGCCCCAACATCAAACGTACCTTCTACGTGGATGACTTCACCATCTTCTACTCCTCCCCTAGCTTTCCTATTGTTGAAATAGGCTTCAAATCAGCCTCAACCAGCTGCAAGTCTGGAGCAACAATAACGGTTTTAAATTCTCCAAAGACAAGACAGTCTGCATGCACTTTTGTCATTTCAACAACCTCCACCCCAACCCAAACTTTGTGCTCAATGGCAATCGCATCTCTAAAGTTGAACACACAAAGTTTCTGGGTCTAACTCTAGACCCCAAGCTCACCTACAAGCAACACATCACCAACCTGAAACTAAAATGCAACAGCTCCCTCAACATCCTCTGACTCCTTTCCCACACCACTTGGGGAGCGAACCGCTATGCTCTCCTCAAAATTTTCAGGCTCGCCATTAGTGCCAAGCTTGACTATGGCAATATTGTCTACTGTGTCGCTCACAACTCATACCTCAACCACATCAACACCATCCAAAATGAAGCCCTCAGGATTTGTCTAGGTGCCCACAGGACCTCCCCAATCACCAGCCTTCATGTTGAAGCCAACGAACCCCCCTTTCTACTTAAATGTAGAAAGCTTAGCCTCTCCTATGCTTTTAGAGTCCTCACCAACACCCAGAACCCTGTTTACAACCTCAGGTACCCCGATTTCTCCACCCACTTTGATAGGACTAAAACCCTATCCCCTCCCTTAAGCTTACGCATGAAATCAGACCTCTTCCATCACGGCATCAACCCCGCCACTCTCGGCACCTACTCCTAGCCCACTTTTCCTCCTTGGGCCACCTCCCTTCTGTCCACCTGGGCCTCTCCACTCATTACAAAACTCAAACCCACACTAACCTCTTCATCAATCTCCACAACCAAATCAAAGACCAACTCTCAAATTACACCTCCATCTATACTGATGGCTCCAAGGAAGGCAACAAGACAGTTGCTGCTGCAGTCATCCAAGACATCACCCTCAGTAGCAGACTTCCCGACTACTCATCCATCTTTTTAGCCGAGGCTAAGGCCATTCTCCTCGCCCTCAACTTTATTGAGTACTCTCCGCTCAGCCACTTTGCCATTTCTCCGACTCAAAGGCTGTTCCTACTTCTTTACTCAATCTTAAATTGGATAACCTCACATGCCACCTCCTGAAACTCCTTCCTCCCACCCTCTGCAGGAAAAGTGTTCTTTTCTTCTGGATACCCAGCCATGTTGGCATCCCTGGCAATGACAGGGCTGATGCAGCCGCTAAGCTTGCCCTCAACCTCCCCCCCCTACCTGTTTTCCCAAAACCCTCTCTGACATCAAACCGCTTATCGCTTCCCTTGTTCGTGACCGCTGGCAAACCTCATGGAACTCCCAAATTGATAACAAACTCTATGTCATCCAGCCAACAATTCCGAACAAATCCACCATCAACAACCTCTCTCGTATCAACAATGTTCATATTACCCGTCTTAGAATTGGTCACACCCACCTCACTCACTCCCACCTCCTTATTGGCTCCCCCAAACCCCTCTGCAACAATTGCCACTGCACCCTCACAATCCATCATGTTCTCCTTGCTTGCCCCCTGTACAATCTTCCAGAGCTTCCCTAGCTCCCCACAACTCAATTGCTGAGTTCTTCCAGAAAAATCCTCCGGATAAAATTATCATCTTCCTTCATCATGCTTTCCTCTACAACCATATTTAATTCTCCTCTTCCACCCCCTCTCTACTTTGTTTTTGTTTCAACTATGCACCTCCCCTCTCGATCACAGCTTTCTGACCTTTTGTTCTTGAATTTCTCTCATTCTTTCCCTGTTTTCTTTCCTTCCTACCTCTAGAATGATCTGACCTCTCAGGCACAATTTGACCTTCATTGTCGTGGTGCCGTTAAGCCCTCATCAAACAAACAAACAAACTAAAGCAAAAAAAAGTTTCAATAATCATTTGTTGGTTTTAAAATTAAAGACGACACATAGATACCGCACAAAAACAAAATTTTCCACCCGTTAGTACAATGAAGAAGCCCTGAGTACAAATGCGCAGGCGTGACACTCGACAAAAGTTTTGAAAAATGGCGACCAACAAATTATCGGTGGAAAATCCCCAACTAAATTTTCTCATTAAAAGTTGCTGTTCCACAGCTAACTCATAGAAGATGTAAAAAACCCATCACACTGTGCGAAAAGAACATAGGTTTATCGCATTCAGGAAATTATGGGCTGCTTAAGTGTAAGTCTAATCGGAAACATAGTATCTGCAACAACCTATGTACACAAAATAAATGTCCCAGTGATAACATACTTGTACGCGGGTTGTGACAATAACTAGCTAAGACCTAGCCTAGCAACGCTACTGTGTGGCAATATTTTCTGCTTACCCGCAGAATAATTCAAGTACATTGGTGGGAGGGTGGGGGGAGGCGCACATCCCCTCCCCCAAAAATATATATTTTGTCCAAAAATAGATGGCTATTTTTGACTGATGTTCCCGATGGTAGGACAGTCACACCCTACCTGGTTCTCTGAACACTCCTCGAAAAGAGTAGGGTGAAAACTGGGTGTTCATCCACTTCCATCCCAGTCGCATGAGACTGGCATCTGCTATGCAGACTATAGCTTGGCGTCTATGCTCCATATAGGAGTCTTGCCGAGTTCCCATAAGGGAGGATTATGTACAATACAAAACAAGGTTAAAAAGCCTGTGTATTGCACACATTCAGTCTTTTTAGGGCATCTAAAACTTCTCTCAACAGCTGAATGAGCTGAATTATTGATAACATCCGACTGTAGTATATGCTATAGCCACTACATGGCTGCTATATATAGTCGGCTTATTATAGAAGCGTAGATGAATTTAGACTACTCGCTAGAATAACTAGGTCTTTCCGCGATGATCTCAGGTCAACTTTTGACAATGCCTTTTATCGTCATGGAACACTTTTACGTAATATAAATAAAATATATATCTTCAATGATAGATTGAGCTGTTTACTTACATTTTGTTCGGGGATTTAATGAAGAAAACTGCAAAGTTGCATCCAATAAAAGTGGCTCCCAACTTTTCAGGTGGTAATTTCTTGTTGAAGTTCAATTAAACTGAAAATAAATACTATTCGTAAATCTCGATGATGGGGGAGAGGGGCACTTCCATAAGTGAGGTATATAATGTGCTGCCCAAGCATGTGCCTTTTTTGCATCATTTTAGTAGTGCCGGTGCCTGTTTTTTCCATCATTATTTTTGTAGTGCAGGTCCCAAAAAATGCTGTTTTACTTGGCAATTTTGTAATGCTGGTTCATTTTTACAATATTTTTGTTGAATAACCGTACTGCAAATATCAAAATTGACTTCTTTAATCAAAATTATATAATGTACTGCAGTTAACAAAAAATCTGTCATAGTGCGGGTATGGTTTAAATTGGATGATGGGCTGCACACTCCAATCACTTTTAGTATGAAGTGCCCCCATCCCCTCGGGTGTCCTTATGAAAAGGCTCAGGAAATCAAATATTTTAATTTGCATTAGAAGCCAATTTGCGTGAGATAAAAATATTTTAAGACATTGAGAATATGAATTATGCACAGTAAAGTACGTGCATATGTTAAAATTACACGCATTAGACCGATGACTTTGACAAGAGGTGCAGTTGAAAATTTGAACACTTGTTCAGTATAGTATACCTCTGTACTTGAAACACACGTTGCTTGAAAAGTAATACCAAATAAGTAAATCAGTTTTTTTTCTACTTCAGGAGTCTTTCGTTTACCACTGATTTTTTCAGCACTTTACCAGCGCTTTATAGGAGGTTTACTGATGCTTTATCAGCATTAAATTTAAACTAAACTAAAATAGTTAAATTCTACCTCAAGCTGGTCATTCCACGAACACAGTTCGATCTGACAGTGATAAACTCTTAATTGTTTTGTATATACCTTATGTCTCCCATAGAGTTACAAGTTCCTTGTTTTTTAGTTTGGATTTTAACTGTTTTTGGAGTAGATGAACCTTTTATAAACTTAAAACTATATGAATGTGCATTTATACAGTAGTTTACTTGTTTTCCTCTGAGAAACTTTCTATGTTGTTAATGAGGTGGGGCCTCAAGCACTTTTCTGTACTTTAAAAGAGTAGTCACAATTTTCAAGGTGACGTCTTATTCATTCAAGGTGACATCACATTTGGTCTTTGCTAAAGGTGTCACCACAAGGCCAAAATCCACAGGTGAATTCCTGGTATGAGATCTGAGTTGCTCTGAAATCTCACATTATCTCGAACGATTTACGAGATAAAATAAAAAGATTAAACAAGAACTTACCTGGTTCGAAGCTTGATCTTGATTTTATGAGTAAAAGAGAGGGAGAGATAAGGTGCCTGCCTCTCCCACTCTTTATTTAACTCATGTATTTTTATTTGGTAAAATTGATTTCTTTGTCTCTGGTCTATTAAATCAGACTTCGTACTTTGAAGTCTGACTACGCATGCGCAAACGGTATCTCACCTTATCTCTCACTCTCTTTTACTCATATAATCAAGATCAAACTTCGAACCAGGTAAGTTCTCATTTATTCTTTTTATTCATGAATTTCAAGATGCGATTTGCACCAACGCGTAATTTGCAGTAAAGAATTATCTTCAAGGTGTTCCAGACACATTGGCCTCAATAACGGGGTGAGGGACTACATCCCTTGATAGGGATATGCACAGCCATAGCAAGGGAGGGCGGTCAGTTCGTCTGAGCGATCGATCTCTCTTTTGAGACGGTGCTATCTGCAGTAATTTCGAACGGTTTGCTATAATTTATGATCAGCTTTGTCAAACTTGGACTTTTAGATAAAAACATACTGTATTGTTCCCTTTCCTGCAAAATACTGGCACAAAATAACCCTATTCTTATGCACTCAGTCTGTATTTTAAGGTATCTTTCAGAAGGTTGAGATTGTTAGAGAATAGAACGGAGGGGGGAAGGGCAGAGGGCATAGGCCCTTTATAATCTTATCCAAAGACCATACTATTTTCCCCTCTATAATTTTATTAGGGGGTGCTAGAGGGCCAAGACCCTCTATAATTTTATTGTGGACCAAGTACCAATTCCCCCCCCTCCCCCTCCCCCTCCTCCTTCAAAATGAAGTTCTAACAAATTAATTTTGAAGAGTAAGATTCCATGGCATCTTTTCTCTGGGAACCTTAAAATTTGGGTAAATTTCTTTCCTTTTCAGGAAATTTCCGAAAAGTTTTTTTTAATTTTCGGAAAATTTCTTTCATTTTTGGGAAATTTCCGAAAAGTTTTCTTTTAATTTTTGGAAAATTTTCTTCATTTTTGGAAAGTTTTCTTTAATTTTCAAAAAACTTACCTGTATTTTCTGGAATTTCCTTTGAATTTTTTGGAAAATGTTGCTACTTGCTTTAAAAATATTTTTTGGACCATCATTTTTGTAGTTTTGGTGGGATGAAAATTAAATCTTCCCCCCCCCTCCCTTCTTATATCAAGTATCTTCCTATGCCACTGTTTAGTGGTACAACAAAAGGGTGAGAAGGATGGGTAAAGCCTAGTTATACACATCCCTCAGTACGGCGGACATTGCCTTATGAGGGTTGTTGGGCACAATACAGTATTATATCATTCTTACATTGTGGAAAATTCACACAAAGAAAATTGATGAATGAAAATAGCTTATATTAGTCTTAATAGTTATCCTTTTCCAAATATTCTCTCCCTAAATCTTTTTTTCTATTTGGAAAATTGGCACCATGACGGAATAAAAGTTCTCTAACTCATATTTTGGTAACACATTTGATTTTAAAAGAAGGTAAAAATAGTTATCAAATGTATGTTTTTGTGAACAAAATGTAGAGTGTGTAGTGAACATGCAAATTGTCAAGTAAAACGACTTACATTTTGAGAAATGTTCTTAGCAAAAATGCATATTGTCAAGTGGAACAATTAGAAATTTGGGGAAATGTTTCAACGAATTTGCATCTAGGATACACAAATTTTGCCCAGCACATAATGTCTATAACATCAAGCCATTCAAGTTTGGACTTGCGACCATTGGACACAGACAGATAATGTGTTAGAATTTTTTCTCTGGTGTATTTGGTTACGACAAGCCCTTGATTTTTGGCGTATTTTGTAAATTTGCCATCGTATGTACAGGGCACTGCGTAATGTACACTAGGGCACTGCATAATATACAGGGCACTGTGCGCTAGCAAAGCTTGCAACATTTGCCATGCTCCAGGCTTGCTTTTACACATACAACACAATACAGGAGGAAAGTAGAATCCTAGCTAATGATTTCGTTGACAATTGACAGCCTGCATTCAAAACAACATCAAAACTTTCATGTACAGTACAGTGTACATGTATATACTGACTTCATATACTAGCCTTTATATGTTTTAGTCTAGTAGTTGTCATTTTCTTTTATTTCTAAATAATTCTAAAACATTTTTGTGTGAAATAAAACATTCAATCGCATGAGAGAGGTAAGATTTTTATATTTTTATTGAAATTAATGAAAAACTGGCATAAAATTTTACATGCTATATTTAATTTTTATGACGCAGGTACATTATGTGTCGTAAGAAATTTCAGCCATGGCGTAATATACGACAAATTTGTCATTAACGCGAACCCTGGACACGGACATAATTTGATCGTTTTTGTGTAATTGATTACCTCAGCCATGTTTTTTATTCCTCGCAAGGCAGACAAACTTCTCTCACACTCACAGAATTTTACTGGGCACACTAGAAGTAAAACCAAAACCTGAGGAAGGGGCCCTTTGGACATGCCTCCTCAGTAAGCTACTTTGGCCTCCTGCAGCCAATGAGGATGCTCCTGGTGTCCACTGACTGACCAATGTATCTTTCTGAGTTCAGGATACCTAGCTGATACTGCTCCCTCTACGTTTACTGTTATGAGCATGGTTTCTAACGATGTGTCCTGAAAAACCCAGACTTATTTGAGTTGTATCTTTCAGCTAGCCCCAACAAGACTGCATCAAGAAACTGATCCTTTCTTTTTTTCAATTTTAAACAGAACTGTTTGAATTTGTCTTCAAGTAACAGTAATTGTGTGTAGTCTCATTGTTCTAAGCCTGTTTAAAATGCATTTTATCACTTAATTATGTATCATCAGCCCAAACATTGGGAAGGGGGGGATGAAAGTATTGGTCAACCCCCAGGTTGTCAAAAAGTGAGGGGTGGATATATACCCCTATCCCCCAAAATTTGTGCCCATGACTAAGCTTGCAGGAAAGGACAAGTTCTTACTCTAGCCTAGGCCCAAGGAGAATATTTTTTGAATATTTTTGCAGGGAATGGATTGCTAATGAATTTTTCTTTTCTCTCAATCTCTCAACAGATGCGAGGCAATTATTGAACTGGAAGTTACAACAGCATGATGGATGCATGGAATTAGCTCCTACCCACTGGCTGGCTAAACATATAAAGTATGATTATTTCTAAAAGAAACATATGCAATTTATTTTTCGGTTTTGCTGAACTCATTGCCAAAAATGCAATTAACTAACGTTACAATGGGTTGTTTCGGTGCTTGCAAAGCTTTGGCATGATTTTGTGGCGCTGGATCTTCATATTATTCTCCAGTATTGCTGGTGGACTTTGGCAAGTTCGCAAAATCCTTTTTGCTGCGCAGTTGCTTATATCATTGCTTTTCTGTTGGTTTTACCATTCATTTGCACTGATTTACCTTACTGCAAGTTGTATCGTGCCAAACTCACCGATTTCAGCAGCGCTCTAAAAATAAACAATTTACGAATTGAGAAAGCACAAAAGTTCATGCAAACATTAAATCACACAGCAACAAAAAAGAGTTATGAAAAACATAAGGAGAATTGCTGCCCTCGGTATGCAATTGGCGTGGTTACCATTGCACGAAAGCCACGGAGCAATCCGACTCCATTGTATTTAACGCAAGTCATGATGAGACTTCAGGAGATCATACTGGCAGAAAATGCCACATCAGAGGTGACGCTCTTCATTTGCAATGTAGACCGATACCCGAGTCAGCATGCAGAAGCCAAAAATCTATCACAATACTTTCCTATGATTTCAAAGTATGAAGAGCTCCCCAGTTATTGAGAGGACCGTATCAAAATTCATTCGAGCTGGAAAAATCAGATTATAAATATTGTTTGAAACAAACTTTGAATTACAATCCTAATTATGTGATTCTTCTTCAGGATGATGTGTATGCTTATTCAAATTTCTACTCTCTTATGGACCATATCGTTCGAACAAAGCTCGAGTATAGAATTGCTGCAGGTGAATACGTTAAGAATCGTGAAGACTGGGTCTGGTTGAAGATGAATATTCCCAGGGGATTAGTTTTCTATGAACGGAATTGGTATTTTGCCCTGGAATGGGTTACCCTTTCAATACTTTTTTCTGGTGCCTTAACGCTAATCTACTATGTGTGCAATTATCATTCCTGCGGAATATTCCGCTCAGGAGGTAATTCTGGAAGTAGAGGGAGCCCTCATGTATGCAGGGCGTATGTAGTGTTTATTCTTTCATTCCTGTTTTGCTTTCTATTTCTGGTCGTATTGGGCAGACCGTACATCAGTCATGTGCGTAGCGTGTCGAAACATTCCTACACCCTAGGGCCAGGCACATCATGCTGCATCACAGCCATGCTGTATCCAGCAAAACAAGTCCCATACATTATCAACTACCTCAATCACATCAAATGTGATAACTTTCTAAAATTAGACTTTGCTTTGGATGATTATCGGGCTGAAATGAATTATCGCCAATATTTAGTATCACCCAACTTGTTCCAACACATAGGACTGTACTCTGGTTTAAGAAAATCGTATAATTTGAAAGCTCCGCATTTTTATTTGGATTGAAAAGAAAAACAAGAAGAGTAGCCTCCAGGGATGTAAGACTTCTGGATTTTCCCAAAATTCCATATTTTTTGTTTTGGAATTTTGTTTCTTTCTTTCTTTAATTTTTGGTGAGCATGTAATGCGAACCTAAATGGCGATTTCGTCCAGTCGGCTGTCCACAGTTTTTCCTGAGATTTTCTCAGAAATGTTCAATTTTTTTAAATTCCTAAGAAAATGTTGAAGGTTCTTCAGATATCCTTATTGGAGGTTAGAGTTTCCTTACAAAACGTTCAAAGTTTTTCAGAGACAAGGCAGATTAAAGACTAGTTTCCTTAAAAAGTCTACAAAACATTTGTAGCACTGGAGATTTAAAATCCTTAAAATTCTTCAAAATATTCAGGCACCAACCGTTGTATCAGGAATGATTATTAAACTCTGCCTTTATTTTGTGGGCATTTGCAGAAAGTTGCTACAGTATATGAACTGACCAGACTTTTTGATTTAGTATGCTTAGTCAGGGAGTGTGACAGGATGTGACTGCATATGGACATAGGGATGGATGCCATGTGAGACATGGATGGGGGCCATGTGGGACATGATAGAATATATACCATGTGGTATACACCAAGGGCTATATCAGGCATAATTATTTGACTCACTTTTTTTTTTTACTTATTAAACAACTCATTTGCATATTAGTTATTATATGAACTGTCACTCTCATGTCTACCTACTGTGGTGTAGCAGTAATTGCACATGTCTGCAGACCAAGAGGCCCTGGGTTCAAGCCTGGGTTGGGTAGACACGCCAGTGCACCACAACTGGTTATCAAAGGCCGTGGACATTGACTTGGTTGTCGATATTATGTCTGTCCATACGTTGTACCTGTGTTCTCGTCCAGGTCGTATTAAGTGTTTTGTGATAGCATTGTTACTATCATAACGAAATACGCAGGCGACGACCCAGTCATTGTAATTGTGTGTTCACTCGCGTCGTATTAAGCGTTTCGTGATAGCATTGTTACTATCATAACGGATTATGCAGGCGACGACCCCGTCATTGTAATTGTGTGTTCACTCATCGTTGTCGTCGACACTTTCATACATAGTATGCTCAATTAGGGATTGTGATAGCTAGGATGAGACTTCTTATGGAACCTATGGGATGTCATGTGGGACATGGGTGGGATGCCATGTGGGACATGGGGTGGGATGCCATGGGACATGGGGTGGGATGCCATGTGGAATGGGGTGAGATGCCATGTAGGAATATGGTGGAATGCCATGTAGGATATATGGTGGAATGCCATGTAATGGGATGTCATGTGGGACATGGGATGTCATGTCCATTTCAACAAGTCATTTGCATATAAGTTATTATATGAATTGACATTTTCATACATAGTATGCTGAATCAGGGACTGCAATAGCTAGGATGAGACTTCTTATGGAGCCTATGAGATGTCATATGGGACATGAGGTGGGATGCCATGTGGGACATGGGGTGGGATGTCATGTGAAACAGGGTGGAATGCCATTTGGGACATGGGGTGGGATGCTACAAGTAACACAGACTGGGACATAGTTGAGATGCCATGTGTGACATAGGATAGGAGGCTATGTGGGACACAGGGTAGGAGGCCATGGGATGTGGGGTATAAAGTAGGATGTCATTGAGAGGGATACCATGTGGAACATATGGTGAGATCTATTGTGGAACATCAGGTGGGAAGCCACTGATGGGACAAGGTGGAATGCCATTGGGGACATAGGGAGAGATGCCATGTGGGACACAGGGAGGGATGCCATGTGGAACATAGGGAATGATGTCATGTGGTACATATGGTTGGATTATTGTGGGACATACATTTAGGATGGGTCCCATGAGGGACATAGGGTGGGATGCCATGTGGGTCATAGGGTGGGATGCCATGTGGGACATGGGATGGGATGTCATATGGGACATGGGTGGATGTCATTTGGAACATGGGATGGGAACCATGTGGGACATATAATGGAATGCCACATGGGACATGGATGGGATGCCATGTGGGTTTGGTATGCCATGTGGGACTTAGTGTGAGATGCCATTTTTTATAATTGGCCGGGTGATATGATATGGGTGTCAATTTGCATGGGCATGTGAACCATGACAGTATTTGCCATTCAAGTTTAAATTGAAATTTAATTTACTCTTTAACAGTAAATCAAGCAAGATATATGAAATGTTTAACAAACAGTAGACTAAAATAGATGCAAGTGCATACACTAGAAATAAACTTGAACATCAAAAACCATGATACAAATACAGATCTTTCCACTGTACCCAACCCTCAAACACCAGGACAACCAAATGTTCCTGTAATTCTGGATTTTGGGGTATTTGAATAGTGATTTTTGCCCAGTTTTTTTAATGGGGTGTAGCACTATGCATGTGCATTTTTATATTTGAATTTTTTTCTTTCCATTTCCTACTTACATCCCTGGGAGCCACCTTTTGTTGAATTGTTTTCGAATTTGTTCAACATGGAAACTATTAATGACGACATGAATTGAATGTCTAGATCAAAACATGATGAATAGCTCTGGCTATAAATTTTCAGTCCAATGCATCCAAACTCACCAGAGTGTTTATAACACACTGATGAAAACATCCTTTTAAAAGTCCAAATGAATCCTCAGCACCACATTACACGCATGACATGGCCCTGCAGTAATTAAATCCACAATACCTGGTGCATCACATTAAGTTCCATTGTGTGCGTATAGATGATTGGGAGTGTAATTACTGATGCGTAAAATCACTGAACTATCTGCAGTGTGTTTCTTAATTGCTTCTTGCAGAGTCTAAAAGTCTTACCCGAGAGTCTAAAAGTCTTACCCGCAGAAATGGAGGTTTTTGCGAGTGAAAAGACTGAAAATTTGTAGCGAGGATTGGGCGTAATGATTTAATCTTTTTCAGATGTTTTATTTTTGAAGGTCTATGTATAATATACATGGCCATAGCAATTTTGATATTGGTTGAAAGAGTTTTCAAATCTGAGCTGATCAGTTTTTGATTTTTGAAAATAACACTCTTAGTTTTTGAGTTATGGGCGGTGAGTTTTATTGGTTGTTCTGCTGCTTAAAGTTTCAAACGAGAGAGAGAGAGAGAGTTGAACACACAATTACAATGACGGGGTCGTCGCCTGCGTATTCGGTTATGATAGTACAAATGCTATCACGAAACGCTTAATACGACCAGGACGAGAACACAGGTATGACGTACGGACAAACATAACATCGACAACCAAGTCAATGTCCACTGCCTTTGATAACCAGTTGTGGTGCACTGGCGTGTCTACCCACCCCAGGCTTGAACCCGGGGCCTCGTGGACTGTAGACAGGTATGATAACCGCTACACCACAGTAGGTAGATTAAAGTTTCAAACAGTCAGACCGGACCTGATAAATAAGCAGGTCAGGTCAGACTTTTCCTCTTTATTTTCTTTATTCCGAAAACCACAAGTAATTAGGATCAGATTTCCCTTATCAATGGCTCCATTGTAGTCATTCTCCTGTTGGTCCTGAGTTGTTGTGGAAGTGGAAGTTGGTGTTGAATATCATAATAGCAATGGATGAAGTCCTTATCGTGTGGTTGAGTGGTTATTTTAAGTAAGATAAGTGGTCTTATTACTTGCTACAGTGAGTTTTGCTTATGATTTACTGGAACAAATTTTTTAGGAAAAGGACAAGTCATGTTGATAAGTTTTCAATTCATGTGAAGGTTTTGATGTATGACTGGGTACGCAGCTCAAAATCTTTATGTCATTCTTTTAATTTCTTTGCCAAATCTTAGTCAATAAATATAATGGGAAAGTGTTCCTGCCAAAAATTTATTGGGGTCATAGCAAAGACTCATGTTGTTAAGAATTTGCTTCACCACTGCAAGTGATAAGACATTAGTTGTTCTGCTCCTTAAAATTTCAAACAGTCAGACCCGACCTGATAATTAAGCAGGTCAGGTCAGACTTTTCCTCTTTATTTTCTTTATTCTAAAAATCACAAGTAATTAGAATCAAATTTCCTTATCAATGGCCCCATTGTATTCATTCTCCTGGTTGAGCAGTTATTTTATGTAAGATAAGTGGTCTCATTATTTGCTACAGTAACTTTGTGGTCATAATTTACTGGAACAAATCTTTAAAGGTTAAGAACAAGTCATGAGACATTTAAAGAAGAAGGATTTACAAAAGAAAATACCAGGGTTCGGGTTGCCCTGCAATACATCACACAATTTGAATACTGATGCCTGGGATTAAAAAATGTTGTAAAATAGCAACTGTTGAACCGATTTTTATGAAATTGTTGCTACTGTGATGAGTTTTAAGCAATTTAGCCAATGTTGCCTCTATATTATTATTATTATTATACATTTATAGTGCGCTTGATCTTAAAAAGCTCTAAGGGCATTACATAATAAACACTATATACATGGACATGAAGAAATGTTAAAATAAGATAAATAGGTAAGAATATGCAAAAATGTTTTAATAAGAGTAATACTGAAATTGTTCTCAAATAGATATTAAGAAAACTAAAACTTAAAAAAAAAAAAAAAAAAAGCACTAAAACACCACTGTTTATTAAAAACAGTAAAAATAGGCCCATGTACGTTTACAGGGAGTATGTGCAAAAACGGGCATTGAAGATGTATGCAATTTGAATTACCTTTTGTTTTGATGAATTATTTGTTCAGTTTTATTGACGGAAAATCTGTGTACAGCAAATTATCTAATGTGGTGTATATTGAAAATGTAGAATTTTTTATTTCTATGAAGAAGGTACAGTTTATCTCTGTATTAATACATTTGATTTCTATGAAGAGGATACAGTTTATCTCTATGTATAGATATTTGATTTCTATGAAGAGGGTATAGGTTATCTCTATTTATAGTAATACATTTGATTTCTATGAAGAGGTTATAGGTTACCTCTATTGATAGTAATATATTTGATTTGTATGTAGAGGGTATACTGTAGGTTGTCTCTATTTAAAGCATTACATTTAATTCTATCAAGAGGGTACAGTTTATCTCTATGTATAGATATTTAATTTCTATGTGAGGGTATAGGTTATCTCTATTTATAGTAATGCATTTGATTTCTATGAAGAGGTTATAGGTTGTCTCTATTTATAGTAATACATTTGATTTCTATGAAGAGGGTATAGTTTGTCTCTATGTATAATAATACATTTGATTTCTATAAAGAGGGTATAGGTTGTCTCTATCTATAATAATACATTTGATTTCTATGAAGAAGATGCATTGTAAATTAGAGGATTAGTTTAAGGGTCAGATATGACATAGTAGACAAACTTAAGGCCAGATATCGTGTTAACATGGATATGAAAATGCAATACAATCCAACGTTTGTGATTGGTCAAAATGTCTACACATCACAGACAAGCCAATCGATTACCGCCACGGAATTGACTTTACAACTTATACTACAACAGATTTATTTGTGACGGATCAAGCAAATTTCTTGAGACAAGATTCTCTTTAAATTGTGAAGAAACTCCTGTGATATCCTGCTCCTTCAGAAGATACTGACTTTTGAAATTGTAGATAGTGTTCATAAAAATGACTCGCATAGAAAATCAAGTGATGTCATGCCCTCACTTTTTGAAAAATTCGAAATTCATTTCAATTATCACTAATTGCAATTATAATTGTCCAAACTTTTATCATCTGGAAGATCAGTAACTTTTACTAGACTTTTAGTAGTTCTACTGACCTTAGTCACTTTTAATAGACTTTTAGTAATTCTCCTAATGTAAGTCACTTTTACTAGACTTTTAGTATTTCTCCTGACCCAAGTTTTTTTTACTAAACTTATTAATTCCGCTGACCTAAGTCACTTTTAGTAATTCTTCTGACCTAAGTCACTTTTACTAGACTTTTAGTAATTCTACTGACCTTAGTCACTTTTACTAGACTTTTAGTAAATCTCCTGATTCACTTTTACTAGACCTTGAGTAATTCTCCTCATTCACTTTTACTAGATTTGAGTAATTTTCCTGACTGAAGACACTTTTAATAGAGTTTCAGTAATTCTTCTGACCTACTGTATTGAACAGGTTTAGTCTCAAAATCCCTGGAAAGATTTAAATGCAATTAACAACGAGCTTTAAGGAACATTAGGATGTGATGTCACAACTAGTTTGATTTCAGCCATTTCTACAAATATCAGACAGAACTTTTAACTTGATCTCCTAAACAGCCTGAGCATTCCGCCCCCTCCCTCCCCCTTCCTCCCCATTCCCCCACTCCTTATATTTCTTCTCTTCACATAAGATAAGCATGCATGACCACTGAACATTCTGTATATACTGTAAGGTAAAAGTTCAATCCATCATAGGGTGATCATCCCTAGTTTCCATGGCACAAGCAGATAAGAGCA
The DNA here is from genome assembly GCA_020152595.1 of Chiridota heheva. Taxonomy (NCBI): domain Eukaryota; kingdom Metazoa; phylum Echinodermata; class Holothuroidea; order Apodida; family Chiridotidae; genus Chiridota; species Chiridota heheva. Next base: position 287,185 of record JAIGNY010002177.1, read on the forward strand.
TATGACTTCTCCTGGACTGGACTCCAATCCATAGCAGCATAATTCCAAAGCAATGTTGGTGCTCATTTCACAACCTGAATGGAGCTGAGGCAAGTGGAATAAAGTACCTTGACCAAGGACACAACCACACCACAGAGCTGCTCAGCTGGAAATCAAACCTGGTAATCCTCGTTCCGAACACAGTGGTTTACTATAATAGAAGACTTTGGGGTCCTGAGAAAATTGACAGCAGATTTTGTGAAGGACTAAATATTAGAATCAATGTAATTCTTAACAATAAGTAGGGAAAGCTGCGTTTAACTTAGATCTAATTGATACACTATACATTATGTTACAAGTCTAGTGTTAACTCATTTACTTTTCTATTGTTTTAAAGGATTCATATTTCAAAAGCTGTTTCCTACGCTAGGAGGACTTATTATTTGTTCTATCTTCAGAGGGGAAAAAAGAAGCTTTTTGAATCCTGACCGGATTCCTCTTTAGCTCTTAAACTTTTCCTGAACTGACTTCTTCTCTTGCTAAAACAAAACTCCTTTTGAACTTGGCAAGAGAAGAAGTTAGTTGAGAAAAAGTTTAACAGCTGAAGAGGAATCCGGTCAGAATTCGGAAAGCTTCCTTTTTCCACTCCGAAGATGGAACATATAATAAGTCTTCTTAGCGTCGGAAACAGCTTTTGAAATATGAATCCTTCTAAGTTATCGATCAAGATGCTGGCCAGTCACCTACAGAAGTAATACTTTTCTATTTTCATACTGTATTTGTACAAGAATAGCCCTCTGATTGGTACAGTTTTGTAGAACAACTCTATATGCAAATAAGATAATGGTGGTGGGGAGCGAGGGGGAGGGGATAAAAACAAATAATTTTGAGAGGAATCAGTGGTTAGATTTCCTTATGGCCTTTCTGTAAAATCTTAGCAGAACAATTTGAAAATATCTCTTATAGTTTATGCTACCAATCTCGTCGGAATTGTTTTCCGCTACGACTATTGTTCACGGGCCAGATTGGATTGTTTGGCGGGCCAGATTTGGCCCACGGGCCACCTATTAAGAATTGCCGGTTTATGAGTTACGGCTGGCCACTAGGATTGTAGTTTTACCTATATCTGCAGAAGTTGTGATGATGAATTGGCGGAGCGCCCCCAGATCTCGATATACGTGTACGTCTCACAATTTCTTACCTAAATCTTAGTTAAAGTAATTATTTTATATAGCGCCCTCTCTATACAAGTATATTCAAGAGCACTTTACAAACATCAGAGCTTTCATATAGGGGAGACCTGCCCAAACGGCACATCATCCATCTATTAGCTCAGGGAAGTGAATGAACACCGCGTTTTCATGCTTCTCTTTTCGAATAGGGTTCAGAGAACCAGATTGAGTGTGACTGTCCTACCATCGGGACCGATGGTTTAACGTCCCTTCCAAAGGACGGCGAGCACCATTCAACCATTACCACTTCTTTTAACAGCTGAATGGGAAGTATAGGAGCTGCAAACGACTCACTTCCGCTTTGATGATCGGTGTATCTGTTGTATAGCTGTGGAAAAATGGGTTAGACCTGACCGGGGCTTGAACCCGGTACCTCCAGCATCTCAGTTTTGCGCTCTACCAACTGAGCTACCTGACTCCTTAGTCACAGAAACTGATGATCATTCCTGCTAGAATATAAGGTCTGGAATAGAATGAAGAACTTTTGATCATAATTTGTTGCATCCTTTCAAAGAATTGTGTAGACAATAAAAGAATACCACCCTCTCTTTTGGTGCTTACATTATCGATAGTGAATGCTTTTTATATATATTTATACAATCTAATTATTCAAGATTGTTTTTTTAGCATGGAAACAGCTTATGGAGTATTTAAATAATTTTATATGAAATTCTGCATATTAAAAAGAGTATAGAGATTTATCAAATTACAGCTCAGACACAAAAATGTATTTGTTTCCATGATTGCTGTCCTAATCAATACTTCTTGGATTCTTGATTTTCAATGAATAAAGTGGTGCAAGTACAGTAGGGCCTTTGGGTTCCATGGCAATGTTGACTTTTTGTGGGCATGTGTTAATTTATCCACTGTGATATTGCAAATCCCTCAGATTTCTCTGAATTGGAAATCCCTCAGATCCCCCTGAATTGCACAGTTACTCTGTTCCCCCTGAATTGCAAAGTTACTTAGATTCCCCTGAATTGCACAGTTACTCAGATCCCCCTGAATTGCAAAGTTACTCAGATACCCCTGAATTGCACACTTGTTCATATTGCTCTGAATTGCAAATTTGCTCAGCTACAACTGAGCTGCAAATTCAGGTCAGATGCCATTGAATTGCAAAGTTGCTCAGATATCCCCTAAAGTGCAAATTAGCTCAGATCCCCCTGAACTGCAAATTCCCTCATATCACTGACCCTGAATTGCATAGTGCCTCAGATCCCCCTGAACTGCAAATTCCCTCATATCACCCTGAATTGCATAGTGTCTCAGATCCCCTGAATTGCAAATTCCTTCAGATCCCTCTGAATGGCAAAATGCCTCAGATATCCCTGAATTGCAAAGTTGCTAAAACCCCCAAACTGCAAAATCCCTTATATTTCCCTGAATTGTAAATTTACTTAAATCTTCTCGAGCTACAAATTTGCTCAGAACCCCTTTAGTAGCGAAGTTGCACAGACCTCTGAATTCCAAATTCCTATGATCCTCCTGAATTACAAATTGGCTCAAATTCCCAGAGTTGACAAACTACAGTACATGTCTAGTATAATCTGCATGAAGCACTTGAATGTGCGTTCAAACAATCAAGGTGCATAATGATCTACTGTGGACCATGGAGAGGCAAGATGTCACAATTCTAGCACTCGTAGACCTGAGTAGTGCTTTCAACACTATCGATCACAAAGTACTATTACAGCGATTAGAAGATATCTTAGGTATACATGGTATCCCACTCTCCTGGTTTAGATCGACCAGACCCCTAGCTTTGCTTATTACAGAGCGGCCCGCCCTGCCCCTTTGTGATTCTGCCCTGTCCCCATGGGGGTTCGCCCTGCCCCTCGTGAGAAAAAGATTTTTGTTTTGTTTAACTTAATCTTAATTATCCTCATAAATGAATACCTTACATGGATACAGAATGATAGCATAGTAAGCAATTGTCCTGTTTGGCTCATAGGTGGTCCTTATCAATCAGAATAGTTTTATTCTGAGGTATGATTATAGCTAAAATCCCAGAGCTTTTTCACCATGGGATTAAGCCTTTGGTAGCCCCAGGACTCCATGCGGAAAAGACGCAGTGCGTTGTGCGTGCATTAATGTGTCCCTCAACAAGTCTAGCATCCTGCCCCTTTTTAGATCAGGCTAGGGGTCTGTCTCCGATCTCTCTGGAAGATCTCGGGGGTTTTTTAATTTTTGTTATTGATTGCAAATCTCCACAACCATTGCATTTTGGAGTAACACAAGAATCAGTGCTCGGACCACTGATATTTGCCATATACATTCTGCCACTTGGGCAACTGATCCGTCAGTATAATCTTGATATGAATATGTACGCTCATGACACACAGATTTGTGTTTCTGTTTGTACAACAACTATGAAAGGTGTCAAACTTGGCAGTAACCAAATTAGAGTGGCTGTAAATAGAATTCAAGATTGGATGTCACAAAACTTTCTTAAACTCAATGCCGATAAAATTGAAGTCAGATTCACCTTCCTGATTGGGAGAACTCCCAATAGGGAGATACCCACAATGCATCTTTTCAAATTCAAAATTCTCTAAAGAAACTGATGTGATGGTGATAGGGTTCAAAGCGCAACTTGCGAAATTAAATTTGGCCCATGTGACTATTGCTAGCACTGATGTTCCTATTAAATTAAGCCCTGTTCACAATCTTGGTGTGATGTTTGACACTGGCATGTCAATGTCTGCTCATGTGACCAATATCAAATCTGCCAATTACCACCTAATAAATATAAGTAGGGTGAGAAAGATGCTTACTTTGTATGCAACTAAATTAGCCATTCACACTCTTGTAACCAGGTAACCTCCACATTAGACTATTGTAATTCACTTTTGATAGGAGTAGACAAGTCCCTTTTTGCAAGGCATCAAAATATTCATCGGTCAGCTGCCCGAATTATCACAAAACGGTGAAAATTTGACCCTATTTCATCTGAATTAGGAAACCTTCACTGGCTCTCTATTAAACAACGCATTGATTTTAAAGTCCTCATCATGATCTTCAAAGCTCTCCACAACCTCGCTCCTGTGATCTTCAAAACAGTCTCCACAACCTCGCTCCTGTGATCTTTAAAGCAGTCTCCACAACCTCGCTCTCATGATCTTCAAAGCAGTCTCCACAACCTCGCTCCTGTGATCTTCAAAGCAGTCTTCACAACCTCGCTCTCATGATCTTCAAAGCAGTCTCCACAACCTCGCTCCTGTGATCTTTAAAGCAGTCTCCACAACCTCGCTCTCATGATCTTCTAAGCAGTCTCCACAACCTCGCTCCCATGATATTTAAAGCAGTCTCCACAACCTCGCTCCCATGATCTTCAAAGCAGTCTCCACAACCTCGCTCTCATGATCTTCAAAACAGTCTCCACAACCTCGCTCCCATGATCTTCAAAGCAGTCTCCACAACCTCGCTCCCATGATCTTCAAAGCAGTCTCCACAACCTCGCTCTCATGATCTTCAAAGCAGTCTCCACAACCTCGCTCCATGATCTTCAAAGCAGTCTCCACAACCTCACTCCAGTGATCTTCAAAACAGTCTCCACAACCTCGCTCCCATGATCTTCAAAGCAGTCTCCACAACCTCGCTCCCATGATATTCAAACAGTCTCCACAACCTCGCTCATGATCTTTAAAGCAGTCTCCACAACCTCGCTCCCATGATCTTCAAAGCAGTCTCCACATTCTCGTTCCTGTGATCTTCTAAGCAGTCTCCACAACCTCGCTCTCATGATCTTTAAAGCAGTCTCCACAACCTCGCTCCCATGATCTTCAAAGCAGTCTCCACAACCTCGCTCCCATGATCTTCAAAGCAGTCTCCACAACCTCGCTCCCATGATATTCAAAGCAGTCTCCACAACCTCACTCCAGTGATCTTCAAAGCAGTCTCCACAACCTCGCTCCCATGATCTTCAAAGCAGTCTCCACAACCTCACTCCAGTGATCTTCAAAGCAGTCTCCACAACCTCGCTCCCATGATCTTCAAAGCAGTCTCCACAACCTCGCTCCCATGATCTTCAAAGCAGTCTCCACAACCTCGCTCCCATGATCTTCAAAGCAGTCTCCACAACCTCGCTCTCATGATCTTCAAAACAGTCTCCACAACCTCACTCCAGTGATCTTCAAAGCAGTCTCCACAACCTCGCTCCCATGATCTTCAAAGCAGTCTCCACAACCTCGCTCCCATGATATTCAAAGCAGTCTCCACAACCTCGCTCTCATGATCTTTAAAGCAGTCTCCACAACCTCGCTCCCATGATCTTCAAAGCAGTCTCCACATTCTCGTTCCTGTGATCTTCTAAGCAGTCTCCACAACCTCGCTCCCATGATCTTCAAAGCAGTCTCCACAACCTCGCTCCCATGATATTCAAAGCAGTCTCCACAACCTCACTCCAGTGATCTTCAAAGCAGTCTCCACAACCTCGCTCCCATGATCTTCAAAGCAGTCTCCACAACCTCGCTCCCACCTACATCTGAGATTCACTAACAGTCCGACAGAATCCCAAACACCTCAGATCCTCAACATCTTCTACTTTACTTCATACCCCCATTACTCATCATGTTACATTCGCAGACAGATCTTTTTCTTGCTATGGCTTATAACTTGGAATAAACTAACATCCTTTATGAAGAATTCTACATCTATCACCATTTTTAGAAAACACCTAAAGACCTACCTATTCAAACAAGCTTACCAGAGGTAACTGCTTGTATTTCATAGCGCCTTAGTGCAAACTTTTGGTTTTTGGTGCTTTATTAATTTCAAAGATTAATTGATTGATTGAGATCCCCCTGATTGCAAAGTTGCTCAGATCCCCCTGATTGCAAAGTTGCTAAGATCCCCCTGATTGCCAAGTTGCTCAGATCCCAATAAATTACAAATTTGTGCAGATCCTCCTAACCGGAATTTCCCTCGGATCCCCTGACTGAATTGTAAATTTACTCAGATCCCCCTGAATTGCACATTGTTTTTAGATCCCCCTGAATTGCAAAGTTGCTTAGATCCCCCTGAATTGGATACTTGCTCACATCCCTCCGAATTACAAATTTGCTCAGATACACCTGAATTGCAGAATCCCCCCTGATCCCCCTGAATTGAAGTGGTTTAGATCCCCTGAAGTACAGATTCCTCTTGAATTGCAAATTCACATCCTCCTGAACTGCGTATTCTCTCATATCCACCTGAATTGCAAAGTTGCTCAGATCCGACTGACCGAATTGCTAAGAGCCCCCTATTGCAAGTAGTTCAGAACCCCCTAAATTTACGGATCCCCTGAATTGCAAATTTTCTCAGATACTCCTGATTTCAAAGTTGCTAAGATCCCCCTGAACTGTAAGTTCCCTCAGATCCCCAGTGATTGAAATTTGCTCGGATCCCCCTGAATAACAAATTTGCACAGATCCCCCTAATCGCAGTTTCTCAGATTCCTGGGTCCCTGAATTGCAAAGTTCCTCAGACTCCTTCTGAATTGCATATTCTCTCACATCCCCCTAAATTGCAAATTTGGAAGTTGCTCATATCCCAGCACTGCCTGAATTGTAAATTGATAAGATCCCCCATTGCAAGTGGTTCAGAACCCCCTGAATTGCAAATTCCCTCAAATCCTCCTGATTTCAAAGTTGCTAAGATCCCCTGAACTGTAAGTTCCCTCAGATCCCCTGAATTGCAAAGTTACTCAAATCCCCCTTAACTGCAAATTTCCTCAGATCCCCTGAATTGCAAAATTACTCAGATCCACCTTAACTGCAAATTTGCACAGATCCCCCTGAATAACAAATTTGCTCAGATCACCCTAATCGCAGTTTCTTAGATTTCTGGGTCCCTGAAGTGCAAATTTCCTCAGATGCCCCTGAATTGCAAAGTTGCTCAGACCCTCCTCAACTGCAAATTCCCTTAGACACCCCTGAATAACAAAGCTACTCAGATCCACTTAAATAACAAGTTTGTGCAGATCCCCCTAACCGCAAATTGCCAAGTTGCTCAAATCCCCCTGAACTGCAAATTCCCTCAGATCACCTGAAATGTAAAGTTGCTCAGATCCCACTGAACTGCAAATTCCCTCAGATCCCCTGAATTGCAAAGTTGCTCAGATCCCCCTGAATAACAAATTTCCCCCTAATCGCAAAGTTGTTCAGATCCCCCTCCACTGCAATTTCCCTTGGATACCCTTGAATTGCGAAGTTGCTAAAATCCTCCCCACCCCCTTCCTAACTGCAAATTCCCCTCAGGAATTGCAAAATTACTCAGATCCCCCTAAGTAACCAATTTGCGCAAATCCCCCTAACCAAAAATTTCCCTGAATTGCAAAGTTGCTCAGCGGCCCCTGAATAACAATTTTCCTCAGATTCCCCTGATCGCAAAGTTGCTCAGATACACCTGAACTGCAAATTTCCTCAGATCCCCTGAATTGCAAAGTTACTCAGATCCACCTTAACTGCAACTTTCCTCAGATCCCATGAATTGCAAAGTTACTCAGATCCACCTTAACTGCAAATTTCCTCAGATCCCCTGAATTCCGAACTAAAATACCCCTCCTCGAACTAAAAAGTTGCCCAGTTTCCCCTGAGTTACAAATTTGCTCGGATCCCCTGAACTAAAAAATCACTCAAATCCACCTGAATTCCAAAGTCGCTCATTTTTTAACAATATTTATTTTCTCCTTCTCTTACAGTCTGACAGTCTAATTTTCAAACAACAAAAATAATCATTACAAAATATGATGCATAGATATACAGATATAAACGTAAGAATTACAGATACAGTTATAAACATACGAAATACAGATATAAACATAAGAAATACATAAACATCATAAAAGATACAGATATAAAAATCATACGAAATAAAGATATAAACATCATACGAAATACAGATATTAACATAAGTAACACAGATATAAACATCATAAGAAATACAAATATAAACATCATAAGAAATACAGATATGCACAAGATATTGAAGAAATATAAACATAAGAAATTCAGATATAAACATCATAAGAAATACAGATATAAAGATAAGAAATACATAAACATCATAAAGAATACAAATATAAAAATCATACGAAATATAGATATAAACATACGAAATACAGATATAAACATAAGAAATACAGATATAAACATCATAAGAAATACAAATATAAACACAAGAAATACAGTTATAAACATACGAAATACAAATATAAACGCAAGAAATACAGTTATAAACATAAGAAATACAGATATAAACATCATAAGAAATACAGATATAAAGATAAGAAATACATAAACATCATAAAAATACAAATATAAAAATCATACGAAATATAGATATAAACATCATACGAAATACAGATATAAACATACGAAATACAGATATAAACATCATAAGAAATACAGATATAAACATACGAAATACAGATATAAACATAAGAAATACAGATATAAACATACGAAATACATAAACATAAGTAATACAGATATAAACATACGAAATACAGATATAAACATACGAAATACATAAACATAAGTAATACAGATATAAACATACGAAATACAGATATAAACATAAGAAATACAGATATAAACACAAGAAATACAGATATAAACATAAGAAATACAGATATAATTATAAGAAATACAGATATAAACATCATAAGAAGTACAAATAAAAACATCATAAGAAATACAGATATGAACATCATATTGAAGAAATATAAACATAAGAAATACAGATATAAACATCATAAGAAATACAGATATAAAAATTATACGAAATATAGATATAAACATCATACGAAATTCAGATATAAACATAAGAAATGCAGATATAAACATCATAAGAAATACAGATATAAACATCATAAGAAATACAGATATGAACATGAGAAATGCAGATATAAACATCATAAGAAATACAGATATAAACATAATACGAAATACAGATATAAACATCATACGAAATACAGATACAAACTTAAGAAATACAGATATAAACATAATAAATACAGATATAAACATACAAAATACAGACATAAAAATTATACGAAATATAGATATAAACATCATACGAAATACAGATATAAACATAAGAAATGCAGATATAAACATAAGAAATACAGATATAAACATCATAAGAAATACAGATATGAACATGAGAAATGCAGATATAAACATCATAAGAAATACAGATATAAACATAATACGAAATACAGATATAAACATCATACGAAATACAAATATAAACATAAGACATACAGATAAAAACATAAGAAATACAGATATAAACATAAGAAATACAGATAAAACATCATAAGAAGTACAGATATAAACATCATAAGAAGTACAGATATAAATATCATAAGAAATACAGAAATTTGAAAAGATCCCTCTGAATTACAAATTTGCCGAGATCGCTGAACTATAAATTCCCTCATATACCCTGGATTACAAATTTGTTTGGATTCCCCTGAACTATGATAAATTCCCTTATATCCCCATGATACAAATTTGCTCAGATCTCTACAACTAAAATTATCTCAGATCACTAAAATACAAAGTTACCCATACCCCCTCCCTCCTCCGAACTAAAATGTTGCTTATATCCCCCTGGATTACAAAAGTGTGCAGATCCCCCTAACCAAAAATGTCCTCATATCTCCTCACTGAATTGTAAATTTGCTCAGATTCCATGAACTACCAATTTCCTGAGACAATCAGACCAAATTTGCTCGGATCCCCTGAACTATAAATTCCCTCACATCACCCTGAATTACAAAGTTTTTCTTCCCCCTCCTGAATTAAAAGTTGCCCAGATACACCTGAAATATATATTTGCTCGGATCCCCCTAAACTATACAATTCATCAGATCCCCTGAAAATGAAAATTGTTCATATCCAGATGCCCCCAGGCTAAATCACAAAGTTGCTTAGATCCCCCTGAATTACAAATTTGCTCAGATCCCCCTGAACAGCTGAACTACCGTATCCCCTTGAATTGCAAAGTTGCTGAGATCCTCCTAAATTACATATTTATCCAGATCCCCCTAACCGAAAAATCCCTGATATTCCCACACTGAATTGTAAATTTGTTAAGAGCTCCCTGAACTGCAAATTCTCTAAGATCCCCTTGAATTACAAACAATATGAATTGCAAAGTTGCGCACCCCCTGTCATTACAAAGCTGCTAAGTTTCCTCCAGGTCTGAACTGCACTGTTGCTTAGATTCTTCTGAATTGTACATTTATTCAGATCCCAAGGCAAATTTGCTTAGACCCCCCCTCCTCCCACACCACACCCTGCTGCCCCCTCTCCCCCACCCCCCCCCCCTCCGCCTGAATTTGAATTTCAAATCTGCTTTGTTCCCCTAACATGCCTCAGGCTAAATAGTTGCTCAGTTCCCCCTGAATGGAACATTTTCTCTGAATTGCAGTTATATTCAAAACCTCCTGAATCGTAAAATTTGCCCGGAATTGCAAAGTGGTTCAGATCCCCCTAATTTACGGCACAAAGAACTGTGCAAATTCCCTTCGATCAGGGCCCCTGAACTGCAAATTTGGTTGATATTTGATTTGTATATTCGCGGTTGCTTGAGAGTCCAGGGAGGGAGGGAGGAGCAGGGGTTGTGCACAGGAAGTGTGCACCCGTCAAATCTACGGACCTACTGGCCTGTTTAATTCAGTATTTCCTTAACATTCTTTATTTCATTATTCTTCTTACCAGGGGTGGAGCCAGGATAAAATGTCAAAGGGCCAAACCAAACCAAGGATGATGGGATGACGTGTTTTATGAACAGTTTTGTCATCATGTTTAATGAAACATATTGGGACAAAGGTGCAGTTTTATAAGCGGGGAGCAGAAAGAAAGATACTCCCTGAAAAGTTTTCTTTCGACTGGGAAAATTGAAAAATTATTAACAACAAATTAAAGAAAATTGTACGAGAATTAAGGAAATTGCCCAAAATTTTGGTCAAATCAGTGATTTTTTTTTTTAAATGGCAGTATTTCCCGATAATAAATGAAAATTGACCGAAAATCGAAAATCAAATTGCTCCCATACTGAAAAAAATGTCCTTCCAATGTTTCCTAAACATTGAAAGGAATATTACAAATATTGAAGGGAATTTCCCGAAAATTGAAGAACATTTACCGAAATTGGAAAAAAAAAAAAACTTTTCCCAAAATCCCAAGATTAAAGGAAATTCCTAAAAAAATTCACAAATTTTACCAAAATTGCACGACTCAAGTATATTGCTCAAAATTTACAGAAATTTCCCAAACATTGAAGAAAATTTACCAAAATTAATGAAATTGCGCAAAGATTGAAATAAATTTCCCGAAAATTGAAAAAAAGTTGCCCCAAAATGAATGAAATTTACCGAAAATTGAAGAAAATGTACCGAAAAACGAAAATAAATTGCCTCAAAATGAATGAAATTTACCGAAAACTGAAAAAAATGTACCGAAAATCGAAAAAAAATTGCCCCAACATGAAGAAAATTTCCCACACATTGAAGAAATTTTCCGAAAATTTCACAAGAATTAAGGAAATTTCCCAAACATGAGTATTATCGGAAATATCTCAGATGGCATGGCTCCTTCCCCTCCCCCTCTCTGAAAGAATCCGCCCCTTCTTCTTACAATTATTTTGACCAATCTTCTGAATTTGTTTCTTTTGGTGGAATGCGTACATTGTAATAAAAAAATCAATGCTTTTATGTCAACCTACGTCGCGTCTTGAAATAATTGCTTGCTGCCTTGACTGCAGATGACGTCATGAATATCAATGATATTTGGGAAACTCGGATGGATTGTGCTGACTGACTGAGACAGTGCACATTGACACACGGACACACCTGTTCGCATATTTCAGGATAAAACTTGTTTATTTTTTTTGGGCCGACATTGTGCAGGCTACACAAAAAGCAGATATAACGGAGTCTTTCACTTTGAGGACGTTCGGTGGATTTATAAGGATGGATATTTGAGTAAATATTTGCAGGTAAATTTTTACTTTTTGCTCCTTATATTTTTAACTGTACTTAGCCTAAGCCTACACAGATGATTCTGGAGGCTAGACCTACTAAGGCTTTGTAGTATGAGTAGGCTATCACATTCACAAATGTTCTCTCAGTTCTGTCATCAGTCACTGCAGCACAATGTCAGTGTTACCCTAGGCAGTAGGCATAGACTGTAACGTTAGGCCTAGGCCCTACAGTATGCCAATGATTTTAGTGCTAAATTAGCACTAGAAATATTAGTGGGAATGCTTGTAGTATTTGCAGTGTAAAAGTACAATTAGGGGCCTACTTCATCAGCGCAGCTTCACTCCACAAAGTTTGCTGATATTAGGAAATTAAGAAATAAAAATGTGTGTTGAAGCAAAAGTCAATAACGTTAGGATTTCACACATGTGACATGCTGAAAGTAAGCACCATAATAAATTTTGGACACTTAATAATATTTCAGTGTCATGTAACGGTCATTGTTCTCATTCGTGTTGCTCTTACTTGATTTTGTGTGAAAGTTTACCCCGTGTTGGGCAGCATTTTCGAGGTCGGACATCTGGGAATGTTGTGGTGCATGGCGACGTAACAATTTTTCTTCAAATATGATGTGTATTAGATAACAGTTTCCAACATATATGACTGAGTACCATTAATTTTCACTGACTGGCTGAGGCGACAAAGTATTCATAAAAAATATCCCATTGACTAGCCGTAATGATAAAGTTTCCCCTCCAACTTGGGAAAACCGTATTGAGCTCGTACACGGTTACGTCAACTCTGACCACGAGAATGTTATTGCTGCATGTTTTTGGCTCTTGCAGCTTGTTAAACTGCTTTTCCTGTGGTCAAAATTCCTAAAACGACCAGGTCTATTGTCACTTGTTGTGCGACATACTTCTTAGCCTGTAATTCTCTTGTTCTTCTCTATCTAAAGTGTTTACCTTGGCCAGGGTGCACTCCATAAAAAACCTATGCCAAAGGTACAACAAGGCCTTTGCTTTCATACGCCAAGACAGTCAAGAGACCATGCTGTGGTCTTGATTGGCTTGATTGGCTGAGGCTGGTCATGTGATCTAGTCTATAGGGCATTTCCCAACAACTGTTTAAGTTGACTGCCGAGTCTTGTAATTCTAAGTTTAGTTGATGTTTTGAGCTCTAAGGCCGCAGACCTTTTAGCCTGAGATGTGTACAGTGTAGGTTGACAGATTAGTCCAGCAGAAAGCCTAGCCACATGGAACCATTGGTATATGTGGCTGGGACTTAAACAATAGTCTGTAGGCCTGTACATCTCATGCAAATGATCTGAGAACCATTTTGTTTTTCTATAAGTGTGTTTGTAAAGCTACCAGTTTTCATTTGTGGATATTTAGTAATAAACTTTCCATTTCTTTACTGGAAGCTCTTTTTGTAATTTCTCGGCTCGTTACAGTCATAATAAACACCAGTATTCATTCTCTTAAGGGATTAGTTCAGTGGTCAAGCAAGTCTATCTTATATGAAAGAGGACTTCAAAAAACAAAAAACCAATTAATAATAAAAAGTAAAGTAAAATAGTGAAGAAAGCGTTCAAAAATCTTATTCCGTTAAGGAGATATTCAAGGATTAGTTCAGTGGTCAAGCAAGTCTATCTTATATGAAAGAGGACTTGAAAAAAAAAAAAATAGTGAAGAACGCATCCAAAAATCTTGCTCCATTAAGGAGATATTCAAGATTAAAGTTTGGTATCATTTGTGTAGAAACGACTGAAATTAGACTAGTTGTGATGTTATTTTCTAAGATTCCTCAGTCTTGATGTATTCTATCATATTTTGTCCTGCAATTTGCGGCTTATTAACCATGGGATATGCCCAAAAAAAAGTAATAAAACTGAATCTAGGAAGGGTGTTTTTAATATACCACCTGAAAGTTTGAAGATAAATAATTTAAATAGTGAAAAAATTAAATAAACTTTCTTTAAGATACATAAAGACTTTTATGAATCTGAGGCAGTGATATCACAACTAGTCTGATTTCAGTCGTTTCTACATAAATGATACCAAACTTTAAAGATGAGTATCTCCTTAACGGAATAAGATTTTTGAATGTTTTCTGCACCATTTTGTTTCTTTTGAAGTCCTCTTTTAAATAGGATGGACATGCTTGACCACTGAACTAATCCTTTTAGCTTGTTTTACAATCTCCCTGTGGTTATCAAAATAAAATTTGCTTGAGACCTTGCATGCCCAAAATTTGTAAATAAAATAAAATTCCAACCCATTTTGTGTCCACATACTGTAACATAACTGGAACCAAGCAAGCTCTGATGTGAGGATGAAGGGATTGTTGATTTTATTTTTTCTTTCTTTTTGAATGTATTTATTCTGTATTCTGTGCTACTATATTATTTTGACAATGCTCTTTTGCACTGGTCATATTCAAGCATTTGGGATGATTTCATAATAGCATTTCCAAAGCTTAACAAATAATTTGTCGGTGAAAATTAAGTGGTTTTTTAGCAGTTTTATACCATTACAACTAGTGCTGTCACAACATGGTTCTATTACGTATCGATTATCGTGGAGAAAAATATCGACATTGTATATCGCGATACTTTTTAAGAAAACTGACTCACGACACAAATTCACTAACGTTATATGATCATGGAGTTACAAGTTACTTCATGATATGATGAACGCAAGAAAAAATGATTTGCAGACCTAGCAGATGACATAATCGTGTGACTATTATGTTCATCACGCACGTGTTTGGTAATTCAGTCCACAAGTTTTCCTAGTGTTATCGCAACCTATATACTCATATGTAATGAGTATATAGCTTGCTACAATGCTAGGAACACCTGTGGTTCAGCCAAAATGACAATGAATCATCAAAGTGAGAGCCTGAGTGGCACATTCTGGACCAATTTTTGTTATTTTTGCCAACTTACATCGGTGCGTGCCAGTGTGTGGTGATGGAGCATGATTTTGTATTTAGTTGTTTTTATGTTTCAGGATTATTTTGCACGTTTTTAATGGCCTAAACTTGACGTTTAGATTTAGTACCATAACGTTGAATTGAATGTACGAAGTAGCCTAGCGTAGTTGTGCGAAAATTTCTTAGTTGAGTGTTAGTTTTGGATATCGCGATATGTCGTGAGAGGCATATTTCATGTCGTGGGAATAGAGATATCGCGATAATCGATATGTCATGACAGCACTAATTACAGCTGGTGTAAATTGGGTCATCTTTAGAATAAGTCAAAATCCCAACTTTTGCTTCAATATTTGTGCAGGAAGTTGTTGTAAACTTGGTAGAAATAGTGAGAAAAAATATTTTCTATACTGTAAGCTTGAAAAAAATTTGATGTTATTCATTTATTATTTATTTTCATAGTTTTTATCTGCTTATTGCTTTGTTTTGACAATATTGTTTATTGTTCATTCTTTCTCAATATGGAAATCTATGTAGTCATGCTGGCATGTATGTGTATATGTATGTGTATATGTATGTGTGTATGTATGTGTGTGTGTGTATGTATGTGTGTATGTACTGTGTATGTGTGTGTGTGTGTGTGTGTGTGTGACAAGCTTATAAACACGGTATCTGATCTCAAGAACTGGTGGATTTATGTCATACTAGGTTAATTTAATGTATGGTATATTTGGTTTATGGATGTGTTGTGATTTGTACTTGATCTTAATTGTTTTTGGTGCTGATGTCATGATTATTAATTAGTAGGCGAGACTAAATGTAAAATTCTGTTAACAAGCCTGTAGACATAATATCTCAAGATTATTTAGGTGGATTTATGCCATATTTGGTGTATGGATGTGGTCTGATATACTGTAGATGATCCCAATTGTTTTTGGTGCTGATGTCATGAATATTAATGAGAAGACAGGAATAACTGTAACACTCAAACAAGAAACAAACTAGACAAAAACTATTTTTTTATTTTATGGTTTGTTATATTTCCAAAAAGAAATCCCTCCCTTTAAATAAAAATCAACCCCAAAAAATTACACAAAGGAGAAAAATCCCCCCCCCCCACAGACCCTAGCTTGATTTAAAAAGGGGCAGGGTGCTAGACTTGTTGAGGGGCACATTAATGCATGCACGAAGCACTTCATCTTTCAGCATGGTGTTCTGGGGCCCCCGTAAGGCCCAATCCCATGGTGAAGAAGCTCTGGGATTTTAGCTATAATCATACCTCAGAATGAAACTATTCTGATTGATAAGGACCATTCATGAGCCAAACAGGACAATTGCTTACTCTGCTCTCATTCTGTGTTCTGTATCCATGTAAGGTATTTTTTATGAGGTTAATTAAGATGATTAAGTTTATACAATTTTAAAGAAAATTCTCGTGAGGGGCAGGGTGGACCCAGGGGCAAGGGGCAGGGCAGGGGCAGGGCGGACCCAGGGGCAGGGCGGAGGGGCAGGGCGGACCCCAGGGGGGGGCGGAAGGGGCAGGGGCAGGGCAGATCCAAGGGGCAGGGCGGACCCCAGGGGGGCAGGGCAGACCCCAGGGGAAACAGCAAAGGGGCAGGTTGGACCCTACTGTAGGGGTCTGCCCCAAATTTTGAACCATAGTGGGAGTACTGGGTTGGGGAAGGGGGTAAGGTGGTTTTTACCCCAATATTTTGCAAAGAGAACATTTCATATATAGGAAAAATGAAAGAATAACACAGAATTTGGAAACACTAATCTCTCCCCTGCTCTTGTCTCTCCGAGTTTTAGATTTGCCAATTAAGCAAGACTTTCTGACTAAAAATCGGCTAAAAACAGCAAAGTAATCTTACTGTATGCCTGTATGCATGCCTGTTTTAGACTAGTCAAAATGGCGAATAGCCTGTATGCATGCCTGTTTTAGACTAGTCAAAATGGCAAATTATTATTTTTTGTTTTTTACATTATTATGGAATAAATTGAACTAAATTCTGTACACCCTGTACATTAAGATTTGAGCTGCCTGTCCAGTCATGTATCATGAAATTAGCGTAAATCAAAAATTGATCAAACTTTGATCAGTCATAACTCAAAAACGAAAGTGCTTTTTAATTCAAAAAATGATGTGCTCAGATTTTGATAGAAATGCGACATGTCTGTCCATTGACCTCTCAGGGATGGTCGAAGCAGGACAGTCAATTCCAGGTTGAAATGTCTGGATGCTGCACCTCGTACCGAATTTTGTCGGAATTCGCCCAGCATAATAAAGCCAACTGTTGTATCTGCTCATAGCATCAGCATTTACAGTGTGCACTTGTTCTACTATGATTTCGGAGGTATCATTTATTGCAAGCCTTTAAGGCCGTACACATCGAACGGGATGCGGAAAGCGATTTTTTTAACAAAATTGAATAAGATAAAGGAAAAGAAACATTTTGACCTCTTGTTTTCAGAGATGGATCGTCATCGGATGGCTATTCACATGATAACTGAAAAATGATTAAAATGGCTTTTCTACGCCCATTAAAGCAAAATTCCAGTCGCGACAGAAAATCGCGCCCCACTAAAGCGAATTTCTTCACAGTTTGAACTTTTAAAAAAGCATTTCTAACAAATTTTCCAGTATCATCAGAAAGCCTCAATTGTAAACTTCAAAAAGTCAAAAGCATCTTATA
>JAIGNY010002177.1:315000-325000 GCA_020152595.1 Chiridota heheva
TTCTCCCATTTCCCTTTTTTTTTTCTTCTCACAATTTCACCCTATTTTCCCCTTTTTCTCCCTCTCAATCCTTCATCTCCTCTCTTCCCTAACTCTTACACCTTAATTTTTCTAACACCCTCTTGGCACATTAAACTCTGACTGTCGCTGTGCCGTAAACATCAACAAACCAAACCTTTCCCGGAAACTGAAATTTTGTATGTGACCATTGATACTATCGCCCGCTATACTTTCCACCCCCATGTAATATTGTATGTTATGGGTAATAGGGAGTGTCTAGGTGTTATTCTTCAATATTTTTAAAGAAGTAGTTCTGAGAACATTAAAATTCAAGCAGTACCCTAGCTTCGCTGGTTCAGAGGCTCCACCCATCCGTTGACCTGGCCACTCTCCTTTTGGTCCGCCCTGCCCCTCATCGGAAGAAGAAAAAAAAAAAATCAGTTTAAGGTCCAAAACGCAGGATGGCGAAAGCTTGTTGTGCCTTTCTAATCCTTGCCTGAACATCCTCATCTGCCCACCCACCCCCTCCTCCTCTATCTTGTTGATTTTGCTGCCAAGGTAAACAAACTCTGATACATCCTCCACAGTTCTACCATCGAATGTCACGTCTTTCACATATAATCCTTCAGTAATCAACAGAGTAAAAATCAATTCACATATAACATTTCGTGACTATTCATTTCTCAAATCAAAAACTTTCTTTTTCCATCATCCTAATTTGAATCCTCTAATCTAAAAAAAAAACGAGCTCTTCGACTGGTAGAAGACAGGCCTAGCAATCAAGTGTAAAACATACGCAATGAATATCCAGTGGAAGAATCTGTGTAGCGAACTTAACACTTCCTATAGTGCGATTACTTTAAACCAATCAGAAAGCTGATTTAAAATAGATAATGCAGCTGCCAGGTGTCTGGGAAAAGTGGCAGAAGATCAGGTTTCCTTTGTTCACAATAACCTACTTACATTGGCTTTAAAACAATTAGTAATTACCATGAGAATTAAAAATCTCTCTTTGTTTGATACTGCTTTAAAGGAGTGATGAAACTGATTTTCTGATGGTTAAAGGCGAAATATTCTCTGATATACGACAATATTCTTCTGTACCACTTCGATTTTTTTTTTTTACTTTTACAGATCTATGATGCTATCAATTCACCAATACTTGAATACTCATCAAAGTTGGTTAAACATGATTCACCATTTTAAATCTTTTTGTCCTCATTTGCATATTATTATGCAAATACGTGATGTAATAAAATATTTACATGATAAATGAGCGGTTTTCCTGTTCATACATCACAAATTTGCATTTCTCAAAAATTCAAAATGTTGTCATCTTGTTATGTTATGTTACTGTAAATTGATCAGCCATTAGTCCAAAAGTAAATATGATACTTTGGTAATTTAAAGGAATCCCATGTTTTTTCATAACCTTTCGTAAGAAAGAGAAAAAGTTCAGGAAGAATTTAGTACAAAAATCATGCTGATATGTTGTTCCTACCAGGAGATATTATATTTCAAGGTTCATAAAAAATGCCAATACATGAATAGAAAAAGGCTCAGTATGACATCACAGCAACACATTCTCCCACAAAGTGTATGTATTTCATTAAAATCTATCATCCTTTTTTTATTAGTAAAACCTGCTAGAAAAATAAATTGATAAAAGTTAGGTATTTATATACATTGCCAAATATTCCCTACTTTAATAACTTTTGGAAAATTGTTTCTCATCATACAGAAACAAGCAATTAACATTCAAAGAAATACATAAACATTTGCAATGGAATTGCCTCTATGACATCATCAAACACGAATTCATCATGCTATACAAAAACTTTAAAATGCAATTGGAAAATGTTTAAAAATCCATATCTCCCCTAAACGGAATATGATATCAACCTGATATTTGTACCAAATTGGCTCTAAAAGTAGGCTCTTTTTAAGAAAATTTTACAAAAAACCATAGAGATTATCATAAAAAAACCATGGGAATATTACAAAAAACATGGGAATATTACAAAAAACCATGGAATATTACAAAAAAACATGGAATATTACAAAAACCCATGGGAATAGAATTTTACAAAAAACCATGGTAATATTACAGAAAACTCATGGGAATATTACAAAACCATGGAAATATTACAAAAAACCATGGGAATATTACAAAAAACCATGGAATATTCCAAAAAAATATGGGAATATTACAAAAAGCCATGGGAATATTACAAAAAACCATGGGATTATTACAAAAAAAACCATGGGAATATTCCTTTAAAGGTATTTGGACATGTACAGTGTTAGTGAAGGAATACTACACTCTAGATC
Organism: Chiridota heheva; assembly: GCA_020152595.1. Lineage (NCBI taxonomy): Eukaryota > Metazoa > Echinodermata > Holothuroidea > Apodida > Chiridotidae > Chiridota > Chiridota heheva. Next base: position 317,332 of record JAIGNY010002177.1, read on the forward strand.
GAAAAGTGAGGGCATATTTTTAGGGGTCCCTCCCCCCCCCCAAAAAAAAAATCAAATGTTTATCTAGCTTGCAACGATATTAAAATTTTCTGGTTTATATGAATATTCAAGTGACCTTAGCCCTCACATCGTCTGTGGGCTATGGAGGCATGAAGTTTATCAATCTGTTGTGGATGATATATTTGTGAAATTCGCAAAAACAAGCGCCCTCACTTTTCGGTCTAGTGCTCCTTTCAGATAAAGGAGCATGCAAGTTAGGATGAACTAAATTGTGAATTTTTTTTAGCACATATTAAAGTTATGATGATGTAGTGTAATAGAAGATGACAGTTATGATGATGTAGAGTAATAGACGATGAAAGTTATGATGAAGTAGAGTAATAGACGATGAGAGTTATGATGATGTAGAGTGATAGACGATGAAAGTTATGACGATGTAGAGTAATAGACGATGAAAGTTATGATGAAGTAGAGTAATAGACGATGAAAGTTATGATGAAGTAGAGTAATAGACGATGAAAGTTATGATGATGTAGAGTGATAGACGATGAAAGTTATGATGATGTAGAGTAATAGACGATGAAAGTTATGATGAAGTATAGTAATAGACGATGAAAGTTATGATGATGTAGAGTGATAGACGATGAAAGTTATGATGTTGTAGAGTAATAGACGATAAAAGTTATGATGATGTAGAGTAATAGATGATGAGAGTTATGATGATGTAGAGTAATAGACGATGAAAGTTATGACGATGTAGAGTAATAGACGATGAAAGTTATGATGATGTAGAGTAATAGACGATGAAAGTTATGATGATGGAGAGTAATAGATGATGAAAGTTATGACGATGTAGAGTAATAGACGATGAAAGTTATGACGATGTAGAGTAATAGACGTTGAAAGTTATGATGATGTAGAGTAATAGACGATGAATGTTATGATGATGTAGAGTGAAAGACGATGAAAGTTATGATGATGTAGAGTAATAGACGATGGAAGTTATGATGATGTAGAGTAATAGACGATGAAAGTTATGATGATGTAGACTGATAGACGATGAAAGTTATGATGATGTAGAGTAATAGACGATGAAAGTTATGATGATGTAGAGTAATAGACGATGAAAGTTATGATGATGTAGACTGATAGACAATAGAAAGTTATGATTATGTAGAGTAAAAGACGGCGAAAGTTATGATGATGTAGAGTAATAGACGATGAAAGTTATGATGATGTAGAGTAATAGACGATGAAAGTTATGATGATGTAGAGTAATAGACGATGAAAGTTATGATGATGTAGAGTAATAGACGATGAAAGTTATGATGATGTAGAGTAATAGACGATGAAAGTTATGATGATGTAGAGTAATAGACGATGGAAGTTATGATGATGTAGAGTAATAGACGATGGAAGTTATGATGATATAGAGTAATAGACGATGAAAGTTATGATGATGTAGAGTAATAGACGATGAAAGTTATGATGTAGAGTAATAGACGATACAAGTTATGATGATGTAGAGTAATAGACGATGAGAGTTATGATGATGTAGAGTAATAGACGATGACAGTTATGATGATGTAGAGTAATAGACGATGAAAGTTATGATGATGTAGAGTAATAGACGATGAAAGTTATGATGATGTAGAGTAATAGACGATGAAAGTTATGATGATGTAGAGTTATAGACGATGACAGTTATGATGATGTAGAGTAATAGACGATGATAGTTATGATGATGTAGAGTAATAGACAATGAAAGTTATGATGATGTAATAATAGCTGAGAACACTGCTCAAAATTTTTTCTAATGTAATCCTTTATATTTCTCTCCTTGTTCTCAGACACAAAAGATGATCAAATGCATTTAACTGCTAAATGTTGGTCAAGGCTGTATTAAAATTCTATGTGCTTTGCATTATGCACTTGTCAATTGTGTGACCTCTACACCCTCCGGACAAGGTAAGTCATTGCACCAAAGTTGGTGGAAAAACATGTCCATTGAAGCACCCCACAGTTTCTTAGGTGACTGACATTTTTGTGAAATGACTTACCCCAAATCAATTACCTCTGTACAAAGTCAATGGGTCTGAATTAAATTGACCCCACCCCACAGTCACTTTGGTGACTGACAATTTGCTACAATGACACACATGTGAGTCACTATTTCATATGTCAATGGCTCACCTTTGACTGACATTGCCGGGGGTAGTTGGGGTGAGTCATACAACTGACAAGTGCATGAGAGCCAACTGCTCCATACAAGTTTGGGAAATTTAAGTGCTGAAAACAATAACTTAACATTTGCAATAGGCATGGTGTTTTTGTGATGTCACAACATATTGCACAATCGTTCCTGTTTTGACAGAGTGGTGAATGTGCAAAAGTAGGTTTTTTGTTTGACATAGTGATGAATGTGCAATTAACAAAGTTTAATTGCAAATTACTATGATTAAAAAGTATCTGTTTCTTGTGTTTGTACCATTTACTCATTATTTACAGTTTAAACAATTTATTAGTTATAGAAAATGAGGGAAATAAACCTATAAATGGTATGCGTTTTAAGACATTTGTCACTATATCAATATGGGAAGGAAAAAAAAAAAACGCTTATCCACTATACACCCCTGTTACACTATGCTATCATTCTGTGTTCTGTATTCGTGTAAGGTAGTTCATTTATGACGCTAATGAAGATTATTCAGTTTTTAAAAAATGAAATTAAAAAAAAAAGAAATTATCATGAGGGGCAGGGCAGGCTCCCAGGGGAGCAGGGCGGCCCACGGAGGTGCAGGGCAGGCAGCTCCTGTTAAACAGCAAAGCTAGGGGTCTGCTGGTATAGTAAGTCTACTGTGGAAGGTTGGCACACTCATCCTAACAATTGGTAATTATTTAAAAGGAAATTTATGTTACTATTTTAATCATTTTTCCTTTAATTTTCTTCAGGTGGTAAATTATAATTACCCTTACTAGATTCTGCTTTACTTAATTCCTGATATATTAAATAGTTTTCAAACCACCTAATCTAAGGACAAAATATCATGAAATATGACATCACAACTAGTCTTACATTTGCCACTATATCAAAACGGACAAATCAATGCTAATTCGGTACCAAAATTTCAAAATGCTATAAAATGGTCAATTTTTAACAGTTTTTGACGGGATATTTTGCTATTTACATGATTTTGAGAATATTTCAAGCCATTTTAAGCCATGTTGTTGCTACCTGTCCAAATACCTTCAAGCCATGTTGTTGCTACCTGTCCATATACAGCACCTTCAAAGGTTTAGTTCAGGGTCAATTAAGTTATTCTTTTTTGGTTGAGGAGGTGCTGCATCACCTTGTTTAGAATGAACACTAATCAACTTCAATGATAGTATTAATGGTATATAACCGGCTACATGAATGGTTGGTTGCCTTTATTTATTAAAGGATTAGTTTAGTGGTCCAGCTCGTTATCTTATATGAATTAGGACTTCAAAAGAAACAACACGGTGAGGAAACTACTACAATATCTTATTTTGTTGAAGGATTACTTCAGGGTCAAGCAAGTTAATTTTATATAAAAGAGGACTTCAAAAGAAACAAATTGGTGAAGATAGCATTCAAAATTCTTATTCCGTTATGGAGATATTTAAGTTTAAAGTTTGGCATCATTTGTGTAGAAACGACTGAAATTAGAGTAGTTGTGATGTCATAGCCTCAGATTCCTCACAGTCTTGATGTATTTCATGATATTTTGTCCTTAGATTAGGTGGTTTGAAAACTTTAATATACCAGGAATTAAGTAAAGCAGAATCTAGTAAGGGTAATTAAAATTTACCACCTGAAGAAAGTTAGAGGAAAAATAATTAAATAGTAACATTAATTTTCTTAAAAATAATTACCAATTGTTAGGATGAGTATGCCAACCTTCCACAGTAGACTTACTATACCAGCAGACCTTAGCTTTGCTGTTTAACAGGAGCTGCCTGCCCTGCCCCTCCGTGGGCCCGCCCTGCTCCCATGGGAGCCTGCCCTGCCCCTCATGATGATTTTTTTAATTTTATTTTTTTTTTTTTTAAAACTAAATAATCTTCATTAACGTCCTAAATGAACTACCTTACATGGATACAGAACACAGAATGATAGCATAGTGTAACAGGGGTGTAGCGTTGTTGAATAGATATCAGCGTACAGAATAAAACAAAGCTGATTATAACAGGTGGTAGCCTCCAAAACAAAAAAAAGTCACACAGATAGCAATAGGTTATGATCACGAAATTTATTGCAGAATATACTGGTTCAAGTTATACACAGGAAAACTATTTACAAAAGATGAAGATCATGAAATTACGGGTTTCAGCGTCTGGAATACAGCTCAATACTCTTTAGCAGTATATAAAAGATTTAATTCTAATTATTTCCTTGAGTGTTGAGGAAACAATTAGCAGGAAAATGCACAGGAAGTGCATGTTGATCAAAGAAACAAATAAACTTATGAATGAAAGTAAAAAGTATTAAAAAGCACATTTAACCAGAAAAAAACCTTACTCATTTTGTCACAGTTGTAAACAAAGTTGAGTGACTAAACCCTCCATAAGACCATGGGGCTATTAACTGAGAAGACTAAATCCCCATTCATAAAAAGGGAGGTCACAGGGTAATATTTCGATAAAACGTTTTTGGATAGACTATGACATCACAATGACATCTCATTCTAACTAAGAATTGGAAAAGATTTGTGAATGACAGGAAGTACCCATGTTATAATAGTAAGCAATTGTCCTGTTTAGCTAAAATCCCAGAGCTTCTTCACTAGGGAATTGAGCCTTAAAGGTGGGTCCTGGACTCGAGCTGAAATAACTCAGCTCTTCATGCACGCATCAATGTGCCTTTCAACAATTCCAGCACCCTGCCATTTTTAAATCAAGCTAGTGGTCTGCATCAGTCATATCCACACAGATAAGACAGAGCTTTAAATTTGAATAACTCCTTAAAGGATTAGTTCAGTGGTCAAGCATGTCCATCTTGTATGAAAAAAGGCAAAAGAAACCCGAAATGGTGAAGAAAGCGTTTAAAAATCTTATTCCGTTAAGGAGATATTAAAGTTTACAGCTCTTCTCTTTTTATGTAGAAATGACTGGTGTAGTATTAAGTCTATTATGGAAAGTTGTCGTTTTCATCCACACATTCCTAACAATTGTTAATGTATTTGAAAGAAAGTTGATATGCTTTTTCACTAAAATTATTTTTCCTCAAACTTTTTACATGTTGTATATTATAAATACCCTTCCTCGATTCAGTTTTACTACTTTTTTGACATATCCCACAATTTTCAAGCCACAGAATCACAGGACAAAATATGGTAGAATACATAAAGACTCTGAGGCTATGACATCATGACTAGTCTGATTCCAGTCGTTTCTACACAATAGATATCCAAGTGTAAACTGAGATATCTCCTTAACAGATTAGGATTTTTGAAATCTTTCTTCACTATTGTGTTTCTTTTTAAGTCCTCTTTCATATAAGATAAACTTGCTTTACCCCTGAACTAATCCTTTAACGGAATAAGGAAGGCAGGTAGCTCAGTCGGCTGAGCCTAGGACAGATACTGGAGGTCCCAGGCTGGAGTCCAACAGCGATTTAATCAGCGATTTTTCCACAGGTATGCAGAACAATATAAGCTGGCATTAAGAGCAGTCTGTCGGACTGCATCACACTTTCTCCCCCACCTGACCTTTGTAAAAAGTGGCCAATAATTGGGTGGCACTCATAAAGCCGTCCGTCCCAATGGTAGAACTTTCATCCCCTGCTGGGTTCTTTGAACGCTTCTTGAAAAGAGCAGGGTGTTAACCCCGGTGTTCATCCACTATCCATCCTGGCAAATTCGTCGGGCACACACTGAAAACAAGTCATTGTGACTTACGTGTGCTTTCCCTGGCGTACGTGTATGCCTAAAAGTGAAATACAAAGATATTAAAGTAGTTTCCTCACCGTTTTGTTTCTATTGAAGTCCTAATTCATATAAGATATGACTTGCCTGACCCTGAAGTAATCCTTTAACGGATTAAGATATTGAAGTAGTTTCCTCACCGTTTTGTTTCTATTGAAGTCCTCTTTCATGTAAGATAAAATTGCTTGACTACTGAACTAATTTTTGAATAAATAAAGGCAACCAACCATTCATGTAGCCGGTCATATACCATTAATACTATCATTTAATTTGATTATTGTTCATTCTAGACAAGGTGATGGAGCACCTCCTTTGGCAAGTTGTCTGATTGGTTACCATGGCAACTGCATAAACACTCATTAAATAACATGGTACCAGTGTATCAGTTAAAGGCAATTACACATCCTGTGTAATTGTGATAGATGTGTATCTCTGGATACACATTTATAATAAACTGTATTTTTCATTAGTGTCATGTTTCTTCAAGTACTGTATTGTATTGCCTGGTTTTATTTGATGTCGCTTTTTGAGGCACTCAAAAGAACTGCATTTATAGCCTCTTTTAGCTCGCAGCCAATTAGCATGAAAGAAAGTACATGAAATTAATGTTTGGAGACAAGTATTTGTGTTGGTAAAAGTATTTGTTTTGGACAAATGTTAAATGAAGATTATGTGCACAAATACAGTAGCAACTACTTCCCACCCTCCCAAACAAAATATTTTGTTGATCTTGATGTGAAATTGTCCTGACCCCAAAGCTGCACAACTTTTTCCGCTATTATCTAGGCCCAGGGTTCTTAATTAAATATCTCGAAGGGTCATTATATCACAACAGCTTCAGGCGGCAAGCCAATCGCGTGGCAAAACCAGCATCACGTGACAAACAAAATCCGTCAAAACAATCCCTGAATAAAAACAAGCTGAGTGCATGCGTGATAAGGCTGTTCGCCAGATGTCGACGGTTCTTTTATCCGCCTTCCTTTGACATGCTTTGAGTCTGCCCATTTTATGGCGGAACTGCAGATAACATTTTATTCGATAAGCCGCGATGTAATAGTGCACTGATCTGCCTTGGAAAAATCTCAAATAAATGAGATTTTGGGATTTTACCGATCTTATTAGGATCTATCGGGACATACCATATACTTTTTTCCACTATGTTTATTGTTCGCAGGCCAGATTGGACTGTCTGGTGGGTCAGATTTGTCCTGCAGGCCGCCTATTAAGAATCACTGATCTAGGCCATATTGATTGGTCAAATCTTATCACATTCACCCCCATGGTCAAACTTGCATGATAAAAAAGTATGAACACTACCACCTTCAAAGTCTTTGATCTTTTGCAATTTTAATGTTCATCAACAAGAGTGGCCGTTGTGACAATCAGTACATTTTACATGTAAATATTACCTGATGAGTCAAATAAATTTTGCAAGAAAGAAAAAATATTGCATAATAAATAAACAGAAAGGTTTTAACAAAGCTGAAATTCTGCATGCTTCGCAAAAAGTGCCATTTTTCGAGAGGACTATTATTTCAGAACTTCCTGGTGGTGGTGGCGTAATTTTGAAATGTTTTACGTAGGTATATCATAGGCCTCAGTATGCAAGATTTTCACAGAACTTTAAAAGCCGTGCGAATAGGACAAACAAGTTCTGCGATGTTGAGTTTAAATGACATTAAAGGGAAGTTATCTGTTCTTTCTAAACTGAATTTCCATGC
>JAIGNY010002177.1:330000-502500 GCA_020152595.1 Chiridota heheva
TTGGGAGAGATACCATGTGGGACATTGTGAGAAATGCCATGTGGGATGTTTAATTGGATAGGGTGAAAATGTGGGTCGTTGGGTGGCCATCTGGGATGTGGAATGTCATGTGGGACATATGGGACATATGGTGGAATGCCATGTGGGAGATATGGTAGAATGCCATGTTTTTTACAGATCAGGAAACTTGGCACTTCTCCAGTTGAAATTTGTGAGTGAATATATACATGATCAGATAAATTTGCTTGAAATTTAAAGTATAATGATTATTTATTTCATTTATAGTATTCAAAATTTCAAACCTTTATGCCATCTATACTGATATATTGATGAATGTCTAAGTTGAGCTTCAACATCATTGATGTTCTGATTGTGATATATGGTAATATATTACTTTATTCATGTCATACTATGGACATCTTATAATGTACTTGTATAAATTGTACTATGGTTGAGTCATAAGATAATGTAAACCATACATGTGCAATACAGCAGCAGAAAAACAAAAAACAAACAAACAAAAAAACATCTGGTATGTTCTTCCAGGTACAGAATCCATAATGTATCGCTGTATAACACATTGAACACATGGTATGTAACAGGCACTGATGTAGGTTCATTTGAGCTCGTTCTACCAGTACATGTAAGTTACCAGATCCATGTGAAACAATCTACATTGTGTTTTGTATATGTTCTGTAACTAGATAGAACAAAGAAACAAACATCGGGTATCATGTTCTTCCAGACACAGAATCCATAATGTATCACTGTGTAACTTATTGAACACATTGTATGTACAGTAACACATTGACTACATGGTATAGGCACTTATTTAGGTTCATTTAAAACTCACTCTACCAGTACATGTAAGTCATAAGATCCATGTAAAGCAATCTACATTGTGTTTTACTGTAATTACATGGGTTGTACTGTAAGAGTCTACCGGTTTTGTAAGTCAAACCGGTTTTACGAAACCGCGATTTCTGTACACTCCCATTCGTGCAGTTTTGGCGAATACCATATACAGTATTCTCTCTCATTAGTGCCCTGGGCGCTTTTGAAAACTTTCTAGAGGTGCACGCTCTTTGGAAATGCTTTGTACATATAGCCTTTCCTTAGGAATATTGCACTGCACATTTAGTGCAACACAAATGCATGTATCAAAGTGCTAACGTTAGTACCCCTGTTACGACAAGTAAAAATAGTTTCACAAAAATCTTTTACATATTGCTACATAAATTTTCTACCAATAAAATTGCATTATAAGGAAAAGCTTATTATTGGTAAAAAATTGTTTTAAAAAACTAAAACCAATATCTCTTTCCAATTTAAAGTTATAACAAAATATAACCAATTTTTATGTATTGTATGTTTTTTGTTGCCATGGTAACACCATAATGATTACTCCGAAGAAAAAAAACATACAATTTTCTAACAAGACATCAATTAAGCTGTATGCAAAGTAAGAACTATGTAGAACTAAAAATGTAGAGGTACAGTAGTAGCAATGTAATTGCAACCCATATTTTGTAATGCAAAAACGATTGTTTGACCTTTGACCCTTGCTAATTTGCATATTAAGGTCAAGTTTAATTAAAAATGTAATGCTGATTTGTAGGCATTACCTTATACATTATTACCACCAAGTTTCATTCAGATACACATCAGAACACAGGAGATATATAAGGAAACAACATATTACAATATAGAGGGCGCTCTAGACCCTAATTGCCCCCTGAAACACATGCAGTGCACTGACAAGAAAAATGTTTTGAAAGGCCAAGTATTGTGTTAATGTTGAATTAGTTATACAATACAAATCAACGTTTCTGGTTGGTCAAAATATTAACAAAAATACTGACAAGCCAATCAAAAACATGCGGGGAAGTAACGTCACCTGTATATTACTCCTGATTTTGCAATGTCTTTTCATGGGATGAAAGTCCCTCAAGTTTAAAGGGTTACAGTAGTTCAGGGGTCAAGCAAGTTTTAACTTATATAAAAGAAGACTTCAAAAGAAACAAAATAGTGAAAAAAGCATTCAAAAATCTTATTCCATTAAGAAGATATTCAAGTTTAAAATTTGGTATCATTTGTGTAGAAATAACTGAAATCAGACTAGTTGTGAAGTCATAGCCTCAGATTCCTCAGTCTTTATGTATTCTAACATATTTTGTCTTGCAATTCTGTGGCTTAAAAACTATGAGATATGTCAAAAAAGTAATATAACTGAATCTAGGAAGGGTATTTATAATATACCACCTGAAGAAAGTTTGAAGACAAATAATTTAAATAGTGAAAAAATTAAATAAACTTTCTTTAAAATACATAAAGACTTTGAGGAATCTGAGGTTGTGATGTCAAACTACTGTAGTCTGATGTCAGTCGTTTCTACAGAAATAATACCAAACTTTAAACTTGAATATCTCCTTAAATGGAAAAAGATTTTTAAATGCTTTCTTCACCATTTTGTTTCTTTTGATGTCCTCTTTTACAGAAGATGGACATGTTTGACCACTGAACTAATCCTTTAATATCTCCTTAACGGAATGAGATTCTTGAACGCTTTCTTCACCTTTTCCTTTCTTTTGAAGTCCTCTTTGATATAAGATGGACATGCTTGACCCCTCTTTGACATCAAACCGCTTATCGCTTCCCTTGTTCGTGACTGCTGGCAAACCTCATGAAACTCCCAAATAGATAACAAACTCCATGTCATCCAGCCCACAATCCTGATCAAATCCACCATGAACAACCTCTCTCGTATCGACAACGTTTATATTACCCGTCTTAGAATTGGTCACACCCACCTCACTCACTCTCACCTCCTTATTGGTTCCCCCCAACCCCTCTGTAACAATTGCCACTGCATCCTCACTATCCATCACGTTCTCCTTGCTTGTCCCCTGTACAACCTTCCCAGAGCTTCCCTCGCTCCTCACAACTCAATTGCTGAGTCCTTCCAGAAAAATCCTCCGCATAAAATTATCTCCTTCCTTCATCATGCTTCCCTCTACAACCATATTTAATTCTCCTCTTCCACCCCCTCTCTACTTTGTTTTTGTTTCACCCATGCACCTCCTCTCTCGATTAAAGCTTTCTGACTTTTGTTCTTAAATTTCTCTCATTCTTCCCCTGTTTTCTTTCCTTCCTACCTCTAAAATGATCTGACCTCTCAGGCACAATTTGACCCTCGTTGTCGTGGTGCCGTTAAGCCCTCATCAAACAAACAAACAATTTAAAGAATAGGATTGCCTCCTATCATTAATTCTTATAATCAGCAAACGGTCATTTGACGGTTCATGGTGTCATGAAATTGTGAAGAGTTTTTGAAGGATTTAAGTGCAGTGGTCAAAGAAAAAGAATGGGATTAACTATTAAGAATGCTTAGGTGCAAATGCAATAATAAAAAAAAGAATGAAAAATGAAGAACAGTAGAATATCTGATCTACTGGAATATAGGGATTGACAAATCAACTTGAAATCAATTTTCCAGCCGGGCATACTTACCTAAATTTATGGTTGTCCTGGAAGAAAATATGATTGCCCTTTGTAGATGCAATGAGTCACCCTTATGCTGGTGACTATACCCCTGCTCAATGTTGCAGATTAGTTAACAAAAACTATTCTTTCAATTTGCATACCAACATTGAATAAGGGTCACGATAAAGGTGGAAGGGGGAAAAGCACCAAGACTTTTGTCCCTAATTGTAGTTTCAACAGCTCGTCCTTGTGACCAGATATTTGTTTGTGTTCATGCCGAAAAGTTTCTCTTTTAATAAGCATACCCGCACCCCGACACTTGAGTTAATCCTGAAAACTCAGGTATGGCAATTACCAAGCCGACTTCCTGTTCTGTGTATTGTGTTTCCTCTTAAAACAATGATGGTTTATCTGCTATTCCCAGGCACAACACAGCTGAGTAGCCCAAGGTTATTTGTGTGTATAAGATTACAAAAAGCCAGCGCGAGTAATCAGGGCACTTTTGTGATTGAATCACTGTACCATGTTAGGTGTATTAGTAGGAGAAATTTGTTTGCAAACTGGTCACAAAAAAGAAGAAAAAAAAGCTTTGTATCAATTGCCTGAGGTGTTGTGTACATTAACTGTGAATGATTGATGGACCATTTCTACTAAGGAAAGATATTGCTTCATTGCTTCATGTCTCTGAGTTGAAGGACCCTCCTCTGGCATCCCTAAAGTGCTACATACCTGATATAAAGTGCTACATACCTGATATAAAGTGCTACATACCTGATATAAAGTGCTACATACCTGATATAAAGTGCTACACACCTGATATAAAGTGCTACACACCTGATATAAAGTGCTACATACCTGATATAAAGTGCTACATACCTGATATAAAGTGCTACATACCTGATATAAAGTGCTACATACCTGATATAAAGTGCTCGCTGCAAATCCTAGTGTGAACCGTAGGTTGAAGCCGCTCCTCTACCTCAGAAATCTTTGAACGTCGATCAGGATCAGATAGAAATCGAGGAAATGTCTTTTTATTCCCCTGCACACATCTAATAGTGCAACCAATGGCACAGCAAGATTCTAGCATAATTATCCTACAAAAATGATCTTTTATAATAACATGCAAATGTATGTAAGTCTAATTAATTGTACAGCAAATGACAGTGGTTTTGACCGACAAAATGGCGATGTAAACAAAGTCACGTGACCTCGTTATGTCAGCTGAAACACTTTATAGTTCTTATTTATCTTGTTGTCCTCTATCAAATAAGATAGGAGTCGGGTAGCTCAGTTGGTAGAGCACCTGACTGAGATGCTGGAGGTACCCGGTTCAAGCCTCGGACAGGTCTAACCAGTTTTTCCACTTCTATGCAAACAGATATGCCGATCATCAAAGCGGAAGTACATCATTTGCAGCTCCTGCTCCTCATTCAGCTGTTGAGAGAAGTGGCAATGGTTGAATGGTGCTCGCTGTATTTCAGAAAGGACGTTAAGCCGTCGGTCCTGATGGTGGGACAGTCACACCCTACCTGGTTCTCTGAACACTTTTGAAAAGAGTAGGGCGAAAACCCGGTGTTCATCCACCTCGGTCCCGGTCGCACGAGACTGGCATCTGCTATGCAGGCTATAGCTTGGCGTCTATGCTCCATATAGGAGTCTTGCCGAGTTCCCGTAAGGGAGGATTATGTACATACAAACAAACAAACAAACACCCTTATACTTCTTATTTATCTTGTTGTTCTCTATTAAATAAGATAGACCTGTTCCGCAACTAGATCAATCTGGGCTGTAAATCGGCTCCAAAAAGTGGGTATTGTAGGGTGTGGGCAAAAGTGTGTGGCGGCCAGTGCACATACACACACAGATGTTTTTACCATTTACATGTACATCATCATACATGTAACTCTAATAAGCATTTCAAGGCAAGAAATGATTTTTGTTTTAATTATTTTGAACTTCATTAAAAAATTGATGTGAGAGAGTAGGGGTATCTTCCTTTTGTCCCCTCCCTTATTGTGAATAATAGCCTGGCACCAATCCTTTAATAACAAATTTTGATATTTTTTTTCTCTCTAAAATTGTGATTCTTTTTTCACCATCTTCTTTCTTTTGTCTTCACAGGATTTTGATGCGGTGTGCTGCCCACAGACGTGAATGTAATAAGACTACTCTAGCGCCTCATGAGTCATATGATTAAAAGTGACGATATTCCTCTACATAATTCAAGCAAAAAGGGTGCAATACGTACGCATCTTCAGCGGAAATAATGATCAAGAAAAGTAACCTTCTGCTGGTGTTCATTCTTAGTATTGCCTGAAAGAGCTTTGTTTCATTTGTGATGAATTTTTATTACATGGGGAGGATGAATTTATGCAAACTTAATCATGTTTACTTATGGAAGATAAAACAAATGCATTAGAGTGACTGCAGGATATTGGATGCTGTGTTTGGAGAGCCTTGTTCATAGCTTGTGGTTTAAGATAAGTGTGGAGGTATAGTATACATGAGGTGGATGGTTACATGAGTTTCACTGACAGATGACAACTGGATATATATGAAGGAAGCATTTATAGCAATGGATGCAATATATATTTCTTAAGAGATTATTTTTAACCAAGGAAGAATATATTTTTAATTTTGGATCAAGCTCTCAGAATGGGCTGCAATTTATGCTGAGTTTGAAGTAACATCAAGTCAAGATGGGAGATATGGCAGGAAGCAATAAGTACTTTTGCCCCCGATTGTTAGACTACGTGATTTTAGTCGGGGCACGGAAACCAAATCAGAATAATGATGTGGCACAGACACCGGAGCTGTTACGGCGGTACCCTCATGAGGACCATACAGATTTTAATCTCCCTCCGGATGTCGTGTTCTTTTGCCAGCCTGAAGGGTGTCACACAGTCAGCCAAAAGCGTTTTAGTTTGCGAGAGAATATGTCTTTTGTTTTCACGCTCACAGATAAAGAGACATCAAGAGTTAGGTATGGAATATGCGTTAATTTTTACCGACCATTCAGATCGTCAGAACGACGGTTGAGTTGCGAAGATGATCAAAGAGAAAGACTGAAGTTGTCAGATCGACAAAATTCAAGCAGTAATGATACATTAAACATTCCAGCAGATGATGATGAAATGGTAACCAAGGAAACCAAAAGAACTCGTAGGAAAATGAAACAATCTAAACGTGCACGGAATAACTCGTTAACGTCGCTATGTATTATAAGTCATCACCCATTTATCTCCACATTCAGGGAATGTTTATTTATATTAAAGAGACTCATTGATTCGTGTAGTGAGAGAAGTAGTCGGCGGAAGGTTGGCGGATCAAGGTCTTCTTTTAGGTAAGTGCAGTACAGTAGTTTTATTTTCAAAAGTGGGGAATTTATGTACATTACTTGTTACATGTTTCTGCGATTTACAAATTGTAGGGGAAATGTGATGATGCCACTGTTCTGATTTCAGAAAATTAAACCTTGATGTCACCAAATGTGATTCCTGTATATAAGTTGCAATTAAGGGCCATTTTTCAAAAAAGTTGGGGAGGGGACATAATTACTCCCACCAAAAGGTTGGGGAGGGGACATAAGTACTCCCACCAAAAGATTGGGGAGGGGACATAACTGCTCCCACCAAAAGATTGATAGGGGACATAACTGCTCCCACCAAAAGATTGATAGGGAACATAACTGCTCCCACCAAAAAGTTGGGGAGGGGACATACTACTCTCACCATAAGGTTAGGGAGGGGACATAACTACTTCCACCAAAAGGCTTGGGAGGGGACATAGCTACTCTCACCAAAAGGTTAGAGAGGGGACATAAGTACTCCTACCAAAAGATTGGGGAGGGGACATAACTACTCTCACCAAAAGGTTAGGGAGGGGACATAACTACTCTCACCAAAAGGTTAGGGAGGGGACGTAAGTACTCCCATCAAAAGATTGGGGAGGGGACATAACTACTCCCACAAAAAGGCTTGGGAGGGGGCATAACTACTTCCACCAAAAGGTTGGGGAGGGGACATTTCCCCCTGTCCCCCAGGAATCACGGTCCTGATCTATGGGTATCAATTGTTACATAATATTTACTTGCAATATTGCAGGATGCATGCATCAAAAACATAAGTGTACCATTTTCTCTTCCAGGGAATCCATCTGGGGTGTTTTAGCGGGACTTTGCACGGACCTTCCACCGATCATCAAACACGATGTGAGGCAGATAGAAACATGGATTCTAAGGTTACTCAGCGCTCCCGTACCCGTTCCTGGCAAGACAAGGGTAGAGATGGCCATCTTAGATTCAGAATCTCATCCCCCTTTTGTTTTTGCATTGCCGGATCATACTCGCTTCTCATTGGCCGATTTCCCCCTACATCTTCCATTAGAACTCTTGGGGATTGATACTTGCTTGAAGGTCTTAACCCTCATCATACTTGAAAATAAGGTAAGATTTACATCCTGATTTTGGCGGCTCTGAATTAAAGGACCTCTAGGTCGCAAAACAGTCATTTAAATTGCATGGGAATACTGAAATAACAGAGGTCTTTTACATTAAAAGTGGGTTGAAAAATGATTTGGTTGATTTGAACATATGCAGTATATGAAAGGGAGTCAGTACTATCTACAGTGCAAGAAAAGTGAAAGAGATCATTCTAGGGACCCCTGTTGGCCAAGTCCCACATTTGATATTTCCACTCTTGTAAAGGTTTAATCAGTCCTATCTGTGTCATTTATACCCCAAATTATTTTGTAATTGTTTTATTGAAATATTGAAAAATATTTCAAAAGTAAAATAATTTAAATTAATTGTCATTTAAGCACATTAATACAGAAATTTGATCTCATTTCCACTCAAATAGCAAAAAAGCTACAGTTAACACAAAGTAACTCAGAAGATGTACAAGGTTGTTTTATCTAGTGCTGTCATGACACATCAATTATCGCGATATCTCCTTTCCCACGACATAAATATGCCTCTCGCGACATATCGCGATACCAAAAACTAATATTCAACTAAGAAATTTTCACTTGACTAGGCTAGGTAGGCTACTTCGTACGTTACAATTCTAATGTTACGGTACTAAATCTATTAGTCAAGTTTAAGCCATCAAAAAGTGAGAAATAATCGTGAAACATACAAACAACTACATGTAATTAAAAATAGTGCTCCGTCACCACACACTGGCACGCACCAACGTACATTGGCAAAAAGAATTGAAAATTGATCCAGAGTGTGCCACTTGACCTCTTACGTAGATGATTCATGGTCGCATGCATAATGAAGGTAATAGTCACGCGATCATGTCGTCTGCTAGATCTACAAATCATTTTTTCTTGCGTTTATCATGTAATGGAGTAAATTGTAACTTCATGATCATATAATGTTAGTGATATTAACAATTTGTGTCGTGAGTCAGTTTTCTTGAAAAGTATCGCGATATACGATATATCGCGGTATTTTTCTCCACGATAATCGATACGTAATAGAGCCATGTCATAACAGCACTAATTTTATCATGCAGCACGGTACGATGTTTGAGAACAATTACAGATAATGTATATGCACGATGTTACAGTACATACAATCAGGGGTCAAAATTTAATTTTTTTGCCATTGTTTCCACGAAACAGTACATTCTCAAATAACACTGTTCTGAATCAGATTTCACTGTTAACCTTATTTGCCAATAATAGGACAAATTTCTTTGTTCAAAATGGGCTTAAATGATTAGTTAGTGGTCAAGCAAGTCTATTTTCAGTGGTCAAGCAAGTCTATTTTTAGTGGTCAAGCAAGTCTATTTTTAGTGGTCAAGCAAGTCTATTTTCAGTGGTCAAGCAAGTCTATTTTTAGTGGTCAAGCAATTATATTTTTAGTGGTCAAGCAAGTCTATTTTCAGTGGTCAAGCAAGTCTATTTTTAGTGGTCAAGCAAGTCTATTTTTAGTGGTCAAGCAAGTCTATTTTTAGTGGTCAAGCAAGTCTATTTTTAGTGGTCAAGCAAGTCTATTTTTAGTGGTCAAGCAAGTCAATTTTCAGTGGTCAAGCAAGTCTATTTTCAGTGGTCAAGCAAGTCTATTTTTAGTGGTCAAGCAAGTCTATTTTTAGTGGTCAAGCAAGTCTATTTTTAGTGGTCAAGCAAGTCTATTTTTAGTGGTCAAGCAAGTCTATTTTTAGTGGTCAAGCAAGTCTATTTTTAGTGGTCAAGCAAGTCTATTTTTAGTGGTCAAGCAAGTCTATTTTTAGTGGTCAAGCAAGTCTATTTTTAGTGGTCAAGCAAGTCTATTTTTAGTGGTCAAGCAATTCTATTTTCAGTGGTCAAGCAATTCTATTTTATATGAAAGAGGACTTCAAATAAAACAAAATCTTATTCCGTTAAGGAGATATTTAAGTTTCAAGTTTGGTATCATTTGTATAGAAACAACTGAAATCAGACTAGTTGTGATGTCATAGCCTCAGATTCCTCAAAGTCTTTATGTATTCTATCATTTTTTGTCCTGCGATTTTGTGGCCTATAAACCATGGGATATGTCAGAAAAGTAGTAAAACTAAATCTGAGGAAGAGTATTTATAATATACCACCTGAAGAAAGCTTGAAGGAAAATAATTGAAATAGTGAAAAAATTAAATAAACTTTCTTCAAAATACATAAAGTCTTTGAGGAATTTGAGGCTGTGACATCACAACTAGTCTGATTTCAGTCTGGAAGATTGAGAGATTTCTTGAGTATACAGTATGTGGTAACCATGTGCTCTAAAAATGTCCCCCATGTAATTGTGCAACGAAAAGTACATTAATTTGTGCAAGAGGGAAGTATATAAAGATGTATTCACTACATTAATATCATTTCTGTCACCATTTTACATGGGAAGATTTTCAACACCTTTATTTAGAACCATGGGAATTTTTTTAATGAATTCCCAACTCCTGGCATAGACTACAATCACTGCCAAAAGTGTAGCAAAACCACTGAATTATTTCAAGTTGCACACCCCCCCCCCTCCCCCTCCCCTTCAGTTTCATCTATGCCCATGGACAATGTACTTTTTGCCGCGATTTGTCAAAACTTTGAACATACTGTACAATAGGGTTTCATTTTCTGTGATTTCAGAGAACAGTTGATGTAAATCTCTTTGATTGTAGAAAAGTAATGGCTTAGGATCTTCATTCAGAGCACAAAGTCATTGTTCAGCACAATTCTATTGGAAAGTCTCAACTTAGCCTTCACAACTCAGTCTTTACAGACCTCATCCTAAAACATTCCATCCCTCAATTTCTGCCCTTCCCCTTTTCCAATTAATCCCAAATTTTAATCACTTCCTTCTGAAACAGTAACAAAATTACACACCAAATTTCATCCAAATTCAATTATCAGTTCTTGAGTCACTTAAATGACAGACAAAAGACAAACTCACCTTAAAATGTCCCCACCCCTCCATTTTCACCCTTCCCCTTTGTCAATATGTCCCAAATGTTTCACATTTCGTCCTTAGGCAGTAACAAAACCACTCTAATTTTGATCAGAATCCAATCATCAGTCCTTGGTATACCTTGATGACAAACAAACAAACAAACAAAATTTACAGAGATGAAAACATAACCTCCATCCAATTTCGTTGGTGGAAGTAAATTATTATTATTATTATGTAGATGCATATAGAGTGCTTATATTGAGAACAAAACTAAGTGCTTTACATTATTGGGTAAAAAGGTGTGTTTTCAATTGCTTCTTGAAATTGATAATGTTACTTGCAGATCTAATGTGGACAGGCAGCTCATTCCAGAGAGATAAATCTATCAAAGAAATATGTCAAAGAATAATCTAAAATATTTGTTAAAGTTCTCCTGGTATTATTCCAGCTTGATACATCCTTATCAAGACGTTAAGTGCATTATGCAACCATAGAGTCGTTTCCATGCATAATGTGACGTTGCCTCTGCATCAAGCTTTACTTCTCTGTGAGGAATTGATTCCGACGGATTGACGAAGGTTGTGACGTCAAGCGAGATCAGACACAGTTTGCAGTTTAATTTTAGCTCTCTGAGAGGTATTGCATGAACAGATAATAATGTGTGCAATTTACATACCTCTTGCTTTTGGCTTGATTTCAAAATATTTGTTCTTTCAATTTTGTGTTTTTGTATGTTTTGGATTTCTAATATGTGGTGTAATGTGATGGTATTTTGTGTGTTGTTTTAAGATGCAATATGGAAGATGGCTTAGAATTACTAACTTATCTTTATGCCAGCAATTATTCATTATTGCTTTAACTAAAGACCCTCCAAGCTACAGCTACAGTATGGGGTCAGTGGCAGAGAGAGAGAGAGGGAGGGAGAGAAGGAGGGAGGGAGAGGAGGAGGTAGAGGGGGGAAGGGGAGGGGGAGGAAGGGTAGGTAAATTAATTGACAAGCTTTGAGGACAAATAAGATGAGTCTTCAAGGATCTGATGTTTGTTTCTGATGGTATGAGACAATGTCTAACACTCAACATGGTAGAATAATAATTGATGGAGTTACTGATGAAAAGAGCATGCTGAATTTTAAAGTTGATCAAAGTTAGAGGACCAGGGGTGGAACCAGGATAAAGTGTCAGGGGGGCCAAGCCAAACAAAGCCAGGGATGATTTGAGGAAAGAAATTTCCCAAACAATAAAAGTGATTTACCAAAAACATTGCATGAAATTTCCCCCAAAAATGAAGAAAAGTGAATGAAAATCGAAGAAAATTTGCCCCAAAATGAAGGAAGTTGAAGAAAATTGTACGAGAATAAAGAAATTTCTTAGAGATTGAAAGAGACTTCCTGAAAATTGACCAAATATCCTGAAAAAGAAGGAAATTTCCCAAAAATTAAAGAAAAGTTACTGAAAATCAAGAAGAAAAATGGCTCCAAAATTAGGTAATTTTTTGAAAACTTAAGAAAATTGCATGGGAGTTTAGGAAATTTCCCAACATTACAAGAAAACAAATTCCAAATATTGAAGGAAATTTCCTAAAAATTGAAGAACATATACTGAAAAGAAAAATAGGAAATATTCTAAAAATTACACAAGAATGAAGAAATTTCCCAAAGATTGGAAGAGATTTCCAGAATGAAATTTATAGGAAATTGAAGAAAATTTACATAAAGTGTAACTAAGAATTATCTTATGGTAAAAAAGTACCACTTGAAAATTCTCAAGGTGGCGCAATGGCCCCTGTAGAGAACATCTTCTGAATATACATGTATGATGTATGAACACGGGCGCCGGGGTGAGCCCTGGTCTTTCTGGTATTGACATGGCTATTAACCCTTAAATACCCAGACCAAGTATGTCACGCTCAATTGGAATTATACGTTTTCAAAAATATTGTTCTTTGTCAAATAGGCCCACAGCAGTGGTGATCATGGTACCATTTGAAAGAGCTCGAATAATTCTTTCAGAAAATATAACCTTTTGTTGGGGTTATGTTGAAGACTTTTGGAAAAATGTATTGAAAAAGAGATAATAAAAAAAATGCAAAAAATGTAATGTTTTTTTTTTCTTCAAAAGCTTACTTGCCATACTTCCCACACCTAGCTTTTGCTTGAAAAGCCGTGAAGAATTGTCAAAGACATTGAAGTATCCAATTCTGGTTAAATTTTGACTGTCCCTACCATCAATATCTGTTTTTGGCAAAAAAGACATTCGGGTGTATGTGATATTCCACTAAATGAAGATGTTTTGGTACAGTATATGTGATATTCCACCAGATGAAGACATGTTGGTGTATGTGATGTTTGAAGGGTACCCACCTAAGGCGACAATAGTTGATTGTCCTTCATCCCTTTCTGTTGGCTGTTCTTTTTTTTGCTGGTAACCAAAGAAGAATGCACTCTTATGAAAGTACATGTAGATCAGATAAATGAACAGATTAAGGATAAATTAAGGGGTCATTTCTAAAGATATGAAGTGTGAAAATTACTACGATAATGTAGCTTTTGCCATTGTTCACACTCGAGTTCAATTTTTTTTCTTTTTCTTGTGGGGGGTGGGGGAGGGGGGGGGGTTTCCTCTTGTAGGATTTAAAAAAAATGGGATTTATTTTTGGAACAAAAAACAAAAATACCTAAAAGGCTTAAAATACCAATAAAATGCCAAAATTGGCTGAAAAATGCAAAATTAGCATTTTCTGGGCATTTCTTCCCCCCCCCTCCTTTAATTATTTTTGAGGGGGAATTTGATAATATGTGTGGGAATCCCACAATCCCGCACCTTAAGGTGAACACTGGCTTTTGCTTATTCAGGTCTTGAGTTAAGGAGGGAATCTTGTCTCAGTAAAATTTTGATGTTCCTATCTTTCACATCACATCCGGTTGTGGATCATTTCTTAATACGTACTGTACGCATTGTGTGTGTGTATGTACAGTGTGCATAGCAGTTGGTTTTTGTGTATGACTCCTTGTAATCATCATTCACCTGTTGAGAGAAGTGACAATGTTTGTATGGCAGGCCTTCGGAGGAGACGTTAAGCTTGCGGTCTGGACAAGACAGTCAACGGGAAAACGCGGTATTCATGCACCTCCTCTCCTGGCCCAGTCAAGTCTAAGTTCATGTGTGCTGATTGGTTGGCAGCAGGAGAACTTGAGTGGAAGCGCCGTGGTCTACATTCAATGACGCGGTATACTAGCCTGTTGTATGTATATATGACCCAATCAGAAGCATTGACTTTTATTGTATATTACGTACAATAGGCCTTCTGTCCGTGTTAACACGATATCTGGCCTTCATTTGTAACAAGTTTGTATGACAAATGACTGGCGTAGAAAGTCTACTGTCAAAGAGTGATGTCACATCCTCACTTACTCCCTTAGCATTTTATTGAATATTATTATAACATTTTTATCAAATTTACATGCGTCATGGTCATAATCCTTTCTCACCCACTCCTACCTCTTATCAGGCTCTCCCAAATCTCTCTGCCTCGCCTGTATGTAACACTGAACTTTTAATCATTCATATGCTCTTAACCTGTCCTTTATACTTCAACTTCAGATCTACCCTCTCCCCCTGCATCTCTATCTCTGACCTCTTCAAGAAAAATCCTCCAACATCATCAACTTCCTCCATAATAGCAACTTATTCCACTTGATCTAATCCTCACCCACTCTCCCCTTATTTTTGGTGAGCATGTGAAGCATAAGCGAACCTATGTAATGGCGATTTCGCCCGTCCGGCCTTCCACAGTTTTGCCTGAGATTTCCTCAGAAATGTTAAAGTTTTTTGAGAATTTCTCTAAAAACGTTAAACTTTCTCCAGATATCCTCATGGAAGGCTGGAATTTTCTTACTAAATGTTAAAGTTGTTAAAGAGTCGGGCCCCTTCCGCTTTCGTGACCCGCTGGGCCGCCCACTGGGATCATGCTGCCTATATTTTCGGCTTGGCGCATATAAATGGGTTGATTAACCCTTACTCTACCAGCACTTTTTGAAAATGCGCTCGGGAGGCGGGGCCAAAGACGGGGCACCCAAAACGGCGATAATATCGCCGCGTGGTAGAGTAAGGGTTAATCAAGGCGTGATTATTGAAGGGTCCTCTGTCTTCCAGGCAGAAAAGTCGGGCCCCTTCCGCTTTCGTGACCCCCTGGGCCGCCCACTGGGATCATGCTGCCTATATTTTCGTGTTGGCACATATGTCGCGGGTTGATTTACCCTTACTCTACCAGCACTTTTTTGAAAATGCGCTCGGGAGGCGGGGCCAAAGACGGGGCACCCAAAACGGCGATGATATCGCCGCGTGGTAGAGTAAGGGTTAAGACAGGATTGGAGACTAGTTTCTTAAAAAGTCTACAAAACAATTAATATTTTCCTAGAAGATAACGTGATATTATTTTCCAATATTCTTCAGAGATCCTCAAGCATCTCTCTTGTAACACTTGAAATTTAAAATCCTTAAAATTCTTTAAAATATTTGGGCACCAACAGTTGCATCAGGCATGATTAGTAAACTCAGCATTTATTATTGTGTTCATTTGCATAAAGTTGCTACAGTATATGAACTGACCAGACATTTATTTAGTATGCTTAGTCAGGGAGTGTGACAGGATGTGATTGCATATGGACATAGGGAGGGATGCCATGTGGGACATGGATGGGGGCCATGAGAGACATATGATATAATATTTACCATGTGGTATACACCAAGGGCTATATCAGGCATAATTATTTGACTCCTTCATTTTTCTTATTCAACAACTCATTTGCATTTAAGTTATTATATGAACTGACACTTTCATACATAGTATGCTCAATCAGGGACTGTGATAGCTAGGATGAGACTTCTTATGGATCATATGGGATGTCATGTGGGACATGGGGTGGGATGTCATGTGGGACATGGGGTGGGATGCCATGTGGGACATGGGGTGGGATGCCATGTGGGACATGGGGTGGGATGCCATGTGGGACTTTGGGTGGAATGCCATGTGGGATATGGGGTGGGATGCCATGTGGGACATGGAGTGGGATGTCATGTGGGACATGGAGTGGGATGCCATGTGGGACATAGGGTGGAATGCCATGTGGGATATGGGGTGGGATGTCATGTGGGACATAGGGTGGGATGCCATGTGGAACATGGGGTGGGATGCCATGTGGGATATGGGGTGGGATGCCATGTGGGATGTCATGTGGGACATGGGTGGGATGCCATGTGGAACAGGGTGGAATGCCATTTGGGACATGGGGTAGGATGCCATGAGTAACACAGAGTGTGACATAGGTTGGGATGCCATGTGAAATAGGGTAGGATGCCATGTGTGACATAGGGTAGAAGGCTATATGAGACATAGGGTAGGGGGCCATGGGGACATGGGTTGTGATGCCATGTGGGACATTGAGTAAGATGTCATTGAGACATTGGGAGGGATACCATGTGAAACATGGTGGGACATAAGGTGGGATGCCATGTGGGACAACAGGTGTGAAGCCACTGATGCGGGACACAGAGACCATGTGGGACATATGGTTGAATTAATGTGGGACATAGGATGGGATCCATGTGGGACATAAGGTGTGATGCCATGTGGGTCATAGGGTGGAATGCCATGTGGGACATGGTGGAATGCCATGTACGACATACTATATGGTGGATTGCCATGTGGGAGATATGGTGGAATGCCATGTGGAAGATATGGTGGAATGCCATGTGGGAGATATGGTGGAATGCCATGTGGGAGATATGGTGGAATGCCATGTGGGAGATATAGTAGAATGCCATGTGGGACAAGGGATGGGATGGGATGTCATGTAGAACATTGGGGTGAGATGTCATTTGGGACATGGGATGGGATCCATGTGGGATAAATGGTGGGATGCCATGTGGGTCATAT
This sequence comes from Chiridota heheva, assembly GCA_020152595.1. Taxonomy (NCBI): domain Eukaryota; kingdom Metazoa; phylum Echinodermata; class Holothuroidea; order Apodida; family Chiridotidae; genus Chiridota; species Chiridota heheva. Next base: position 346,829 of record JAIGNY010002177.1, read on the forward strand.
GGTGGAAGCCACGTGGGACATATGGCAAAATGCAATGTGAAACATAGGGTGGATGTTGTGCCATTTAGGAGATATGGGATGGGATGTCATGTGGAACATGGGGTGGGATGCATTGCATGAGATGCCATGCATGAGATATGGTGGAATGGCATGTGGGACAAGGGATGGGATGGGATGCCACGTGGGACATGGTGTGGGATGCCATGTGGAACATGGGATGCTATGTGGGACTTAGTGTGAGATGCCATTTTTATAATTGGCCGGGTCATATGATATGGGTGTCAATTTGAATGGGCATGCGAACTATGATGGTATTTACCGTTCTAGTTTATTCTATATTATTTTCACTACCTCTCTATCGAATATCTTATCTATTCTTCTTCCTGTCTTAACTCTTGCACCATAAATTTTTCACACCCTCGTGACACGTTTGACTCTGACTGCCACAGTGACATTACACATCAACAAACAAGCAAACTAAATGAATAGAAAATCCAAGTCACTTAAGGGAGACATATAGGCAAATATTCTACCTTGATATATGATAGAGAAAAAAAAAAAAAAACTATCAACAACCCCATCATCAAATCTTAATCCATTCTCAAGTTTGAAGTTGTAACATAGATGTGCTGCCATTCTGTCAATGAACTCCCCTTCGACCTCCGCTGCACGAAGGCCGGCCTCTCCTTGCTCTCCGCATCCTCACCGATCCACGTAACCCTTGCTTCCATTCCATTCATTCTCCCTCCTTCACCAACCTCTTCAATCTCAACAAACACATCTCCCCACCTTTCAGGATTTAGATGCACTCCCACTTCTCCAAAGCCAACATCAACATTTTCTTGATTGCTAGATACGCCATCCCACCTACACCCACCTGGACTATTCACCCCCCTCCCCAAAGGTGCACCTTGGTCTTTCTCCACGAAAGCAACCCAGCATTCTTCCATTCTAAAAACTGCCTCCTCAGTAGACATTTCCACAACTACTTCTTCCTCTTCACCAATGGCTCCACACAGGAAGGCTCTTCTGCAGCTGCCGCTGCCTGTCCCGGCCTCACCCTCTCCTCAAGGCTAGCCGATGGTACCTCTGTCTACTTTGCCGAGGCGAAAGCCATCCTCCTAGCCTTAAACTTCATAGAACTGTCTTTCCGCCCCCCGTTTCGTCATCTTCTCTGAATCTAAATCCGTCCTCACTGGCATCCTCAACATGCTCTGGCCCAACCTTCTCATTCTACAAATCCTCAATAAACTCCACACTCTCTCCTCTTGAGGAAAGAATATTATCTTCTTCTGGATTCCCAGCCATGTCGGCATCCCTGGCAACAAGAGAGCTGACAGAGCCGCCAACAAAGCTCAGTCAAACATCACCTCTCCTTTTCCTATCTACACTCAGAACTCCATCTCTCCATCTCCAACTATGTAAAAAAAAAACTCCTGGAATCACGAAACCAGTAACAAATTCCACACCATCAAACCCAAAGTTGGGACCAATACCCCTCTGCACAGTCGCAACTGCAGGGAAGACATTGTTGTCACCCGCATCCGCCTCGGCCACTCCTCTCTCAATCACTCCCATCTCTTATTCGGCTCCCCTGCCCCTCTCTGCCCCACTTGTAAACCGATCTCTCCATCAAGCCTATCTTCGTAACCTGTTCCTTATACCAGAACTCCAGATCTCTTCTCTCCTCACTATCCTCGATCTCTGACCTGTTCGAAAACAATTCTTCCTCAAACACCATCAACTTTCTCTGCAACAACAACCTCTTCCACCACATTTAACTTCCCCCTTCCCCTTCTACACCTAACCTTTTCTTACCACCTTTTTTTTTTTCTCTTTCTGTTTTTCCCCTTTTCTCCCTTACAAATCTTCCTTTCCTCACTATCCTAAATCTTACACCATAATTTATTAACACCCGCTTGGCACATTTGACTCTGACTGTCGCGGTGCTGTAAAACACAACACACCAAACCAATTCAACCATTCTGTCTAATTTTGTGTTGAAATCATCATGCCCATGATGACATAATTTGCCCTACTTTCTAGTACTCATAATCAGGGTTCTAGCTAGACAAGTTTAGAGTGCTGGGCTCCAGTAACAATCCAGGGTGACCTCCTAGACCCCCTCCCATGAAGAACTGTTCAAATTTAGTCCACTTCTATTGACAAATTGTGAACGAAAAAGTTTTTTTTTATAGTTTTTTTTTATCGAAATGCTAGAAAAATATTTAAAATATTTGTATGTACAATGAAACTAGAAAAAACAATGGATCTTCAACTGTCAGTGTCCCCCCCCTCTCTACTCCCCCTTCCCCCCAAAAAGTGCAAACATATGCTGGAAACTCTTCTCTCAATTCTCATTGTTATTTATCTTGCCCAAACTTTTACCGTTTTATTTTCGTCCCAGTATCGTTCGACGAAAGCCATGCGGCACATGTTCCTATGAACTACGTAACAACTTTTGTCAATATCAAATCCCCCACAAATCAAAAGAATATAGATCAGTCCGTTATAATGTTAAGTGCATATGGGGTTTATAACAAATGTGATTGGTTACTTACATTTGGACCGGTATATAAGCACACCTTGGGCGCTTGGGGGTGTAATATTTACTTTGTTAAAGTTTGTTTGTATAGTAAGTGACGGACTTGGCAAGCTGCCAGTAGTGATTCACAAGAAATAAAAACGTGAACCTGATTTGTGTGCATGTACGTATGTTTATGCAAAGAGCTTCGTGTATGGGTGATTTTATGATAATACAGTATGTACATTCAATTGCATTAAACTTCTATATAATTCAGTTGTTTTGATCATAATTTATTGTGTGTAATGTACGTTATGTTATGTGTGTAAATCATCGGATGACATAAATAGAGCGAGATTAAAAGGAGATCTGTTTAAACACTAAATTAATTAACCAAACTGAACTTTTGAGTGCCGGGCGAAAGAGTGAATCTTGGAGCCGAGTGCTGGGCGGGAATTGTGAGTCCTGGGCGGGCCCGCCCAGCACCGCCCACCGTAGCTAGAACCCTGCTTATAATGTATATATATGTCTCTCTCTCTCTATATATATATATATATATATATATATATATATATATATATATATATATATATATATATATATATATATATATATATATATATATATATATATATATATATATATATATATATATATATATATATATATATATATATATATATATATATACATATATATATATATATATATATATATATATATATATATATATACATATATATATATATATACATATATATATATATATGTATATATATATATATTAGAGCTGTGAACGTTTAGGAATTTCAGTAAACGTGTACACGCCAAAAAAAGCGAGCGTGTATCATGTACACGAGTTTAGTACCGTAATTTTCGGAAATACACCAAAATTGCTCCAAAACTACAAGGCGAAGTAAACAAATCGTGCAACTAGTATGGCAAAAGTACTGACTGCATTGCCTAAATAGACGCTGAGTTTTGCTTTTCAAATCGTAAAAAGTTTACTTCTACAGTACAAATCATCATTTTTATGGAAAATATGCATGGAAATTCAGTTTAGAAAGAACAGATAACTTCCTTTCAATGTCATTTAAACTCAACATCGCGTAACTTGTTTGTCCTATTCGCTACGGCTTTCAAAGTTCTGTGAAAATCTTGCATACTGAGGCCTATGATATACCTCGCCGTAAAACATTTCAAAACTACGCCACCATTACCAGGAAGTTCTGAAATATAAGTCCTCTCGAAAAAATGGCCGCCTTCTTTGTGAAGCATGCAGAGTTTCAGCTTTGTTAAAACCTTTTTCTGTTTATATATTATGCAATATTACTTCTTTCTTGCAAAATTTATTTGACTCATCAGGTAATATTTACATGTAAATGTACTGATTGTCACGATTCAAGTGTTTTTTGGTCGATGAAGCGGGCCTTGATTGCGTGGAATTTAAAGCCTTATGGCCTAAAGTTAGGCCTATTGTTAGTTTCGCTGTTTACTGCTGCACATTCGCGGTGCATTTTACAAGTTAGTTTACTCAGTTTTCGGCGAAATCAAAGTGCATAGTATCCCCATTCATTGGTGATTACTGCGCATTTGTGATTCGCACATTTAAAAAAGATTATGCTAATCGGGTTTACAGTTTGTAAAAAATCATTGATTAGAATTTTGTCAGCTGAATGTGTGTGTGATTTGAATCATGAATATTGATTTTCAACGGCAAGACACTAGGCCTATAATGTATGAAAAACGATTACTCGCAATGAAGTATTTAGTAAACGTTTACAAGATTTTGAAGCGTGAAGCGAGTACACGCTAAACGGTCACAGCTCTAATATATATATATATATATATATATATATATATATATATTTATATATATATATATATATACACACACATATATATTGTTTTGTAGTACAGTACATGTAGTTTCATTTTGTAGGAGTAGAAATGAAATAACTCCTAAACGGAAAAGATATCAACATGATTTGTACACCAAATAATGTTTCTTTAATTGCCCTCTGTCATATACTGTATATGAAAATGAAAATCCACAAGACTATTCCTTTAATGCCTGCATAAACGTCAACATTTTATCAGTCCTGATTATCCTGCATCATAATGCACTACAGTACTTGTACATCATGCGTGGGCATATCATTCCCATGGGAAATCAGTAGTTAATAACAGTTCTACATTAGGGCTAAAATTAGTCGCAATAGACTTGTGTGTATTAACAGGCTTTACCACTCAATTGCCAAAGTTTAATGAAAATTTTGCGACAGTTATAGAATGTGTGATGTTGAATACAAAATTGATGATGTGAGCTCAGACATGCATAATTGAAGTGGAATACACTGTGGAAAATTACATAGATTTTATCGACATACTGAAGCTTGTATAGTGCCTGTAGTAGTATTCTCCCATACTGTTAAAGGCAGTGGCATTACTAATGGGGGTGCATGGTGGGAATTCCCCTTACCTTTGGCCTCTAGTATTTTCCTTACTGTTGAAGGTATATGAATTGAGATTTTAGATTTTAGAGCTTTAAATTCTGAACAGAATAGTCTTTCAAGAAATTATCCCATGTTTTTTGTAATATTGCCAAGATTTTTTGTAATATTCCCATGGTTTTTGTAATATTCTTATGGTTTTTGTAATATTCCCATGTTTTTTGTAATATTCCCATATTTTTTGTAATATTCCCATCTTTTTTTTTATAAGTTCCCATGTTTTTCGTAATATTCCATGGTTTTTTGTAATATTCCCATGGTTTTTTGTAATTTTCCCATGGTTTTTTGTAATATTCCCATGTTTTTTGTAATATTCCCATGGCTTTTTGTAATATTCCCATGGTTTTTGTAATATTCCCATGGTTTCTGTAATATTCTTATTGTTTTTTGTAATATTCCCATGGTTTTTTGTAATATTCCCATGGTTTTTTGTAATATTCCCATGGTTTGTTGTAATATTCCCATGGTTTGTTGTAATATTCCCATGGTTTGTTGTAATATTCCCATGGTTTTTTGTAATATTCCCATGGTTTTTTGTAATATTCCCATGGTTTTTTGTAATATTCCCATGGTTTGTTGTAATATTCCCATGGTTTTTTGTAATTCATTTGAAAGAGCATACTTTCAGGAGATATGGATGTTTAAAGATTTCCCCAATCGCATTTTAAAGTTTTTGTACAGTATGATGAATTTGTGTTTGATGATGTCATAGATACAATTCCATTGCAAATGTTTATGCATTTTTTTGAACGTTAATTGGTTGTTTCTGTATGATTAGAAACAATTTTCCAAAAGTTGTTGAAGTAGGGTATATTTGGCAATGTATATAAATACCTCATTTTCATCAATTTATTTTTCTAGCAGGTTTTACTAATAAAAATAGATATAGATTTTAATGAAATACACAAACTTTGTGGGAGAATTTGTTGCTGTGATGTCATACTGAGCCTTTTCCTATTCGTTTATTGGCATTTTTGTGAGCCTTAAAATTTGAATATTTCCTGGTAGGAATAACATATCAACATGACTTTTGTACTAAATTGTTTCTAAAATTGTTTTCTTTCTTATCAAAGGTTATGCAAAAAAATGGGAATATTCCTTTAAATTACAGTACGGGTGATTCAATGCCAGATCACCCAATTCAGAATACCTGTCTCAGATTTTGATGCAATTCGGTGTGTACAGTAGGTATGGTATCTGAAGAAATGAAAAAATCCAAAGTTTAGGCGAAATCGGACCATGGTTCAAAAGTTATGGCATGTTCAAAATGGCAGAAAAGGGCCGAAAAATCATTAAAATGGGCGTGGCAGACAATGTTTAAGGTGTCATAACTCCAAACATTTTGGTACGAATTTGATGGAAGGGGTATCAACTTAAAGATAATACAATAAGCTTTAATAATCTGCCATGCATGATCTTTAGACCTTTTCTTTGACCTTGGAAATGACCTTGTGGGTCCAATTAATTTCCAGCCAAATTAAGATTTTTGAATTCCTGGTATATTATTGAAGTATAAAGCTGAGTGTTTTGTTTTTTGCTTCATTCTTTTTTACATGCACTTAAATTTGTCACTATAAGCAATTTTGCATAAATATATAATGTGTTAACGATATGCCTCATGTACAGTATTCAGTCAGGATTTATTTAATGTTTGAGAGTCAGGCACTCACATCTTTAAATCTTGCACTTTAGTGAATGCTTACAAGTTAAAAAGAAGGCATATACAGTAGACCTACACTGACGTCAAAAGCTAATCAGTTTGAAGAATTTTGTACATTTTTGAAATGGTATGATGTATCGGAGGCAAGGTCAAAATCTTTAATGTCATTCTTTACATTTCTGTCCTAAAGTCGTCATATTTTTTTTCTTCTCAAAATATTGACCCAGATGTAGATTTAAAATCTCTTTGTACTCAACTGCCCCCATTCAAGTGTTGGTGGAGGAAACGATCTATATCTAAGGCCTATAGGTTAACATTCAGGAAAGTCATAGATTTTCCCTTTGTGATGTCAATAGATTTTTTAAATTTATAATGATTAAGGCCTTTAAATTCAAATCGCTGTAAATTTGTCAATTATTTACCGATTTTGATGAAACCTTGCGCTGTTTTCATGGTTTATTAACCTATTATATTCATCAAATTAAACTCAAGGTGTTACTACGTCTTTATTGATATCTTATACATTAGCATTTCCCATACCTGTACAGTGGGCTTCTTTTGTTTATCCAGACTTATACAGTTGTTTGTCTTACCTGTTCAAAGTGTAAATTATGGTTGATGATGTCATAATAAGTTCGGGGAATCACCATTTACCTCAAATTATCATTTAAATGTAGAAAACTACGGTTTGGACAGTTACAACCGTGGGGGAAAAAATGGGAATTCATAAGAAAGAATTTGTTTTTCATTATTTTATTTTTTATAGATTTCTTCATTAAGCAATGTAAATATATGCTCTAAAGATGTCCCCCATGTAATTGTGAGATGAATATTACATTAAATATTACATATTAAGCATATAAAGATATATTTACTAACATCAATATTTTCAACACTTTTATTCAGAACGGTGAGAAATTTTATAATTAATTCCAAGTATGGTCACTTTCATTTTAGGTACAGCACATACTGTACATGTAGAGTAAGAAGTTAATTAAAGGAAAAGATGCACACCCTTACAGAAATATTAGCTTGTAGCAAGCTTGCAGCATGCTTGCGACAAGCTAACAATTTTTAGCTTGCGCAAGCGTGGTGCAAGCTTGTATAGCAAGCTAGTATTTGGAACAAATTGGTTTGTGCAAGCTAGCAAAAACTATCTGCAAGCTTGCAAAACTATCTGCAAGCTTGCAAAAGCTATCTGCAAGCTTGCTCAAGTGAGCAAAAGTTTTTGCAAGCTTGCACAAGCTTGCAGCATGCTTGTACAAGCTAAAACTTGTTAGCTTGTCGCAAGTGTGCTGCAAGCTAAAATTTCTGTAAGGGTAGTGCTGTCACGACATGGCTCTATTACGTATCGAATATCGTAGAGAAAAATATTGCAATATATCGTATATTGCGATACTTTTTAAGAAAACAACTCACGACACATTGTTAATATCACTAACGTTATATAACCATGGAGTTACAATTTACTTCATTGTATGATAAACGCAAGAAAAAATGATTTGCAGATCTAGCAGACAACATGATCGCTTGACTATTACGTTCATCACGCATCACGCATGTGTTTGGTAATTCAGCCAACGTTACCATGAATCATCTAAGTGAGAGCCCGAGTGGCACATTCTGGACCAATTTTTGATTCTTTTGGCCATTTTGCCAATGTACATTGGCACAAGCCAGTGTGTGTTGACGGAGCACAATTTTTAATTACATGTAGTTGTTTTTATGTTTCACGATTATTTTGCACGTTTTTAATGGCTTAAACTTGATATTAGATTTAGTACAGTAACGTTAGAATTGTAACGTCCGAAGTGATTATAAGTGATTGTTAGTTTTTGGTATCACGATATGTCGTGAGACTACGGTGAGAGGCATATTTCATGTCATGGGGGAAAAGAGATATCGCAATAATCGATATGTCATGACAGCACTACTCTTCAACTGGGACCATACTTTGACTTTCTGAAGGAATTGCTCATGCAGCTATATACGATATGCTGTGAATGACTTTTCCCACAAAGCCCATTAATTTGAAGAATTGCTTGCAAGGCACAGTAACTAAATTGTATGTCATTTTTGCCGTTGGCTCAGATTTCGTTCTTTCTCGCGCCCTGATTTGATTAAGGATGGCTTTCACCATATAGGCCACTCAATGTAATTGCATATTGGTGAAAGTGTTTCGTGTTTTCAAATTATTGATTACGATGGTGAGATTTTTGAGAATTGCACATAATGTGGGAATTCAAGAGGCTAGTGTGTTAAGGAGGAAATTAGGTAAAGAGAGGTAAAGAGTAAATTGATTTTAAAATTAAAGTACAGGACATACTGAAGATTGCTGGAAAAATGTGATCCCAATCCTTTAATATCTTATTAATGGAATAAGATGTTTGAATGCTTTCTTCACTATTGTGTTTCTTTTGAAACCCTCGTTCATATAAGATAGACTTGCTTGACCCCTGAACTAATCCTTTAATATCTCCTTGACGGAATAAGATGTTTTGAATGCTTTCTTTACTATTTTGTGTCTTTAGAAACCCTCGTTCATATAAGATAGACTTGCTTGACCCCCGAACTAATCCTTTAATATCTCTTAGACGGAATAAGATATTTGAAATGCTCTCTTTACTATTTTGTGTCTTTCGACGACGACGAGTGAACACATTTACAATGACGGGGTCATCGCCTGCGTATTCGGTCATGATAGTAACAATGCTATCATGAAACGTTTAATACGACCCGGACGAGAACACAGGTACGACGTACGGACAGACACAACATCGACAACCAAGTCAATGTCCATGGCCTTTGATAACCAGTTGTGGTGCACTGCCGTATTTGTGTCTTTAGAAACCCTCGTTCATTTAAGATAGACTTGCTTGACCCAGAAAATATTGCATGTTCGTGCTTCGAATATGAAATGTGCATTATTAGGGTTCATGACAGGATTGGAAAAAACTCGCCTGCTCGCCATAGGCAAGCAAAACAAAATTGTGGCGAGTAGATGTATTATAATATAATGTAGTACTCACCACACCTAATTAAACTTCGCCAAGTTGTTTAAATGATCAGCGGGTGATTTTTTATTCTATTTTTCCAACCCTGGTTCATGGACAGCTTTCCCTCTCGTCACTTTGCAGATTGATATTGAGCTCCCTGGTAGACTGTCCCCCAATTGCCATGTTGGCATCCCTGGCAATGACGGGGCTGATGCAGCCGCTAAGCTTTCCCGCAACCTACCCCATTCCCAAAACCCTTTCTGACATCAAACCGCTTATCTATTCCCTTGTTCGTGACCGCTGGCAAACCTCATGGGCCTCCCAAATTAATAACAAACTCCACGTCAACCAACCCCCCATTCCGATCAAACCCACCATCAACAACCTCTTTCGTGTCGACAACGTTCATATTACCCGTTTTAGAATAAGTCACACCCACCTCACTTACTCCCACCTCCTTACTGGCTCCCCCAACCCCTCTGCAACAATTGCCTTTGCATCCTCTCAGTCCATCATGTTCTCCTTGCTTTCCCCCTGTACAACCTTCCCAAAACTTCCCTCACTCCCCACAACTCAATAGCTGAGTTCTTCCAGAAAAACTTTCCGGATAAAATTATCTCCTTCCTTCATCATGCTTACCTTTACAACCATATTTTGTCCTCCTCACCCCCCCACCCCCTCCCTTCCTCCCTCTCTTTCCACTTTACCTCTACAACCATATTTAGTCCTCCTCACCCCCTCTCCACTTTACTTCTACAACCATATTATGTCCCCCTCCCCTTCCCCTCTCTCTCTCCACTTTATTTTTTTACCCATGCACCTCCTCTCTTGATCCCAGCTTTCTGACTTTTAGTTCTTGTATTTCTCTCATTCTCTCTGTGTTTTCTTCTTACCTCTAGAATGATCTAACCTCTCAGGCACAATTTGACCCTTGTTGTCATGGTGCCGTTAAGCCCTCATCAAACAAACAAACAAACAAACAAACAAACAAATCAACCAAACAAACAAACCAATTGGCCACTAAAAGATGCCAACTGTCCATTATCCCAGGCTAAGGGCAAGATCCCTATAGCTGTGTTATTCATAAACCCTTAAAGGTACAGTATATGGACATGTAAAGGCAACATTAGCCAAATTGCTTTTAATAAAAATCAATCATAGTTGCAAAAAATTCATCAGAATGAATCATAGACCATTTTTTTAATGTTTTGAAATAGATGCATATTTTATGCAAATTTTGTGATGTATTGCAGAACAACCCTGGTATTTTCTTTTGTTAATCCCTCGTTCTTTCAATGTCTGTGTTATTATTGTATTTAAAGTGGTGCAGCAAATTCTGCCATGACACCAATACAATTTTAGCAGAAATAGACTTTGACGTAATTTTGTTCGTGACTAAGAGATTTAGGAAAGAGGATTAAAGTTTTCAGTACATGCATTACAAAGCGACCTTGATATTTTGAAGTGGTGCAGTAAATTCTGATCATAAGTTTTTGATTCTTGCCCATGCCCCCCAATGTCATTCTGGCAGGAATAGGATTTGCTATTAGTTCAGTGACAAAAGATTTAGGTACAGTAAGAAATGTTAAGATTTTGAGCCTTTCTCAGATTCATACATCACAAACAGTGGTGGGACCAAGATTTTGGTCATGAGAGGGTAGGAGGGGGGGAGGGTGGTTGTCTCTTGGAGAAAAAGCCTATAAATGGGACAAAATATGTCACTTTACAAATTTTCCTGGGGAAAAGTGAGGGGCACAGCGATCTTGTGGGGATAAAATTCCCTCACCCTCCCCCCCTCTGCCGTAGTGTGCTCACTGATCAAAACTTTTGCATACTAATACTGCTACTGTCCATGAAGTGGCCTTAACTGTACTGATATTAAACTGTCCTCAATATGACAACCGTTTCACCATCTGCTATAATACAGCGTAATTAAAAAATAATGCTGGTATTAAATACTGACACATGTACATTTCATTGCATGGCTGGATAGTCCATTCCTATTAAATCTTGTAGCCTCATTCCATTCTCAGCACAGGTGGGGAAAATCAATAGGCAGGAGGGTTTAGAGTGCAGTTAAAGAGCTGTCATAGCTCTCTTATTGCAAAATAATAACACTTTGATTCAAACCACAATGATGCTTTGAAATTGATTTTTGTGGTAGGGTGAAAGGGTTGTAGTTGCTCAACAGTATGTGTACCTGTATGCAGGTTTTTGCATTAGAACTGAATTGAATCACTACTGTCACTGATTGTGCAGATATGTCACAAATTGTTTTTACTATCTAAAAGTTCCTATAGACAGGAAAGGCAAATTAATTATCTAAATTGGTTCAAATGATAACTTCCTGAAAACTATGATAATAGTTAGCCCAAAGTTACCACTTGTTTTGATTCTCTTTGATACCAGAAACCACTTGATCTGATTTTCTAAGAGTCCAGAAAATTGATTGTTTTGAATTCTTTTCAGGGTATGAATTCATTGTGTAGGACATTCCATTGGAATCCATTGAAAAGTTTCAACTATATAAGTCTTTATAGATCTCATCGTAAAACATCCCTGAAACCTCAATTTCTGTCCTTCCCCTGTTCCAAGAAGTCCTTCCTGAAATAGTGACAAAACCACACACTAAATTTAAGAAAAATCCAATGATAAGTTGTTAAAATGCCTTGATGACAAACAAACAAAGAGACAAACAAACAGACGAACACACAAACAGACAAACAAACAAACAGACAAACACACAAACAGACAAACAAACAAACAGACAAACAAACAAACAGACAAACACACAAACAGACAAATACACAAACAAACAAACACACAATCAGACAAACAAACAAACAGACAAATAAACAAGAGACGAAAATACAACCTCCGTCCTACTTCCTTGGAAGAGGTAAACAAATTAACTATACAAACAGATGTTTGTAATTCCCATCCTTGCATCTCAAATTTCATTAGAATATAAGTTGTCAAACAGCCAATTTTTGTTCAATTTCAATAAAACCTCATGCTGTTTTCACATTTGTAGAACCCTTAAGGGAATATTCCCCATGGATTTTCTTTTTTTCATATACAGATAGAGAAAATTTGTAGAAATTAAGTGGTGAAAAAACTATGTTAATATTTTACTCTAACTTAGAAGTTATAACAATGTAAAGAGTAGAAAAATGTTGTTAAAAACACCTCGTACGGTATATGTCCTTCAGCTTGGTGATGTCATCAAGACAATTCCAGCACAGTTCTTATGTATTCCTATCAATTTAATCACACTTTTTTCCCATTATCGAACAGCATTTTTGGTTCATTATAGAGATAGAGGGAATATGTAATTTACAAGAAAACATGTTGTTGTTTACTTGGTGTACATCACATTTACAATGAGAACAAAATCCAAATCATTTTTAAAGAAGTACAAAAGACCTTTTGTTGAAATTGTCTCTATGACATCACAGATGTTGCTAATCAGTCACTTTTATCCAAAATAAAAAATACTTTTAAATTTTGTGACTTAATTCTAAACAGAATAAGATTTTAACATAGTTTTTTCACCACTTTGTTTCTAAGCATTTTCTCTATCATATATGAAGAAATAAAAATCCATGGGAATATTGCAAAACCCAAATGAGCAAGAGGCAAAGGGGCATTGCCCCCTGGGGTCTGAGGGGTCCAGGTCATAAGGGCCCGTGAAAATTAAGAAAGGGTATAGGGAGGCCCCCCAAAATTGGTGAAAAGTCATGCTTGACAATGGGGGAAACTGTTGGAACAGAAGTAGAAGATGACCCTTTTTTGGGGGTAGGTGGGGGGGGGGGGGGAGGGTCCTCAGAATTTTCTAATATGGGAGCCCGGATTTTTAGTTTGTCCTCCAGGCCCCATGATCTTCTTGGTGGCCCTGGCTAATATTGGTACGGCTTTTATATGAGAGCTTGTAAATAAGCCTAATGATATGTTTACATTTTTGTAAGGTATTCATGTGAACTTGTTCTCCCTCTCAGGTGGTGCTGCAATCACGTGACTACAATGCCCTGTCGATGAGCGTGATGGCGTTTGTGTCCATGATCTACCCGATGGAGTACATGTTCCCGGTCATCCCTCTCTTGCCAACTTGCATGGGATCTGCAGAACAGGTGAGTGGTCAACTTGCTCAATGGTTTATGGCATTAATTTTTTATTTTTTTATTTTCTTTTCTTTTATAGAAAAATCTAGCTCACGGCAAGCTTGGTGCAAGCTAGAATTTGGAACAAATGCATGCTTGCGCAAACTAACATTGTGCAAGTTAGCAAAAAAATATTTGTTAGCAAACCTGCAGAAAGTTTCTGCTAGCTTGTGCAAGCTAGCATGCACATACTGTATTGTATTTGTTCGAAATACTAGCTAATAACTTGCAAAGATTGTGCAAGCTAAAGATGTTAGCTTGTTGCAAGCGTGCTGCAAGCGTGCTGCAAGCACTGTAAGGGTCAGGACACAACAATTTACACCTAATGAGATCAGGTAGTCACTAAGAATTTTCAGGATTATTATGATTATTATTTAAAGATATGAAATAGCTGGCAGTTTGACATTGTAAATCACACACTCATGATCCATTACCATTTGTTGACACACTGACAGCTGCATTTGACATTAAGCGCTTGACAAGGTTAGGTCAAATAAATATACTAAAAATGCATGCACATGTAAGTTTCCAATTTTATTTTACAAAAATCTTTGGTGGATAGGTAGGAAAGAAATTTAATTTTGCCAAACAAATGTATTACCCTTTCTTAATTGAAAACTAACCTGATTATAGATGCATCAAAAGATAAACGAGTACTGACTGGTCATTTCACTTATGTAATATCAAGCCTTCACTTTTGGGACTGCGTGAAAGAAAACATAATTTATATAACAAATCCGTAACATTCATCACTTCAGTCCATGTCCTTAAAAGGGAGATCTCCCAATCGGGAGATTTATTTTCATTAAAACCCACAATGCATCTTTTCAAATTCAAATCTCTATTGAAATACATTAAAATAAAATAGGTTTAAGCCAAAGGTAGGAAACATTTATGCAAATTTTGTTAAATTTATTGGTGCAACAGAACGATAAAGTTATTTTCTCCATTTTCACCAGCGCAAATTTGACTTTCAGTGGGAAATTTTAAAGTAATCTTTAAAAATTCATTTCAGTTTTTCTGAAAAACAGATTTTAACATTTTAGTGACCAGCAAAAGCACTAATTATACAAAAACATTAATTTCAATATCATTGTCAAAGAATACAACTCTAGAATTACAGAATTTGAAAAGCAAAAAAGTTTAATGGCTGAACTTATTAGCATCAGTTTAAATTATGGTTATGCGCAAGTCGCGATCTCCCAATCAGAAATCTCCCAAACAGGAGCATGGAACAGACTGTTTATATTAGATTTTATGAGGTTTTCTCTTTTTAAATTGCATTAAAATTTTAACAGCACTTTTATCTTCTGATCAGTTGATGAGGTGGTAATCGGAAACCAACGTTTGGTTTGGTGCTATAAAACAGGTACTGTAGAAGGTGATAAAAAAGATATAAATGGCAATAACTCTGCATACCTGTACAGAAATTTTAGCTTGCAGCACATTTGTGTCAAGCTAACATTTTTAGCTTGCGCAAGCATGCTGCAAGCTAGTATTTGGAAAAATTACTAACTTGCTGGCTTGCGCAAGCCAACATTAGCTATTTATTAGCTTGCACAAACTTGCTGCAAGCTTGCAGAACGCTTGCAACAAAATAACATTTTTAGTTTGCGCAAGCTAGGGTAATGTTGATAATACAATTGATCTCTCTATAGGGTGTGCATGCAGGGATGATTTGGAGTGGGATTCAAATTTTCAGAATTTAAGGTGGCTTCCCTTTGTTAAAATCTTCAAATATTTATCAGGGCTCAAGGGGCTGTCATTGGTTGAAATCTCTTGTGGAAAGGAGAAGAAATGTGACAAAGCTTTGAAAGTTAACGCATTAGAAAATGTAGATTAAATACGGCACCCAGGATCCCTCACCTGAACTTTCCCAGTTGCAGTAAATAATGAAGGGCCCCCTTTCTAATTAGATCACAGTGTGCATAATTAGTAATCACTTTACTATAAAGTCATTTTATTTATAACCCTGTGTTTGATAAACAAATACTATTATGCACTTGTCAATTGTGTGATTCACCCCTACACTCCTGGACAAGGTGAGTGATTGCACCAAAGTGGGTGGACAAAACCATGTACATTGACGCACCCCTCAGTCACTTAGGTGAATGACAATTTTTTGTCAAATGACTTACCCCAAATCAATTACCTGTGTACAAAGTCAATGGGTCTGAAGTAAATTGACTCACCTAAGAGTCACACTGGTGAGTGACAATTTGGTACAATGATGCACATGTGAGTCACTATTCTATATGTCAATGACTCACCTTTGACTGGCATTGTCGGGGTAGTAGTCACCATTTCATATGTCAATGACTCACCTTTGACTGGGCATTGTCACTATTTCATATGTCAATGACTCACCTTTGACTGGCATTGCTGGAAGGGGGAGGAGGGGGGGGGGGTAGTAGGGGTGAGTCAAACAACTGACAAGTGCATTATACCACAAACTGACCAAATACAAGTTTGCAATTATTTGGTTATATTTGATTATGAGTGAAATTAGTTGGCAAGAAGAGCACAAACTGGAGGGTCATGTCGGAAAGGGATAGTTTTATGGACAAACAGTTTTACAACAGTTGTGTTTAGTAAAGATTAAATGTTGAGTTTGAGTTTCTGGGAGAAAAAAAAAAAATCAGCATACATGGCCTTATCTGTATTTGCACTGAAATCAATGTTTTGTCTTTGAATAATAACAATAAAACCTTACATTGAAATTTCTAACAATGACTTCCTGATTAAGGCAGCTCAATATTTTAATTGTTGCCTACAGGCAGGGGATATACCCCTGGATTACAGCCTGGTTATTCTTTAACTTTATTAAGTCCTCGTATATTCAGGAGATGTTGTAATTGGAAAAGTCTTGTCCATTTTCATATCACTGTCTCTTTTATTTTTTTCCCTACTTTGCATAAAAAAAGCAAAGTGCACAAATCAGAAATTCAGTGTAACTAATGCCAGAACTCTTTCATGTTTCCTAAAACTGGGCCTCTGATGATATTTGGGTGGGGGAAGGGGCAGAACCAAACATTCCAAGAAGTGCAGTAAAGGCTTTTTGTGGAAAACTCAGAGTTCAATGCTGGTGATGCTATTGGTTAATGCATGTGAATTACATCTCGAAAGTGCCACCTGATGTACTGGCAGCATGTAAGTGTTGGTATTATCATGTTTGCTAGCTTTTGATATATTTTCTCTTGATTTTTCTTTTTAATTTCTGTCTTACTATCAGGCGAGTTGCTCCCATGATGTAAGTAGCGTGATGTCCCTACCTTTACACTAACCATCCTCGGGTACCCTCAAAGCCTTGTATCGTACCTTCTCCCTGGTGCAGGGCTTTGTTAATAACCCATACCAACATTGGGTACCCTATAGTCTTGTTTTGTAATCACCTCATGTTTTAGGGTTCTGTTGATATCCCCATTCATACAATATGATGGAATGTAACCATGGAGGTACAAGTGGTACCTCCATGATGTAACCATCCTCGGGAAGCATCATAGCAGCATGATTTTGTCCAGAAGAGTGAAAGGAAAATATTGTGTTCGTTGTGTTCGATCATTTGATAAGTTGGGAAGCCAAACTTCAAGGCCCCTGAACCTATGCAGTGATTTTCAGCAATTTCCAAGGCAGTATGATAACACAAATTAAGTTGTATGTACTGTAAGTGATGTCTGAAAAAAAAAAGTGAGGGGGAAAATACCCCCCTCCCCCCTCCTCCCACACTCAATAGGTGCTAAATCATGAAAACCCACTCATGTTATTCTGCTGAATCTTCATTTCAAATTGGATACATATGGGAAGGAACATGATAACATTTTGTTTGTTATTAAGGTCATAGGTCATATTTAAGTTAGGAATCATTGGTGTATGGAATAAACTATATACTCCCTGAAATCATATCTGGATATTTCAAGCATTTGGATTAATATGTACATTCTACAGGCAGTCGAAGCCCGAACAAAATTGGAAATCTATAATCCAGAGATTCCATAAATAAGTTTGGATATCAAAAATAATCAAAAAAGAAACCAAACTTTGTATGATGCTATAGATTTGGAGGTGAAAGGTATACCTTCCTGTTTTGACATATTAGGTTAACTGTATGTAAGTAAATCCCTAAGTATTTCTCTGATGTATCCCTCAGATAACGTGATGCTCTCCAATTGTAAGCAGGGGAGAATGTAAGATTATCCTGGGTGTGTCATGTAATTTTAGTCAGTAGGTATCATGTTCATCTTATATGACAGATGAGAATGAAAGGAACAAGGTTTTTATACAAATCGTATTCCGTTATGGAGATATCCCCCTTATCCGATATGTGTAGAAATGACTGAAATTGTTGATGACATGAGATCACATCCTCACATTCTTTACATTCAAAATTGAGTTATATTGGCAAGCAAAAACTTTTTAAATTTTAAATCTCCTGAACGGAATAGGATTTTGTGAATACTCAATCACATCCTCACATTCTTTACATTCAAAATTGAGTCATATTGGCATGCAAAAACTTTTTAAATTTCAAATCTCCTGAACGGAATAGGATTTTGTGAATACTCAATCACATCCTCACATTCTTTACATTCAAAATTGAGTCATATTGGCATGCAAAAACTTTTTAACTTTCAAATCTTCTGAACGGAATAGGATTTTGTGAATACTCAATCACATCCTCACATTCTTTACATTCAAAATTGAGTCATATTGGCATGCAAAAACTTTTTAACTTTCAAATCTTTAGAACGGAATAGGATTTTGTGAATACTCAATCACATCCTCACATTCTTTACATTCAAAATTGAGTCATATTGGCATGCAAAAACTTTTTAACTTTCAAATCTTTAGAACGGAATAGGATTTTGTGAATACTCTCTTAACCATTGTGATCCTTTGTCTTCTTTCATAAAAGATAGCACGAATGACCTCCACTTAAAACGAATGACCTCTGTACTTATAAATTCTTTAAGTATGGCCCTTTTCAAATTAAGATATTGGTTTTAAGGGTTTTTCCAGTCAAAGATATTTTCCTGGTTTTTAAGAATGTTCCCTGTTTTATGGTATTTTCCTGGTTTTATTGGAATTTTTTCCTAGATTTCGTATAAATTTTTCCTGCTTTTAAATACTTTTGGTCTTGTTTCCCTGTGCTTCCCTGCTATATAATTTCCTGTGCTTGCATCATGCTTGCATCATGCTAGCATCAGGCTTGCATCATGCTTGCATCACGCTTGCATCATGCTTGCATCATGCTTGCATCACGCTTGCAGCATGCTTGCAGCACGCTTGCAGCAAAGTAGCCTTTTAGCTTAAGCGAGCTTACTGCATGCTCGCGGCAAGCTTGCTGCAAGCTAATATGTGAAACTGCTAGCTTATGCAAGCTAGCAAAAACTTGTAGATGTTAATTTGTGCAAGCTTAGCAAGCTTGTATTTGTTCCAAATACTTACTTGCCCCAAGCTTTCAGCACTCTTATGCGAGCTAAACATGTTAGCTTGTTGCAAGCGTGTAGCAAGCATGCTGCAGGTTAATAATATTTCTGTAAGGGTAGTTCAGACAAACTAGTTGTGAGCTGGTTACAGTTCAAATGTACTTGCTTTGTTTTGTAAGCATGTAAACATTCCCATTGTGAGCTTGTGGCAAGCCCACGGTGAGCATATAAGTTTGTGATATGTGGAAACCTGCATGAAGTGTATTTTACTGTTTGTGAAGTAAATTGTCAAAGATTAACTTCCTATGCATCCTTCTCTAATTGTTTGAAGTGTAGCTGACCACTTATTCATTATTTAACCTTTTGTGTGTTCTATGTAATCTAATGAACATCTAACCTTAGATTAAGGGTCAAATTTAAATTCAAGATCATTATTTTCAAGTTATTTATGGTTATTGATTCCGATGCGATAGCATAAGGAACCTATGTACAGTAGTAATGCTGGCTTGTGTATGAATGTATACAGTATGTGTCTGTGACAGAAGCTTGTAAACACAATATCTCAAGAACTGTGTGGTGGATTTATGTCATATTTGGTATATGGATGTATTGTGGTCTGTAGATGATCCCAATTGCTTTTGGTACTGATGTCATGAATATTAATTAATAGGCAGGGCTAGATGTAAAATTTTGTTAACAAGATTGTAAACACGATATCTCAAGAAGAGTGTGGTGGATTTATGTCATATTTGGTATATGGATGTGTTGTGGTCTGTAAATAATCCCAATTGTTTTTGGTACTGATGTCATGAATATTAATTAATAGGCAGGGCTAGATGTAAAATTTTGTTAACAAGATTGTAAACATGATATCTCAAGAAGAGTGTGGTGGATTTATTTCATACTTGGTATATGGATGTGTTGTGGTCTGTAGTTGATCCTAATTGTTTGTAGTGCTGATGTCATGAATATTAATTAGTGGGCTGGGTTGAATGTAAAATTCTGTTAACAAGCTTGTAAACACGATATCTTAAGAAGAGTGGTGGATTTATGTCATACTTGGTATATGGATGTGTTGTGGTCTGTAGTTGATCTCCATTATTTTTGGTGCTGATGTCATAAATAATAATGAGAAGGCGGGACTAAATGAAATTCTGTTTACTCTCATATTTCCACAAACCCATGTCAGATTTAAATCAAACTTAATATGAATATGATGCTGTTGATAAAAGCAAGGATGACATAGGATCCCATAGAATATTGAGTTGTTGATTTCATCATTATTCATGTCTGGCACTAAGTGTGTAAGATACAACATTTAAAGATATACGATTAAAAAAATTGCTTCTTATTCAAAGTTAGCATAGGAACCAAGTGGGCTTTCTCCCTCTGTTTCAAAGCATGGTCAAATAAGTGATCTGTAGAATAATTGTATGCTTATAAATTGTACACTGCAACAGAGAGATAACCTTATAGAAATTGTGAGTTTGGTTTTACTTTGGTCATGAGCCTGCAGTTTTGGATCTCTGAGATTTAATTTTGAAACATGCTTGCAGCTGGAACTTTTTTGAGGCAAAACCAGGGAAATAGTTTTAAATCTATTTCAAACAAAATAGCATTAAGAAAATATCATCAGAATTATTGATTGATTGGCCAAAGTTTCATGCCAATTTGTTATGTGTGTGACCAGCAAACTACTCTTATTTCTTTTATTTATAATGGGTTTTTTTTCAATTAGGAAGAATCTTACCTTGGGTTAAGTCACTTTTATTCATCCCCTCCCCTTCCCACCCTAAATCAAATTAAAGAGGTTTATGTATTCTAATCATGACTGATGAATGAGGGGAAAATTGTGATTTTTTCTCAGTAAATCATACGCAACATTCATAATGTGCCATTTTAACAATTGTGCAAAATAGGGTCTTAATGTGGCATGAGGGGAATTTGCTGTTCATGACATTTCTAGTCTAGATTTGATTCAGAACCTGTAGAGATTTTATTCAGACCCCGTAGACTACTAGACTTATCCACCCTTCATTACTGGTCGTGAACCAGTCTTTCCCCTAAACTGTAGAGTTGTTCCCACCCTTAATTTTACCCCTGGTCATGAAACAGTCTTTCCCCCAAACTGTAGAGTTGTTCCCACCATTAATTTCACTCCTGGTCATGAACCAGTCTTTCCCCCAACCTGTAGAGTTGTAACCCTTAATTTCACCCCTAGTCATAAACCAGTCTTTCCCCCAAACTGTAGAGTTGTTCCCACTCTTAATTTCACTCCTGGTGATGAACCAGTCTTTCCCCCAACCTGTAGAGTTGTTCCCACCCTTAATTTCACTCCTGGTCATGAACCAGTCTTTCCCCCAACCTGTAGAGATGTTCCCACCCTTAATTTCACCCCTGGTCATGAACCAGTCTTTCCCCCAACCTGTAGAGTTGTTCCCACCCTTAATTTCACTCCTGGTCATGAACCAGTCTTTCCCCCAACCTGTAGAGTTGTAACCCTTAATTTCACCCCTAGTCATAAACCAGTCTTTCCCCCAAACTGTAGAGTTGTTCCCACCCTTAATTTCACTCCTGGTCATGAACTAGTCTTTCCCCCAACCTGTAGAGTTGTAACCCTTAATTTCACCCCTAGTCATAAACCAGTCTTTCCCCCAAACTGTAGAGTTGTTCCCACCCTTAATTTCACCCCTGGTGATGAACCAGTCTTTCCCCCAACCTGTAGAGTTGTTCCCACCCTTAATTTCACCCCTGGTCATGAACCAGTCTTTCCCCCAACCTGTAGAGTTGTACCCACCCTTAATTTCACCCCTGGTCATGAACCAGTCTTTCCCCCAACCTGTAGAGATGTTCCCACCCTTAATTTCACCCCTGGTCATGAACCAGTCTTTCCCCCAACCTGTAGAGTTGTTCCCACCCTTAATTTCACTCCTGGTCATGAACCAGTCTTTCCCCCAACCTGTAGAGTTGTACCCACCCTTAATTTCACTCCTGGTCATGAACCAGTCTTTCCCCCAACCTGTAGAGATGTTCCCACCCTTAATTTCACCCCTGGTCATGAACCAGTCTTTCCCCCAACCTGTAGAGTTGTACCCACCCTTAATTTCACCACTGGTCATGAACCAGTCTTTCCCCCAACCTGTAAAGTTGTTCCCACCCTTAATTTCACCCCTGGTCACGAACCAGTTTTCCCCCCAACCTGTAGAGTTGTTCCCACCCTTAATTTCACCCCTGGTCGTGAACCAGTCTTTCCCCCAACCTGTAGAGATGTTCCCACCCTTAATTTCACCCCTGGTCATGAACCAGTCTTTCCCCCAACCTGTAGAGATGTTCCCACCCTTAATTTCACCCCTGGTCATAAACCAGTCTTCCCCCAACCTGTAGAGATGTTCCCACCCTTAATTTCACCCCTGGTCATGAACCAGTCTTCCTCCCAACCTGTAGAGATGTTCCCACCCTTAATTTCACCCCTGGTCATGAACCAGTCTTTCCCCCAACCTGTAGAGATGTTCCCACCCTTAATTTCACCCCTGGTCATAAACCAGTCTTCCCCCAACCTGTAGAGTTGTTCCCACCCTTAATTTATTCCCTGGTCATGAACCAGTCTTCCTCCCAAACTGTAGAGTTGTACCCACCCTTAATTTCACTCCTGGTGATGAACCAGTCTTTCCCCCAACCTGTAGAGATGTTCCCACCCTTAATTTCACCCCTGGTCATGAACCAGTCTTCCTCCCAACCTGTAGAGTTGTTCCCACCCTTAATTTCACTCCTGGTCATGAACCAGTCTTTCCCCCAACTTGTAGATTTGTACCCTTAATTTCACCCCTGGTCATGAACCAGTCTTTCCCCCAACCTGTAGAGATGTTCCCACCCTTAATTTCACCCCTGGTCATAAACCAGTCTTCCCCCAACCTGTAGAGTTGTTCCCACCCTTAATTTATTCCCTGGTCGTGAACCAGTCTTCCTCCCAACTTGTAGATTTGTACCCTTAATTTCACTCCTGGTCATGAACCAGTCTTCCTCCCAACCTGTAGAGTTGTTCCCACCCTTAATTTCACCCCTGGTCATGAACCAGTCTTTCCCCCAACCTGTAGAGATGTTCCCACCCTTAATTTCACCCCTGGTCATGAACCAGTCTTCCCCCAACCTGTAGAGTTGTTCCCACCCTTAATTTCACCCCTGGTCATGAACCAGTCTTTCCCCCAATCTGTAGAGATGTTCCCACCCTTAATTTCACTCCTGGTCATGAACCAGTCTTTCCCCCAACCTGTAGAGATGTTCCCACCCTTAATTTCACCCCTGGTCATAAACCAGTCTTCCCCCAACCTGTAGAGTTGTTCCCACCCTTAATTTATTCCCTGGTCATGAACCAGTCTTCCTCCCAAACTGTAGAGTTGTACCCACCCTTAATTTCACCCCTGGTCATGAACCAGTCTTTCCCCCAACCTGTAGAGATGTTCCCACCCTTAATTTCACCCCTGGTCATGAACCAGTCTTTCCCCAACCTGTAGAGATGTTCCCACCCTTAATTTCACCCCTGGTCATGAACCAGTCTTTCCCCCAACCTGTAGAGTTGTACCCACCCTTAATTTCACCCCTGGTCATGAACCAGTCTTTCCCCCAACCTGTAGAGTTGTACCCACCCTTAATTTCACCCCTGGTCATGAACCAGTCTTTCCCCCAACCTGTAGAGATGTTCCCACCCTTAATTTCACCCCTGGTCATGAACCAGTCTTTCCCCCAACCTGTAGAGTTGTACCCACCCTTAATTTCACCCCTGGTCATGAACCAGTCTTTCCCCCAACCTGTAGAGATGTTCCCACCCTTAATTTCACTCCTGGTCATGAACCAGTCTTCCTCCCAACCTGTAGAGTTGTTCCCACCCTTAATTTCACCCCTGGTCATGAACCAGTCTTTCCCCCAACCTGTAGAGATATTCCCACCCTTAATTTCACCCCTGGTCATGAACCAGTCTTCCCCCCAACCTGTAGAGTTGTTCCCACCCTTAATTTATTCCCTGGTCATGAACCAGTCTTTCCCCCAACTTGTAGATTTGTACCCTTAATTTCACCCCTGGTCATGAATTAATCTTTCCCCCAACCTGTAGAGTTATTCCCACCCTTAATTTTGCCCCAGGTCATGAACCAGTCTTTTCCCCCACCTGTTGAGTTTAACTACCCTTCATCCCTGGTCATGAACCTCTCTTTCACCCCTGGTTATGAACTTGTCTTTCCCCAATAGCAGTTCCTTCCTTTCTAAACTTGACTACAAGAGTTGTCATGGTAACATCAAGCAGATTTGCGGTAGATAACACATGAATTTGAAAGGCAAATCATGACATTTACAATTTCCACACATCCCGCCTACACATACTGTATCACTTCAGGTGTAGATCAAGTGCCTTCTCATAGTGAATGCATTATCATTTTCTCGTGATGAAGATGCATGTGATATTTCAGTTTTAACAAAAGGATTTCACAATTTACTTCAAAAATTGCCGTGATGAGATTGTTTTGATTCATTGCTTTTTACCTCTGACATTTAAGTTTGATCCTAATATCTCAATGCTGTGTTTATAAATGATCCACTTTATTTTTAGAATCCGAAAATTTCACAGCAATTAGCATAATTATTTTAAGAATACTTGCTATGCAAGTTAAAGGTCAAGCACAAGAGGGGATGGAGGGGGGGAGGGGAACACGACAATTTAGAAAAAGTGGGCACAACGCAGTGACAGGCCAAAAAGTTATGAAAAATTATTGGAAATTGTCATCTGCAAATTACCAGCTTAAGCTATAAGACTTGACTGTTTGGGTTACTTTAAATACTGCTTTGGTGTGATGTTGTTCCATCCTCAGGTGATAACATTTTTGCTTCCTCGTAATGGGTTTATTAATGATTATTACGTTATTAGAAATTAAAAGATATATTAAAGCATTTTAGAACTGAAACAAGCTTGGGGACAACGAGTAGCTGAGGATTTGCAAAGGATGGTGACTCCCTGGTGATACTACTGAGCAAAAAAGGAAGGGACAGGGGAACCATGTCCTTCTCTTCCACCACCAATTTCCTTTAATTCCTAGGGTAATTGACTTTGCCACACCTTAAAATTATAGTTAAATAGCTTCCTTTCCATCAAAAGAAATTGTGGGAAAACCTAAGTTTGCTGGAACCTGTAATCAAAGTTTGTCACATTTATCATGATATCATGGTATTTTTGTTTTACATGATATGAAATATACCCCAATCAATATATTTTGATGTCTATTTTACATTTTCTAACGTAAATCACGTAAAACAGAAAATGTTCCGAATCAAATTGCAGAAACACTGCAATTGAGAAAAAAAAACCCAATGAAATGTTAACAGAACGTTTTCTGCAAACTTGTACTTTTTCCTGCCTAATGTTTTGTGAAGAAATTGAAATTCGCACTATGTAAACCTCATATGTAAGCAATTTTCATACGTTATCATATATGTTATCATATATATCTCATATAATGCAACTAAGTAATGTATTACACTATTTTTGTCCATTATGATATCTGATTCACCCATCTTGTAACTGCCCTAGTATTATTCACATGTTTCCTGCAGTAGCTAAAGAAATATTACTTAATTGTTAACGTAGATTATATATTCCGTTTGTGCATGAAATGTGAGCAGAAATCATAAAAGCTTCCTGCGATGAATTTTAAAAGGTTTGTGCATCAGAATTGATGTCACACAAATGTCTGAGAGCTATTAAATGCGACTCAAACGGAAGATGTAATGTATTACGTAGTTTGTGGTAAGGATAAAGTGCATAGACTGAAGTTGATGTGGTTTCTGAAGAGGAAGACAATCTAGTTTATCTTTGATTGATTATTTATTGTTATTATTAAAATACTTATAAAGTGCACATCTCAATTTCGGGATGAGTTTTGGCAGTGTATGTACCAACCTACAAAGAAAGAGGTAATGGAAAGGGAGAATTGCTTGTCAATTTTTGGTCATCATAAATTGAGTGTATATATAATTTATGTGCACAGCTAATTGAAAGAAACTTGGATAGATTTGGTCCCATGTTTAAAAAAAAATGTTTCATGCAGACCTTTAAAGTAAAAAACAAAACAAGAAGAGTTGAGCACATGACACCTCCGTAGTGTAGTGGTCAAGCTTCCGGTTTGGCAATCTAGCATCCTGGGTTTAATCCCCGGTCAGTTTCCAACCTGTGCTCCTTGGTTTATAAAACAGCAGTGGGCGTCTTGAACTTAATAATCCAAAATAGGAAGCTTGTTGGGGCGTTAAACCTCAGACCGAACCGAGCCGAGCCAGGCCACGCCAAACCACACCAAACCAATGCAGTTGTGGGATTCTGATACGAGCTTTCAATGGAAAAAATAATAATATTATTTGAGTGTTCTGTCTTACTTGATAAAAATACTAAAGGGTCTACATATACCCTTCTCAGACAACCTCACCAAAAAAATAAAAGTTACCATCAATATGCTTACAAGATGTTTTTAATATTCTATTGTGACTTACTGTAGCACTTGTACTTTCTCTGTAGCTTCTGCTGGCTCCAACACCATACATCATCGGGGTACCTGCTACTTTCTTCCGATACAAACCAAACTTCAGTCTGCCTGAAGATGTCTGGCTCGTGGACTTGGACTCAAACAAGGTGAGCTATTCTTGCCATTGTCTTTTTATGTATCATTACATGCAAACAGCTCCCCCTCCCTACTGCAAACACCTCCCCCTCCCCACTGCAAAAAGCTCCCGTCCCCTCCCTTCTGCAAACAGCTCCCCCTACTGCAAAAGCTCCCCTCACCCTCAGCTCCCCTACTGCAAAAAGCTCCCCTCACCCTCCCTACTGCAAACAGCTCCCCTCACCCTCCCTACTGCAAACATCCCCCTCACCCTCCCTACTGCAAACAGCTCCTCCTCACCCTTCCTACTGCAAACAGCTCCCACCACCCTCCCTACAGCAAACAGCTTCCCCTCACCCTCCCTACTGCAAACAGCTCTCCTCACCCTCCCTACTGCAAATAGCTCCCCTCACCCTCCCTACTGCAAACAGCTCCCCTCATCCTCCCTACTGCAAACAGCTCCCCTCACCCTCCCTACTGCAAACAGCTCCCCTCACCCTCCCTACTGCAAACAGATCCCTCACCCTCCCTACTGCAAACAGCTCCCCTCACCCTCCCTACTGCAAACAGATCCCCTCACCCTCCCTACTGCAAACAGCTCCCCTCTCTACTGTAAACAGCTCCCCTCCCTTCCCTACTGCAAACAGCTCCCCTCGCCCTCCCTACTGCAAACAGCTCCCCTCACCCTCCCCTGCAAGCAGCTCCCCTCTCCCTCCCTACTGCAAGCAGCTCCCCTCTCCCTCCCTACTGCAAACAGCTCCCCCTTACTTCCCTACTGCAAACAGCTCCCTATGCTTCCCTAAACACTCACACAACTAGCCCGGGGGAGAGGAAGGGGGTGGGGATTTCCATACTCAAGTGGTAGGTATGTGCCGCCCAGAATTTCAAAATTGGACTGCAGTATGAGAGATTTTTTGGTAACTGCAGTATAAGAGATTTTTTGGTAACTGCAGTATAACAGTGTATGTTTTTGATACCTGTAGTGTGAAAATAAGTGATTTTTGGTACCTGCCGTAGGAAAGTATGCAATTTTTTTGAGACCAGCAGTATGAGAGATTGGTTTTTTGATACCTGCACTAGGAAAATTATGAAGAAAAAAGGGCAACTGCTCGGGTGCCACATGTATATATACCTCACTTATGGCAGTCTTCCCCCTTCCTTTCACGGGACAACTAGGTTCATTAAACCAGTGTGGTAAGTAAGTTGCCAAACACCATTTGTGTATAAATGTGCACATGTATTACAATAACTTTAGAGCATTACCTTGAAAGAATACTTAAGATTAGTTTGCCTTGCAGAAGCAAAACTGTCACAGGTATGCTCATGAAATACACAAGACCAACAAGGACAGTCCAAGGCTAATTCCAATTCAGTGCCACAGGACATTAGTCATTCACATATTGTAGGACAAAGATCAACAGATTACTCATCCAGCTGCCAAGGACAACCAAAAATTATATCAGGGCAGTCGTAGATCTGGGTATTTTATAAGCCTTCTCTCCCACCCCCTCTCTCCACTTTTTTTTTTCTTCACCCATGCACCTCCTCTCTCGATCCCAGCTTTCTGACTTAAAAGTTTGGTATCATTTCTGTAGAAACAACTGATATCAGACTAGTTGTGATGTCACAGCCTCAGATTCCTCAAAAGTCTCTAAGTTTTTAAAGAAAGTTTATTTAATGTTTTCACTATTAAAATTATTTTTCTTTAAACTTTTTGCAGGTGGTATATTATAAATACCCTTCCTAGATTCAGTTTTACCACTTTTTTTTGACATATCCCATTGTTTATAAGCCACAAAATTACAGGGCAAAATATGATAGAATGCATCAAGACTCTGATGAATCTGAGGCTATGACATCACAACTAGTCTGATATTAGTCGTTTCTATACAAATGATACCAAACTTTAAAGTTAAATATCTCCTTAGCAGAATAAGATTTTTGAATGCTTTCTTCACCATTTTGTTTCTTTTGAAGTCCTCTTTCATATAAGATGGACATGCTTGACCACTGAACTAATTAATCCTTTAATATCTCCTTCTTTCTTCACCATTTTGTTTCTTTCGAAGTCCTTTTTTCATATAAGATGGACATGCTTGACCCCTAAACTAATCCTTTAAGTTTCTTAATTCATTTAAAGTTTATTGTAACGCAAAACTTTCAAAACTCAAATTTAGTGACAGAGGTGAAACAGCTACTTCAAACATGCATTTTAGATAGTAATGTTACAAGTAAAATAACTTGCCTGTTCACTGCAAAAGGTAGAAGTGGGTGCAATAACATAAAGGTTCAATACAGGATGTGTTCACCAATACAGCTGTGTTTAAACTATAGTCTATCAGCAGACTCATCAAAAATTAACATGTTGTAGGGCACAACATATGGAACTAATTACTTTGAAAGCTAAAGCATCAAAGCTAAAGCATCAAATATGTTCTTTTGTATTAAAAGGCAAAGTGTCTGGTATTAAGATGTTTGAACGTAGTGAGAAAAAAAATCTACAATTCCGGTGGTTATAACTGCGGGAACATTGGGATTTTGCGGGAAGAATTTTATATATTTTATTTTTTATAATAGATTTCTTTGAGTAAACAATAGTTTATGTGGTAAATATGTGCTCTAAAAACATCCCTTATGTATTTGTGTGATGAAAAGTACGTTAATTGCAAAAGAGGGCAGCATATAAAGATGTAATCACTACAGTAATATTATTTCAGTCTTTTTTTTTTGTGCATGTATGTATTTATGTATATATATATATATATTTATATATATATATATATATATATATATATATATATAGATAGATAGATAGATAGATACATATATATATATATATATATGTGCATACACACACACACATACATACATATACATTATGTATGTATGTATGTACATGTACATACATGCATGCATGCACATGCATATATACATACATACATACATACATACATACATACATACATACATACATGCATGCATGCATGCATACATACATACATACATACATACATACATAGAAACATACATACATACATATATACAAACATGCATACATACATACATGCATACATACATACATACATACATACATACACACATATATTTTATGTCTTTAATTTGTTGTTGGTTCCTAAAATGACAGCCTCCAAATATGACTGGTCAGCCCCCTAACTGGTAGGGGGAAGGAGGGGGGGGGGGGGGTTCTCATTTTGGCCAGCGCATTAATGTTTAATTAATACTGTGCTACCATAGACATAATTTTTTCCAGTCTCTAAGGGTATTTTCCCCAATTTGTCAAACTGAAAAAGTCCTCAAGCAATCATATGTTTTGATGTTGCGAACATTTCCAATATCAAATAGGCTGGATTGATTTTACGATCCACACCCAACCCAGTTTCTTATTGCTTTTCTTCATTTCATAAGTAAGTCAGGCATATCAAATTTAGCATCTCTACTAGGCCATCCATGAAATGCCTTGCAGGGGAACATTCATTAAGATTGACATGGAGATAGCTCGTTCCCACCTGAGTATGAGCTCGCGATCAGATCCACTGCAGGCAATCAGATTCCCCATTTTTTTACTATGAGAAGAGTCACCTAATCTGATCGCAGTCACCAAGATCTTGATTCTAGTCCAGGGTATACGCTGGTCCACAATCCACTCATCCTACAAATCCTCAATAAACTTCATGCTCTTTCCGCATTGGAAAAAAAAATTTTTTTTTATAATAATTCTGGATCCCCAGCCACATCGGCATTCCCAGCAACGACAGAGCCACCAACAACGCTCCGTCGAATCACATCTCCCTTTTTCCTATCCTGCACGCAGGCTTCTAGTTTCTTCACTTCCAGCTACCTCAGGTAAGACCTGGCAAGACTCCTGGAATCTCGAGACCAGTAACTAACTTCACACCACCAAACCCAAAGTCGGGACCAATGTGTCCCATCACAGTTGCAACCACAAGGACGTTGTTATCACCAGCATCTGCCTTGGCCACACATTTCTCACCCACTCTCACCCTGCTCCCCTGCTCTTACCCTACATGCAACACGATTTCTCAATCAAGCATATCCTCTTAACCTGTCCCATCTACCTCAACTCCAGATCACACCTCTCCCCCTCCATCTCAATTTTCGATCTTTTTAAGAACAATCCTACTACCAAGTTCATCACCTTTCTCCTCAACAGCAATTTATCCCACTTGATCTAAAGCTCCCTTTCCTTCCCTTCTCTGTCTTACTTTCTTCTCCTTTCTTTTATTACTTTAACTTCTTTCCCTTACCAACCTTCTCCCCCTCCTTCCCTCTATCAACCTCTCTTCCCTCACTGTCCTGACTTTAGCACCTTAGTTTTTAACACCCCCTTGGCACATTTGACTCTGACTATCGCGGTGCCGTTAAACATCAACAAACCAAACCAAACCATGATAGGATCATGATCTGGAGCAGGAGATCAGATCCACACTGAGATTCTTCAGACAACGTGTGTGAACGCAGATTAGTAACCGGCAATCATGTTAGTTTAGCAATATCCTGTTACAAAAATAATTATGTTATTTTGTGCAATCAGTTAGCCTGCTCTGTTCAATTTTGCTGTTTTTTTATGACACATATTTTGACTGACGTGGTTCACTCGTGTCCCGCGATCAGATTTCATGCAGTGGGTCTAATCACACTCAACAACCTATCCCAGTGCCGACAACGTCCACATTACCCACCTTAGAATAGGTCACACCCACCTCACTACTCCCACCTCCTTACTAACCCACCCCCTTCCTCTGCAACAATTTCCATTGCACCCTCACAGTCCATCACATTCTTTTGCTTGCTGCCTGTATAACCTTCCCAGAGCTTCCCTCGCTGCCCACAACTCAGTAGCCGAGCTCTTCCAAAAATAACCTCTGGATAAGATTATCTCCTTCCTTCATCATGCTTCCCTCCACAACCATATTTAGTCCTCCTTTCCCACCCCCTCTCTCTCTACATTATTTTTCCATCCATACACCTCTCTTGATCCCAGCTTTCTGGCTTTTAGTTCTCCTGTTTCTCTCAATCTCCCCTGTTTACCCTCCTTCCTACCTCTGGAATAATCCAACCTCTCAGGCACAATTTGACCCTTGCTGTTGTGGTGCCGTTAAACTCTCATCAAACAAACAAACTCAAGTGAGAACACATGACATTTTTTTTTTTTTTTGCAATCGTTGAGCGAGGTTACCGCTGGCAGATCATGATCCCAAGATAAGTGAGACCAGGACCAAATGCATCTGAATAAGTTGAAACCCTTTTTGCAGCTTGCATCTGCTGTTAATGGAATTAGGACAACGTCATAGCATTTACTTAATAATGTATTGTATGCAAGCTCTTAGTAACATGATAAGTTAAAGGTCTATGGACTTATTCAGTTTAAAGGATAATTTCAGGGGTCATGCAAGTCCATCTTATTTGAAGAGGACTTCAAAAGAAACAAAATGGTGAAGAGAGAATTCTAAAATTGTGTCCATTAGGAGATATTAAAGGATTAGTTCATTGGTCACGCAAGTCCATCTTATAAGAGGACTTCAAAAGAAACAAAATGGTGAAGAAAGAATTCTAAAATCTTGTCCATTAGGAGATATTAAAGGATTAGTTCAGGGGTCACGCAAGTCCATCTGATATGAAAGAGGACTTCAAAAGAAACAAAATGGTAAAGAAAGCATTCAAAAATTTGCCCATTAGGAGATATTAAAGGATTAGTTCAGGGGTCATGCAAGTCCATCTGATATGAAAGGGGACTTCAAAAGAAACAAAATGGTGAAGAAAGCATTCAAAAATCTTATTCTGTTAAGTGGATATTAAATGATTAATTCAGTGTCAAGCATGTCCATCTTATATGAAACAGAACTTCAAAAGAAACAAAATAGTGCAGAAAGCATTTAAAAATCTGTTAAGGAGATATTAAAGGATTAGTTCAGTGGTCGAGCATGTCCATCTAATATGAAAGAGGACTTTTAAAGAAACAAAATGGTAAAGAAAGTGTTTGAAAATCTTATTCCGTTAAGGAGATATCCAAGTTTAAAGCTCTTGTCTTATTTTTGTAGAAATGACTGGTGTAGGTAGTAAGTCCCTTATCCTCACATTCTTAACAATTGTTAATATATATTTAATTTTTTTCCTATTTTTATTATTTTCCCTCAAACCCTCTTTAGGTGGTAAATTATAATTATCCTAACAAAATTTTGTTTTACTACTCTCCCCGACATATCCTATGGATTTTAAGCCACAAAATCGAAGAACAATATATGCTAGAATACATAAAGAATTTGAGGAATCTGAGGCAGTGATGTCACTAGTCTGATTTCTACACAAATGATTTAAACTTCAAACTCGAATATCGTCACAGGAAAGTAACAGTGTCCTATGTCCAAAAATGCCATTCTGAGATAATCACATTTTAAGTTCTCAATTCTGCATAAATTTGGCTTCTTTTGTTAAAAGAGGCTAAGATGGATATAAGATGGATAATTGAGCGTATAACAATTTATTGGTAATATTATCAACACTAAAATTATGCCTATTTTGGGGATATTTATGTACATGTATATTAATTTTTGAGGAAATCAATAAAACTCTTTGTCAATAATCTATTTTATAATTCCATTGATCCTACAGTATATCTATTCATATGAATATAGAAATAGCTTCATCACTTGATGATTGGACCACTTGATTTTGGAAAATGGGTTAGAACAATAATTTCAGTATAGAATATTGATGAAATGAGGAAAAACCTAAGTTTTCCACATGTGTTGCCATGATAATAGACTATAAATAGGGAACTGGGTATTAGAAAATAATTCATTTAGCGAAATTACATGTTTGCAAACTAAAAATATTATATTTAATCTTCCCTATAAATAGAATTTGTTTTGCCCACTTCAGTAAAGGTGCTATGTCCAAATATTTTCAATTTTCTTTGTGCTTAATGGAATTAATGCTACAGTATGTCTGGGACAGAACAGTTTATCTTTCCACAAAATGTTTTTCTTCTCATCCCTAGATGGTTATGTTAAGACAGGCCCCATAGAAAGTATCCTACTTGGTTATAGAATATTTTCCAATTAAAAAAAGAGAAGCAATTTTGCCAAAAATGGACATAGTACAACTTTAATTTCTTGCAATGATATCTCCTTAAAAGAAAATTTTTTTTGAATGCTTTCTTCACCAATTTGTTTCTTTTGAAGTCTTTCATATAAGATGGACTAGCTTGACCCCTGAACTAACCTTTAATATATTCTATGTGAGCTCTTAGTAACATCATAAGTTGAAGGATTTTTCATTTTTCATTTTGATGTATCTGATAGAGAAAAATTCATGTTTTCCTTTACAACCATATTTAGTCCTTATCTCTACTTTGTTTTTTTACTCATGCACTTCTTTGATCCCAGCTTTCTGGCTTTTAGTTCTTATGTTTCTCTCAATCTCCCCCTGTTTTCTTTTCTTCCTACCTCTGGAATGATCTAACCTCTCAGGCACAATTTGACCCTTGCTGTCGTGGTAAGGTTAAGCCCTTGTCAAACAAACAAACATATTTTTTTTTTAAAGCTATGTTGATATCTCATTTCTATAAGAATTTATTAAACTTAAAAAAGATTTTTCTTGCCTGCATAAAAAAAAAAATCTTCAGAATTTTGTTTTATTGTACTCTATCAAATGTATTAAAATGAAATTTTATGGGATTAATCCTTCAAAGGTCTGTGGGCTTCTTCTGTGTAATAACTTGTTAAAACAAACATTATATTCTGATTCAATATACATTAGTTGATCAAAGTTTGAAAAAGTGTATCAAAGGGCAGACAGATAAAACATTTAATGAAGTCCTTAAAATGTCTGTCCTAAATATTAGTCTATTGAAAATGGGAAAACTGTATTTGCATATTTGATGGTGAGAGGTATATGAATGTGTGCAGTGTAGCTGCTTTTTAAAGGTACGGTATTGTTCTATAAATTCATGAAGAAGTAAACGCTGCTGTGCTGGTAACGTCACTTCAGGTTTTAATTTTCCCTATGGGTCGCTAAAAATCTGTGATGTTTTCAATCACAAATCCATTGGACCGAACATAGGTGCAGCTACAATACATGTGTTTTCCATAACAACAGATTTCTCGCAATCAATGAGGAAATTTATGTATTTGTAGGACGATACCTTTCCTTTAACTGCTTGTATGCCAAGAAGAATATTCAGTTAGATTTTTCAAAAAGTATTTGTTTATAAGTTTGTGGCTAATAACAGTTTCAGGACTTTTGAGTATATGCAGAATTTGTGAACTCAAAATTGTGAACTCAAAATCTTTATTTGATTTGGAATTATATTTGTTTTATACAGTTCAATCATTTATAATGATAAAAATAAAACGTCTTTTTTTAGTGAATAGTTATTAGGGGTGTGGTTTGTCTTTAGAAAGAACTAGGGGTGTGGTTTGTCTTTAGAAAGAACAAGGGGTGTGGCTTGTCTTTAGAAACAAGTAGGGGTGTGGTTTGTTTTTATAAACATCTGTATCCGTCCAAGAGATTGTGTACCATGGATCGAAGAATGATTTCTTCACATAAGAAGGTCTTCTGCTCACATGTCATAAATTTGCAGATTCCAGCTTGAAAATTCAACAAGCTGTAAAAAATTTGATGGATTTTATTTCGCAACATCCATGCATAGGAGCCATTAGGCTCACAGAGCCGGTATTTATCCCCAGTTTCCGTGGCGCAAGCGGATGAGCGTACATGACTCCCCCTGGACGGGACATCAGTTCATCACAGATTAACTCCCCAGCAGTGCTGGTACTAATTTTACAGCTGAGTGGATTGATGCAATTAAAGTGTCTTGCTCAAGAAGACAATGCAGCGCTTGCGACGGGAATTAAACCTGGTACCTTTCAAATACGGGCAAGAATCCTTAAACACTGAGTCAATGCACCTCATATTTTGCAATCAATAAAGTTATTATCCTCGCCAACGAAGTTATTATCCCCTCGCCAACAAAGTTATTATCCCCTCGCCAACGAAGTTATTATCCCCGCCAACGGTTATCCTCGCCAAGAGGGTTATTATAAGTTATTATCTTTACGAAGTTATTATCCCCTCGCCAACGAAGTTGGTAAAGAGGGGGATATAGCATCTTTACCGTCCGTCTGCGGTCACGCATTGTTCAGCTTCTAAGGATCAAAAGATTGCTGTCCTAGGAAAGGAATTCCAACTTTTTTTATATTTAAAACAAATTTAAAAAGGAGAACAAATGCATTCCAGATTTGAATAGCAGCAATTAAATTATTTGTTCTGAGATGAAAAAAGGTGAATAATAGAACTGACGACTGAATGGAATTTATATTGAAGTGTCTTGCGAATGAATAGCAAAAATAACAATAAGTCTTCGCTTGAGTAGAGGGACACATAATCGACTAATGTTAATCTGCAAATTATTCTGTACTGAATTTTCAAAATTGAATGATAGATCTACGACTGAATGGAAATTATAATGAAGTATCTTGAATGAATAGCAAACAAAAACAATGTCTTTGCTTAAATAGAGTGGACACAATAGACTTTTGATAATCTGCAAATTAATCTGCACTGAATTTTCATTGTGATTTGGTAGAAAGATCAGCTGTATCTGGTTTAAAAGGGGGAAAGGTTGAGCATGTTTCTGTTGGAAGAGTCAGATTTAAGTTAAGGCAGAGGTGGGAGGAGGGGGGAGGGGTGGATTAGAGGTTATAGTGAAGGTTGGAATGATGAGTTGGTTGTGGGTTGTAGATGTGAATGGATGTTGATGGTAGGGAATGGATGATGGTAGGTGAATGGGATGGTGGGTAAATGGGGATGTTAGGTGAAGTGGGGATGTTAGGTGAATGGGGATGTTAGGTGAATGGGGGATGTTAGGTGAATGGGGGATGTTAGGTGAACGGGGATGTTGGGTGAATAGGGATGGTAGGTGGATGGAAATTGTAGATGAATGGGGATGCAGGTGAAAGAGGAATGGTAGGTGAATGGATTGTAGATGAAGAGGGATGGCAGGTGAAGAGGAATGGTAGGTGAAGAGGGATGGTAGGTGAATGGGGCATGTTGAGTTGATAAAGTGAGGGAATGTTAGTGAGAGGAAAGAATGTTGGGTGGAAGATGGTAGAATGATTAGTAGATGTAGGAATTTGGATGAAGGTTGAGATGGCATGGGGGATGGAGTGGGATGAAATGTGGGACAGGTGGAAGATGGCAGTGGGACAGGGTACCATCTAATGTGGGACAGGATGTCATGACATATAGAACAGGGTGGGATAGCATGTGGGGCAGGGTGGCATGGCATGTGTGACAAAGGCTGGAAAGAATGTTATTAGCGGCGAGCGGATGTGTATCGTTTGCGATGTCTGGTTAATAGATTTGTAAGTACTGCAGCTAATGATAGCTCTGTGCATCAGTGGACCATAAAGTGTGATGTATAATCTCATAGAATTTGCCATTCAGTGGATGATGACTTACCAATGAACTCGTGCATCTGAATTAAATTATTTACCAGTTCATTCTGAGGTCATGATTACAGATTTTGTAGTTTATGGATTATACATGAGCTAAATTGAATTGTATTCTCATTGTAACATCGATCTTTGTGCAACCCTGAGTGTTTTGTTGTTCAACCTTGCCAAAGCCCTCACTTAAAGCCATACGGAAACAGTGTCTGAAAAGTATGTGTGTGTTAATGTTATTCAACTATAAGATAGCAGTCATGGCTTATGATTAGCCCATGGCCTTAAAAATATATGAACGGGTACAGACAGCATTAGGTATTTGGTTTCTGATCTTTACTAAAAACCATGAAAATTAAGAGGAAAACTTCTCAACAAAATTGGTTAAGGAGTTGACCATTTTAAATCTTTAATTTTTTTTTTTTTAATCGTTGAAATTTTCTGGAAATTTGTTTGAACTTTTCATGAAATATTTTGAACTTTTCTTGAAATATTTTGAACTTTTCTTGAAATATTTTGAACTCTTCTTGAATTTTTTTTAACTTTTCTGGAAATTTTGGAACTTTTTTGGAAAAATTTGGAACTTTTCTGGAAATATTTTAAACTTTTCTGGAAATATTTTGAACTTTTCTGAAAATTTGAACTTTTCTAGAAATATTTTGAGCTTTTCTGGAAAATTATATGAAAATGTATGATGATGCTCTTGTTTATTTTCTTGGTTTGGGGTTTAAGCCTGAAAAACTTCCTAAGTTTGGAATATCAATGTCAAGACGCCCACTGCCATTTTATAAACCAGTTGTGGAGCACAGTTTGGAGACCAATTGGGGATTAACCCGGGGACGCTAGATTGCCAAACTGGAGGCTTGAGACTACGGAGGTCTTATGTGAAGCCCATTCTTTGTTAGTCATGTGCAGCAGAGGGCCACTTTTGAATTTGAAACTGAGACAATCCCATTATTTTCATGACTGAAATTATTCAAAGGTTATTTAAAGAAAAACAGAAAGATTTTGAACTGTCAGTCATTACAAAGTTTTGCATACCGTATTCGACGTATTTAGCACCCCTGCTCTAATAAGCGCCCCTGCTCTAATAAGCGCCCCCCCAACATTTTTGACTAATAACATATCCCAACATTAATAAATAATGAATGCTGTTTATATGCATTTATGTTCCATACCTTTTTTGTATGCTAGCCTGAATCCCTTTTAACAGATTAATATGGTGAAAAGAAATTTGTGGTAATTACTTATGAATAGGGATATCTTTCCCTTTGTTTTATCGGATTTGCACCTAAAAAGTGGTACTATTTTATTTGCTTAAGCGCCTGATCGCTTATTTCGTTGAAAACAGTTTGTTGAAAATCTCAAATTTTTGATTAGCTATAGCATAGATAGTAAAAAACCTATTTTCGGAAATTTTAAAGACTGTTTAGCCCACATGTTGATAATCTTTAAGTAGGATTTGTAAACTACACTGTAGATGGCTAAAACACCCTTTAAAAATGTTGTTTGCTCGTGTACTACTCGAATGCACCTTTCTGCATGCTTGAAACAATTAGATTTGCATATCTTTAAAATTAAATGAGATGTTAACAAACATCCCAAGGGATTGTTTTGTTGCTAGGATACCACGCGTCCTTTAGGGATCATTAACACTACTACTTGTCCATAGACCTACATGTAGGAATTATTTCTGCAAAACAGATAGTCTACTTTGGGTCAGTAAACCTCTTACTCTTATGCTACCTATCGGCAAAATTTGCCAGATTGTAATAAAAACTTACAGTAAAATGTGTGATAAAACAACAGCTAAGATAAAGAACTTATACTATAAATGTGTAGTAAAATAAGAATTTAGCCTATGGTTAAATATCCAAACCAAAAATAGATAACATACATATATTTATTATCAACATTAATCATGAATACAAAATTAGAAATGTCAAAGACTGTTTAGCCCACATGTTGATAATCTTTAAGTAGGATTTTCAACTACACTGTAGCTGGCTAAAACACCTTTAAAAATGTCATTTGCTCGTGTGCTACTTGAATGCACCTTTCTGCATGCTTGAAACAATTAGATTTGCATATCTTCAAAATTAAATGAGATGTTAACAAACATCCCAAGGGATTGTTTTGTTGCTGGGATACCACACGTCCTTTAGGGATCATTAACACTATTACTTGTCCATAGACCTACATGTAGAAATTATTTCTGCAAAACAGATAGTCTACTTTGGGTCAGTAAACCTCTTACTCTTATGCTACCTATCGGCAAAATTTGCTAGATTGTAAAAAAAACTCACAGTAAAATGTGTGATAAAACAACAGCTAAGATAAAGAACTTATACTATAAATGTGTAGTAAAATAAGAATTTAGCCTATGGTTAAATATTCAAACCAAAAATAGATAACATACATATATTTATTATCAACATTAATCATGAATACAAAATTAGAAATGTCAAAGACTGTTTAGCCTACATCTTGATAATCTTTAAGTAGGATTTTCAACTACACTGTAGCTGGCTAAAACACCTTTAAAAATGTCATTTGCTCGTGTGCTACTTGAATGCACCTTTCTGCATGCTTGAAACAATTAGATTTGCATATCTTCAAAATTAAATGAGATGTTAACAAACATCCCAAGGGATTGTTTTGTTGCTAGGATACCACACATCCTTTAGGGATCATTAACACTACTACTTGTCCATAGACCTACATGTAGGAATTAGTTCCTCAAAACAGATAGTACACTTTAGGTCAATAAACCTATTACTCTTATGCTACCTATTGGCAAAATTTGCTAGATTGTAATACAAACTTATTGAAAATTGTAAAGATAATAAAAAAATATAAAAAAGCAAATTTAGTTACATTTTTGGCCATTTATATCTTACTTAATTATGTATTTGTTTATGCATGAATTTCTCATGTATACAGAGCAACTACAGTACTTTATATCAGTCATGTAAACAGCTGGTTTGTGATGAGACCCTGTTTACAATAAGATAAAAGCAAGCATATCAATAATTGGTAAAAATAGAAAAATATAATAAAATTAACAAAGCTTACAGTAAAATGTATGATAACACAACAGCGAAGATAAAAACTAATACTATTAATGTGTAGTAAAATAAAAAATCAGCCTATGGTTAGATATCCAAGCCAAAAATAGATAACATACATATATTTATTATCAACATTAATCATGAATACAAAATTAGAAATGTCAAAGACTGTTTAGCCCACATGTTGATAATCTTTAAGTAGGATTTCAATTACACTGTAGATGGCTAAAACACCTTTAAAAATGTTGTTTGCTTGTGTGCTGTACTTGAATGCACCTTTCTGCATGCTTGAAACAATTAGATTTGCATATCTTCAAAATTAAATGAGATGTTAACAAACATCCCAAGGGATTGTTTTGTTGCTAGGATACCACACATCCTTTAGGGATCATTAATACTATTACTTGTCCATAGACCTACATGTAGAAATTATTTCTGCAAAACAGATAGTACACTTTGGGTCAGTAAACCTCTTACTCTTATGCTACAGTACCTATTGGCAAAATTTGCTAGATTGTAATAAAAAGCTTATTGAAAATCATAAAGATGATTTAAAAAAAAAAAAAAAAAAACAAGCAAATTTAGTTACATTTTTTGGCCATTTATATTTTACTTAATTTTGTATTTGTGTATGCATGAATTTCTCATGTATACAGAGTAGTTAAATTATTGGCCATTTATATCTTGTTTCATTATTTATTTGTTTATGCATGAATTTCTCATGTATACAGAGCAGCTACAGTACTTTA
The DNA here is from genome assembly GCA_020152595.1 of Chiridota heheva. Classification (NCBI taxonomy): domain Eukaryota; kingdom Metazoa; phylum Echinodermata; class Holothuroidea; order Apodida; family Chiridotidae; genus Chiridota; species Chiridota heheva. The sequence continues at coordinate 388,049 of JAIGNY010002177.1, forward strand.
TATCAGTCATATAAACAGCTGGTTTGTGATGAGACCCTGTTTACATTAAGATAAAAGCAAGCATATAAATGATTGGTAAAAAAGAAAAATATAACAAAATTAACAAAGCTTACAGTAAAATGTATGATAAAACAACAGCTAAGATTAAGAACTAATACTATTACTGTGTAGTTAAATAAAAAATCAGCCTATGGTTAGATATCCAAGCCAAAAATAGATAACATACATATATTTATTATCAACATTAATCATGAATACAAAATTAGAAATGTCAAAGACTGTTTTGCCCACATGTTGATAATCTCTAAGTAGGATTTCAATTACACTGTAGCTGGCTAAAACACCTTTAAAAATGTCATTTGCTCGTGTGCTACTTGAATGCACTTATCTGCATGCTTGAAACAATTAGATTTGTATATCTTCAAAATTGAATGAGATGTTAACAAACATCCCAAGGGATTGTTTTGTTGCTAGGATACCACACATCCTTTAGGGATTATTAATACTATTACTTGTCCATAGACCTACTTGTGGAAAATATTTCTGCAAAACAGATAGTACACTTTGGGTCAGTAAACCTCTTACTCTTATGCTACCTATTGGCAAAATTTGCTAGATTGTAAAAAACTTATTGAAAATCATAAAGATAATTAAAAAAAATAATAAAAGCAAATTTAGTTAAATTTTATATCTTACTTAATTTTGTATTTGTTTATGCATGAATTTTAGTTAAATTATTGGCCATTTATATCTTATTTAATTATTTATTTGTGTATGCTTGAATTTCTCATGTATACAGAGCAGCTACAAGGAAAAATGCATTTATTATGATGATGTCATCAGTTGCAATAACATCAGTTGTTGGATAGATAAAGAAACATAATGAACATAAATGATGAATACAAAATAATTGATTAATCACTAATTGAGTACATCAAGTACCGATATATAATTAAACAGTAGAGTAATGATCAAGGGAAAAAATACATTTATTATGATGATGTCATCTGTTGCAATAAAATCAGTTGGATAGCGTAAAGAAACATAGTAGTTACGCGATTTGTTTTTCCTTTATAGTTGCCCCAGGTTTCTTGACCCTTGTTTTTTTTCCATCATGACGAAACGCTTCTGTCTTGACCTTGACCCTCCCTCCCTCCCGGTAACCTACCTGCTACCTCCATTGACCATTCTTCAGCCCCAGTCCCCCAAACTCTTATAATACAGGCCACCAATCAACCAGAAAGTTTTAAAAGAATTTCCCCATTTCTCATTCACAAACGATCCAAGGCCTTGTCGGTACCCTCCCCAAGGTCTGTACTCTCAGATCCAGCAACCTCCTGGTGCACTGCACCAGGGACACTCAAGCCACCACCCTTCTCACCACCAAAACCCTGACAGGGCTGATGCAGCCGCTAAGCTTGCCCTCAACCTCCTTCTACCATTTCTCAAAACCTTTTCTTACATCAAACCGCTAATCGTTTCCCTTGTTCGTGACCGCTGGCAAACCTTATGGGATTCCCAAATTGATAACATACTCTACATCATCCAGCCCACCATTCTGATCAAATCCTCCATCAACAACCTCTCTCGTGTCGACAATGTTCATATTACCTACCTTAAAATAGGTTACACTAGAGCTGTGAATGTTTAGGGATTTTAGTAAACGTGTACACGCCATAAAAAGCGAGCGTGTATCGTGTACACGCGTTTAGTACCGTAATTTTCGGAAATACACCAAAATTGTTCCAAAACTACGAGTAAAAAAAATTGCGCAACCAGTATGGCAAAAGTACTGACTCCATTGCCCAAATAAACGCTGAGTTTTGCTTTCCAAATAATAACAAGTTTACTTATACAGTATAAATCATCATTTTTATGAAAATATGCATGGAAATTCAGTCTAGAAAGAACAGATAACTTCCTTTCAATGTCATTTAAACTCAACATTGCATAACTTCTTTGTCCTATTTGCTACGGCTTTTAAAGTTCTTCTGTGAAAATCTTGCATACTAGGCCTATGATATACCTCGCCGTAAAATGTTTCAAAACTACGCCACCGCCACCAGGAAGTTCTGATATAACAGTCCTCTCGAAAAAATGGCCGCCCTCTTTGCGACGCATGCAGAATTTTAGCTCTCTTTAAACATTTTTCTGTTTGTTTATTATGTAATATTTTTTCTTTCTTGCAAAATTATTTGACTTATCAGGTAATATTTACATGTAAATGTACTGATTGTCACGATTCAAGTATTTTTAAGTGTTTTTTGGTCGATTTAACAGCTTGTAAAACAGGCCTTGATTGCGTGGGATTTAAAGCCTAAGTTATGGCCTAACGTTATGCCTATTGTTAGTTTCACTGTTTACTGCTGCACATTCGCGGTGCATTTTACAAGTTAGATTACTCAGATTTAGGCAAAATCAAAGTGCATAATATCCCCATTTATTGGTGATTACTGCGCATTTGTGACTCGCACATTTAAAAAATATTATGCTAATCGGGTTTACAGTTTGTAAAAAGTCATTGATTGGAATTTTGACAGCCGAATGTGTGTGTGATTTGAATCGTGAATGATCATATTGATTTTTAAAGGCAAGACTGACTATCAAAAACGATTACTCGCAGTGAAGTATTTAATAAACGTTTACAAGATTTGCGAGCGTGTAGCGTGTACACGCTAAACGGTCACAGCTCTAGTCACACCCACCTCACTCACTTCCACCTTATTGGCTCCCCCAGCCCCTCCGCAACAATTGCTATTGCTCCCATCACAGTCCACCACGTTCCCTTTGCTTGCCCCCTGTACAACCTTCCCAGAGCTTCACTCGCTCCCCACAACTCAATTGCCGAGTTCTTCCAGAAAAACCATCTGAATAAAATGATCTCCTTCCTTCATCATGCTTCCCTCTATAACCATAATTTAGTCCCCTCTCCCCCCCTTCCCTTCCTCCTCTACTTTTTTTTTTCACTCATGCACCTCCTTTCTCGATCCCAGCTTTGTGCCTTTTAGTTCTTGAATTTCTTTCTATCTCCCCTGTTTTCTTTCCCTCTACCTCAAGAATGATCCAACCTCTCAGGCATAGTTTAACCCTCGTTGTCGTGGTGCCGTTAATCCCTTATCAAACAAACAAACAGAAGCATAAGGAACATAAATGATGAACACGAAATAATTGATTAATCACTAATTAAATTGATTAATCACTAGTTAAATAGATCAAGTACTGATACATAATTGAACAATAAAATAATCAAGAAAAGCATTTATTATGATGATGTCGTCAGTTGCAAAGAAACAATGAACAGAAATGATAATACAAAATAATTGATTAATCACTAAGTGAACAGAAATCAAAGTAAATCAAATATGTCTCTCGCGACCTATCGCGATATTAAAAACTAACACTCAACTAAGAAATTTTCTCGCAAGTAGGCTAGGCTACTTCGTACGTTACAATTCTAACGTTGCAGTACTAAATCTAAAAGTCAAGTATATAGGCCATAAAAAATGTGTAAAATAATTGTGAAACTTACAAACCACTAATTACAAATCGTGCTCCGTTACCACACACTGGCACACGCTGATGTAAGTTGGCAAAAAGAATGATAAATTGTTCCAGAATGTGCCACTCGGGCTCTTACTTTGATAATTCATGGTCACATTGGCTGAATTACCAAACACGTGCGCGTGATGCGTGATGAATGTAATAGTCACATGATTATGTCGTCTGCTAGATCTGCAAATCGTTTTTTCTTGCGTTCATCATATGGGGTGAATTGTAACTCCATCCATGATCATATAACATTAGTGATATTAACAATTTGTGTCTTGAGTCGGTTTTCTTGAAAAGTATCGCGATATTCGATATATTGCAATATTTTTCTTCACGATAATCGATTTGTAATAGAGTCATGTCATGACAGCACTTAGTATAGGGGTCCAGTGGGCGAAGCCATTGGAAGCTCTTGCAAAAGTGACATTTGAAGGGGAAAAAAAGTAGTCAAAATTAATGTCAAAGAAAGATGTAATATACAAAAACAAAATTATGAAAACGCATCATGTGGAAATATAATATTTTATTGTTCACGTTTCTGTGCATGAATATAGGTCTATGGTCACTCTTTGAAAAATATGTGTAGTATAAAAGAAAAATGGTTGATAAGCTCCTAATAATTTAGTATAAACATTTGTAAATTTGGTCAAACTTTTTAAACGAACCTGTTCTATATCTTACCCCATCCCGCTTTATTTCTCAGTGGCTTAGTTCATGTGTTAAATACAATATTGCGCAAAGTATTGATATATTACTAATGGATTATTTAACATTTTCAAACTTTTCCTCTCAGGAACGCCTTTTTTCAGAGAAAGTGCTCCTTTGAAATTTAAATACATAATAAGCACTTGGAATTTCAAAGCTTATTAAAACTACCGGAAGGGTTCTGACCATTTGACGAATCTATAGCCATCTCTTGGGGAAAGAACCTGATGTAGAATGTCGCGATCCTACTTAAATTTTTCTGAGGTGCAGGAATGAAGTGCCCTTTTATACGCAAAAACAAACTCCCTCGCAAAGTCCTGTGCTACTTTAAGTCCTGCCTAAGAAAAATCTATATTTGGAATCATAATATTCTCCAAAAAGTCTGCTGTTTAATGTAGGCTTTTCAAAAACAAAATGTTACTGCAAAATTAACAAAATGAAATGGGCAGCTTTTTATTTGTAAAGAACACTTGGAGGTCTTAATACAATTATGATGTTACCCATGTTTTATGATGCAAGTGAGCAAACGGACTTTCCAAAATGTAGAAAATAAATATATCCGCTTTCAGGTACAAAATAAAAATATCCGCTTTAGGTAGAAAATAAATATATCCGCTTTCAGGTAGAAAATAAATACATCCGCTTTCAGGTAGAAAATAAATATATCCGCTTTCAGGTAGAAAATAAATATATCCGCTTTCAGGTAGAAAATAGATATATCCGCTTTCAGGTATAGGCCATTAGGCAATAGTCAATAGTGCCAGCATCCAATAAAGCCCAGTTATAACGTGTTGGAATCAGGTCAGGGAGGTGGGTTGTCATTAATCAGGCAGAATGCAAGTAATTATGACCATATGACTGGACATTTTCATTCTAGTCAGGAAAAGCATGAAGAAAGAGTAAGCATTTCTTTCTTCATGTTTCCATTCTATGGGAACATGACGTTTCACATCAGGTTTTTTTTCCCAAGAGAAGGCTATAGAATTGTCAAATGGTCAGAACCCTATTACAGAAAATGTGTTAGAAAAGCTGTTGTTGTATATGATTGAAGAATATTGTAATTGTGGACTGCATGATCTGTGCTATCATATAAAGAGAACATACGAATTAAATCTCGGGTGTGATTAAAAATATAAAAATTACAAATGATTATTGGAGGGGCTTCTTCCCCCTATTTAAAATTATTGGGGGCCCAGACCCCTTTCCCCACCCCTGCTCCCACCCCTGCCCTACCCCTTTCCCACCCCTTCCCCACCCCTGCCCACATCCCTTCCCCAGCCTTTTCTCCACCCCTGCCCCATCCCTGCCCCCACCCTTCTTCCACCCCTGCCCCCATCCCTTCCCCACCCCTCCTTCCACCCCTGCCCCATCCTTCCCCCCACCCCTGCCCCACCCCCTTAATTTTGTAATTTGCATCATTCAAGTAAAAGAAAAAAATCACTTGCAAATGTGATAATGTAAGGATTGAATTACAAGTAGAAATATTTGTGGTTGAAAAAGTATTCATCTTCATCTCAAACATACATTTTTTATTTTCTGAAATGTCCTTATTTTTTTCCTAAAAACACCATAACTTCCACTGATTTTTCTTTTGTAAATTCCTTGAACATGGAAGCACAATTTAGCTTTCCTTTGGCTAACTCATGCTTTCTCCATATGGCATAAATCCATCTGCATTAGCACATCTAAATGGAGCACAATTTGGATATATATAGCATTAATTGGATGCAGCTGTCTGCCTCCCTCTCTCAGGCCCCAAACTGTAATTTCCACAAGTAAACCTTCCTAAAAGCAGCAGAAAATGCCGCCTCTTTCTTCATGCTTTCAACCTCTTTCGACCTTTGGTGATAATTGCATGCTCCATCAGAGACGTGCAGAAGAAAGACCTAGCATTAATGTAGAAGAACTTAAGGTGAAAGTGAGTGGTTGATCAGACTACTTGTTCAATGTAAATGGAATCCAGAAGGTGTATGCTCACCTACAATTATTTGCTCATTTATTTATTATTAAAAAGAGCATAAATCTATGTGTAAAACAGGTTTTAAAATTTGGAAACAGTATTTCTATTTTTTGTGTTCCAGTCCGTCAGAGATCCTATTTTATGGAACCTGTAGAAAACCGGAGCTAATAGACGTCCAACAGCCATTTTTTTCATACTTTGCGTTAAAAATGTCCAGAAAGATTAAGTGAGAGACACATTTAGATTGCAAGATTTTGCGATGTGTAATTTTATTCCTTAGAATCTGCCATCTCAATGACAAAGTGATACTGTTACAAATATTTAAATGTTTAAAATGACTGTTTAGCACCTAAAAACCTACCTTTTCTTCCTGATTTTTCCTCTTATTTCAAAAATGGCAAACATTTAAAAGGGAGTGGATAATATTTAGCTATGAAAGCAATGAAGGTTTATCACAGTTCTAACTTTTGCCAGGCAAGACATTTTTTGCGGAGGCATTGAAAATTATAACGCTACATAAGGCTTTAACGTTATTATAGCAAAGCATCATGGGAAATATCACAAACTGGCGATGTCCATGTCATGAAAAGTTTCTAATATAAGGAACCGTTTGGTTCCTTATTTAAGGACCTCTCCTGGACCGTTTGGACTGATCAATGTATGAGCAACAAGTTTGCTTGAATTCTGTTCATGAATTTCCTTCCTTTATTTGGATCTTGGAGTATAATGAGACAATGATGGCAAAGCATATTTGAAAATGGAAGTAAGGGGGTGGGGGTGGGGAAGGCTAAACATGTTAATGAGGATCATAATAATGCCAAAATTGCCAAATAAATTGCATTGCGAATCCATACATGGTTCAGGGGGGAATCCTCTGAAAGGCTAGCAATTGTTGGTATTTTGCAGCTATAAAATGACGAAGCAGATGTTATGTAATAAACATGCAATGTAGAACTGTCGGCCATGATAGAAATATTGTTCAAGTGCTTATTTGATGTTTCATTTTTATCGCCCATAGTACATAAGTCACATGTTTATTCTTATCATATTTTACATTGTGAGTTCATACAAAGTTCAGGGGGGAATCCTCTGGAAGCCCAGCCTTTTTTGTAAACTGGCAAAGCAGACAGCATGCAGTGAACAATTTTAGACCTGACGGCCATGACAGAGAAATTGTTCACATGTATAGCAACAACTGAGGTATTGTGTTCCAAGCAAGGCAGAGGTGGCACATGTTTATTTGGTATCTCTTTTTTATCATTCGTAGCACAAAGATGATTCCGAATCACTCAAAGTAAGTAGTGGCCATGTCATGTGACCAGGTTTGTTCTTATCATATTTTGCACTTGGTGCAGGGTTTTGAATATTCATGGCTTCCTTATTTGCATGAAGAGATGATAACTTACATTGTAGATATTCCATCCAAAAGACTTCTTCATTAGCACCAAGTAATGTATTTAACAAAAATACCAAAAACCATTTTGCAAATTTTCTAAAATTTTTAAATTCTGTCAGTGTAGATTAATTCTTTTAGTGTTTCTGCAGTATGTGTTAAATGAATATTAATTGTTTTTGGCGTTAATTAAGTGCGCATTTAAGAAAAATGTGGTTAAGGATAAGTTACACATGTAGAAAGTATTGTCTTCTGTATCTAAGAGCAAGAATCAATTTGATGATTATGCATATGTGGAAATGAGATTATCATGACTGAAATTACATTAAAATATTAGTTCAGTGGTCAAGCAAGTCTATCTTGTGTGAAAGAGGACTTTAATAGAAATGAAATGGTTAACAAACTACTTCAAAATATTATTCCGTTAATGAGATATTCAAGTTGAAACCTTTTTCGTATAAGATGAACTTGCTTGACCACTGAACTAATCCTTTATCTTCTTAATGGAATAAGTTTTTTGAACAAGTTCTTCACCATTTTGTTTCTTTTAAAGTCCTCTTTCAAGAAAGATATTTTTTTTTTAAGAACGATTCCATGAAGCAAAAGCAGGGCAGCCTGCAGTTATTAAGTCTTATCATGGTAAACACTGTTTTCCTCTTTCACTCGAATCGACATGCAAGGTCTTTACTGTGAAATAATGCTATACATTAATTACAGTCCCCACATGTTTATAGGTTAATACAACAAAACATGTTGCCTCTTGATTCTAGTGAAAATTTGCCCCAGAATTCTTTCATGCATTTTCGGTTAATTTTTGGGTCAAGTTGCTTGATGCCTTTTGGACTTGCTTGCATCCTTTTATTGGTTCGCATGTAAAGCATTATGCGAACCTATGTCATGGCGATTACGTCCGTCTGTCTGTCCGGCCGTCCACAAATGTGTCCTAAGATTTCCTCAGATATCCTTATGGAAAGTTAGAGTTTTGTTATAAAATTTGAAAGTTTTTCAGAGATACTTAAGACAGGATTGAAGACTATTTTCCTTAAAAAGTGTACAAAACAGTTGATATTTTCTTAGAAGATAACTGTAAAATGATATAATCTTCCAATAATCTGCAGAGGTCCTCAAGTCTCTCTTGTAGCATTTGAGATTTAAAATCCTTAAAATTCTTCAAAATATTTGGGCACCAAGAGTTGTATCAGGTATGATTATTAAAGTCCACCTTTATTATTGTGCTCATTTGCATAAAGTTGCTACAGTATATGAACTGACCAGACTTTTTTAATTTAGTATGCTTAGTCAAGGAGTGTGACAGGATGTGAATGCATATGGATGGATATAGAGAGGGATGGCATGTGGGACATGAATGGGGCCATGGGGGACATATGGTATAATATATACCATGTGATATACACCAAGGGCTATATCAGGCATAATTATTTGACTCCACCTTTTTTCTTATTCAACAACTCATTTGCATATAAGTTATTATATGAACTGACACTTTCATACATAGTATGCTCAATCAGGGACTGTGATAGCTAGGATGAGACTTCTTATGGAGCCTATGGGATGCCATGTGAGACATAGGGTGGCATGCCATGTGGGACATGGGGTGGGATGTCATGTGGGACATTGGGTGGGATGTCATTTGGGACATGGGATGTGATCCATGTGGGGCATAGGGTGGAATGCCATGTGGGTGATAGGATGGGATGCCCTGTGGGACATATGATGGAATGCCACTTGGGACATGGGATGGGATGCCATGTGGGAGATATGGTGGAATGCCATGTGGGACATGGGATGGGATGTCATGTGGGACATGGGATGGGATGTCATGTGGGACATGGGGTGGGATGCCATGTGGGACATGGGGTGGGATGCCATGTGGTACATGGGGTGGGATGCCATGTGGTACATGGGGTGGGATGCCATGTGGCACATGGGATGCCATGTGAGACTTAGTGTGAGATACCATTTTTAAAATTGGCTGGGTCATATGATATAGGTATCAATTTGCATGGGCATGCGAACCATGACGGTATTTACCGTTCTAGTTATTTATTAGGTACAGTAGTATCATTCATGATGCCTGTGTGAGTTCTGTACATAACAAGCTGAGAGCATAATAAGGAAAGACCAGAATCACTGAGAGGGTGTCAAAGGAAGGCGGGGAGCCCGGGGTCCTAGGGGTCCAGGTCATAAGGGCCCATCAAAATTAAGAAAGGAATGAGTGTTCAAAAATTGATCAAAACCCATGCTTGTCAATGGCGAAAACAGCATAAAATTGGAACAGAAATAGGTGATGAACTTTTTTTCCTCTCTGATATATCTGGGCCTGGATTTTCACCCCCCTCCCCTTCTTTCCCCCTCCCCCTTCCTCCTCCTTCTGGGCCCATGATTCTGTCGGCAGCCCTGAAAAAGACCACTAACCACCTATCTTCAAGTATTTCATGCATAAAACAGTGAAGTGTGGAGAAAAGAGACATGGACAGACAGACAGACATGAATATATAGACAGATAGTCATAGATAGACTGACAGACATAGACAAACAGACAGGCATAAATAGACTATAAATATATCTGTGACACCTCTAGTGTTGTTTGTTTGATTATTGTTTAAAGATCTATGGTCATACAGGTAGAGGCAAAATTAGCTATTGTTTTAAATTTCGGTACAAACCATGAAAATAGCAAAAAATCACATCAAATAAGTTGAAAATTATCATCTCACAACACATCAAAATTTAAGGATGCATATGCAAATTTTGATGCAAATTTAATATATGAATGGGCATTTCTCTACTTTATTATTCAAATCTTCTGTTTTTGGTTCCGATGCCAACGGCATCCGGAACCTTTGCAGTTGCTTTGGCATGTGTGCAAACATGTATGTGTGTGGGTGTGTGACGGCTAGTTTGTTCTCACATAATCTCATGAGCCATACACTGCAGACTTATCATATTTAGTACAAGGACTTATATGGCGTACAAGTTTTTGGTGATGATATCATGCATATTAATGAGTGGGCGGGGCTAAATTTAAAATTCTTGAAATTGAGATGATTTAGCAACCGTTTGTCAGTTTTATGTAATACTTGCTAAGCTACTCTTATAAGGTATTGTGCACATGTCTACATTGTTTGCAGATCTCATATAAATAATATGCATGGTGGGCAGAGCTTGATGTGAAATTGCTATGAAATGCTTGTTCTCACAAAATCTCATGAACTGTACACTGCAGACATGTCATAATTAGTATACAGAATGCTTATATGTAGTACGAGAACCCTATTATGTTTGGTGATGATAGCATGCATATTACAGAGGGGGCGGGGCTAATTATAAAATTATTGAATTAGTGATTATTAAGCATTGTTTGAGTTTTATGTAAAACTTGCTATGCTGCTGTCATTAGGTATTGTGCACATGTCTACGTTGTTAGCTGGTCTTATATCATTATTATGCATGGTGGGTAGGGCTTGATGTGAAATTGCTATAAAATGCTTGTTTTTATAATATCTCATGAACCATACACTGCAGACATGTCATAATTTGTATACAGAATGCTTATATGTAGTACAAGAACCATGTCATTCTTTGGTGATGATATGCATATTAATGAGTGGACAGGGCTAATTATACAATTCTGCAATAACTGATTATTAAGCAGTCGTTTAACAGTTTGATGTAATACTTGCTATGCTACTGTTATTAGGTATTGTGCACATGTTAATGTTGTTAGCAGGTTTCATATCATTAACATGCATAGTGGGCAGAGCTTGATGTGAAATTATTTTCAAATGCTCGTTCGTACAAGAATCTGTTCATAAATGAATCTGATATTTGGTCAGAATTTAATGAAATATTTAATCCATAGATAATATCTTTGCTAACTAATGATGACCAATAGAAGCAGATCTAAGAACAATTTCTTTTATCTAAAAAAATGAAAGGAATATTCAAATAATCGTATGAGACAAGAGGGAAAAAAGTTCACAAGTTACAGAAATTTTAGAGTTTCTCTATATAGGAAAAGCTAGCAGCAGTAAATTTCAAACACCTATGATATCACACAGGCAAATTAACATACTTGTCAATTGTTTTGATTGTGATCTTAAACTTTAGGCTGTTTTCTTTTTATGGCAGTGTTGTACCTTTAAAGTGCTGTATTTTGAAATTGAAATAATTTTTTCTTTTTTAAAGGAACACTTTCATCATTTTTAAAGGATATATATGTATAATTTTGATAAAAGTAGGGGACACATGCCCCCACTCCCTATCCCCCCTCCCCTTTGGCATAGGCGTATGGGCAATTATCAAATTAGGGCTGGGATTTTTTTGCCTAAATGAGCACGGGTGTTGATCGGCGTTTTATCGGCAATCTGAACGCGGAAGTGCGACCAATGTGGCGTGGGGTTCTGGAGCCCGCTAAAGGCTCATTTCGACCCTCCCACCGCATACTGATGAATGTCAATTTTTTTGTGAAAAGAAACTGGATTTTTATTTCCGCATAGTGACACATGTCAAAAAACCGCAGAAAATAGGATTTAACCTAAAATATTTTTACAGTTGTCAAAAGATTGGTGTTTTCTCTTTCTAAAGATGTATACAACTATTTAATACGTTAATATCTATTTGATCAAACTTTCAACTTTTACATTCGTCACTATGCGGCGTCACTAAGCAAATGACATTCGTCACTACGCGAAAAAGAGGGACATAATTTGGTTCACTGGCGCCGGAAGGTTTCCAGGGCGCCCTCGGTTGAAAAGTGAGAGCCTATTTTTTTACTAATTCGTGGGAATTTTTAAATAACAGAGGCTTCCATTTTGATGCTATTCATTTCAATTGATTATGGTTTATTGGAACATTCGCACCAATGGGTTGAAGTTCCATAACATGTACGAAGCTTGCGTTTGAATATTCTAGAGACTGCAGAATATTAATACGCTCTCACATTTTGGACCGGTGCTCCTTGAACCCTTTTGCACAAATAGTAGGGTTGTAAACATTCAAAAATAGCTTCTTTTTCTCATCCATTTATCTTGTATTTAAACAGTTGATGCCAGAGCTAGTGCATGCTTTCAAGCTTGACTTTTATTTATCAATTTGATTTTTTTCCTAAGTTGAACTGAAATAAAATGAAACATAAATAGATACAATCACACATTTATGCATGTTTTTCTAATGTTTTTGATATCACTCTTTTTGGAAACCCTTTTTTGATAAACATTTATTAATGCATGTGACATTTGTTTAACTTGTACTCACAGTAACGATGCAACACAAATAAATAGTACTGGAAATTCAAGTGTTAAATAAAACCCATGTTCTTAGCTAGTCCCTTAATAAAAGGAAACCTACATGTAGGTGGTACAGTACTTAATGAGTGCATAGGGAAGACTGAACACTATACAAAACTATATGGGACTGTATTGAGCAGCCATGTTGGTGGCCATCACATGATGATCATCTGATCGGTACAGAAATGCTGAGACATAGTATGTCATCAGTGCTAATCTGAACTGTGCAAATCTGCCTAATTTATAAGCATAACAATCTTAGAATTCACCTCATCTCTCACTGTAGAATTTTATTTTATTCAAACCTAGCATTATTTTTCTCTGATTATTATTACCTACTTATTCTGGATTGTCACACTCAACACTGTAATGACCTGTAACAACTATTACAGATCATGTACATTACCTTCCCTATACCCATTGTATTATATCTCCACCTATCTTTATCTTTTACATCTTTACGTACCCACCTCACAATATTAATAATTAATTTACTAAATTTAAAAAAAACAAAAAAAAAAAAAAACACTATCCTAAAATCTTATTCCATTCTCAAGTTATCCAAGTTTGAGGTTGTACAGTACAATACACTCTGCCATTTTGTGTTGAAATCATGCCAATGATGACATAATTTGCCATACACTATGTGATAACACATGTAATGTATTTTTTTAAATTTTCTTTGTAAAATTTTCTTTTCCAAATGCTTTGATATAAAGTTCCAAGAGCTTGAATCATTAGTATTCTGTACAAATAAAATTCATAGACCCATGCATGCAAAGAAAAAAAATATTTTGCAGCATAAACTACTCTTATGATATCTGAAGCTCTCTCTCTCTGTGTGTCTGTCTCTCTGTCTGTCTTCCTCTTCTGGTTTCACTCACCTTACAGTCCACCTCTATTAGTTTCTATCCATTTTGGTTCCGATGCGATAGCATCATGAACCTATGCAGTCATGATGGCGTGTGTGTGTATGTATACATTTGTGTGTATGTGACAGCCAGCTCGTAAACACTGTATCTCAAGAATGGTACAGTGGATTCATATCATATGGGTATACAGATAGCTCATGATCCGTAGCTGTGCCATATTGTTTTTATTGGTGATGTCATGCATATTAAGTGAGTAGGCAGGGCTTAATGTAATAATTTTGAAATGCTCTTATTCTAACAACAGTAAATCTGTTTTGTTTCATATTTAGTACAGTTATGATGTTAGCTAGTGTGTGTGCATGTTCATGGTATGAAAATGTTGAATTTCATTATAATGCATAGTGGGTAGGGCATAATATGATTATGCTGAAAAGAGCTTGTAAACATGATATCTAAAGAACAATAGACTGGATTCAAGTCACATTTGGTACACAGATAGCTCATTGTCCATAGATGTTCCCTGTTGATTTTAGTGACGATGTCATGCATATTAGGAGGCGGGGCTTATAATGTATAAATTTTGAAATGCCTATATATTAGCAACCGTATACATGTTTTTCATATTTGGTACAGTTATGATGTTTGCTAGTGTGTACATGTTCATAGTATAAAAACTTTAAATTTCATAAAATGCATAGTGGCGGGGCTTAATATGATTTTGCTGAAAAGAGCTTGTAAACATGATATTTAAGAATGATGAACTGGATTCAAGTCATATGTGGTACACAGATTGCCCATTGTCAGTAAATTTGCCCCATTGTTTTGGTGGCGATGTCATGCATATTAATGAGTGGGCATGGCTTAATGTAAAAAGAAAAAAATGCTCATATTATAACAACCACATATATGTTTTGTTCATATTTGGTACAGTTATGATGATTGCTATGTACATGTTCATGGTATAAAAACGTTGATTTTCATTAGTATGCATAGTGGGCGGGGCTTAATATGATTTTGCTGAAAAAAAAAACTTGTAATCACGGTATCTAAAGAACGATAAACTGGTTCAAGTGGTACACAGATAGTCCATGGTCTGTGATGTGCATTATTGGTTTTGATTGTGATATTAATGAGTAGGCGGGCTTAAAATAAAATTCTTCAAATATGATACATGTCTGTTTTGCATTATACTTGCGATGATAATGGTGTAAATTATTGTGCACATGCTAGTGTTGTCAATAGGTATGTCTATTTTATTGATCTGCATCATGCGTGGTGGTCATGGCTTATGAATGAATATCCTTAGAATAAATATTTCGTGATTTGCAATGACATGACAATTAATACGAAACTTGCAAATCAATCAGCATATGAAAAAAAGCATTGGAACCACAAAACTTTTTGGTTCTGGTATTAAATCTATTTTACATTCTCTTGATTTTCACTTCAGTTTTGTTATATTTTATATAAAAACTATTGACCTGAGCAAATAATTTGCAGCCAAACTGGAACCTGCATTGTATTTGCATAATTAAAGTTAATCCACTTGCGTATATAGGCCTTTAAAGCCGGTTTCCTTAGTTCAAGTGGTTGAGAGGTAGCACAGAACTAAAAAGAAAGTATCACTACACCAGCCAAAAATGAGAAACCTGAGAGAAAAGGCCACTAAAAAAAAAAATCGCATATTTTTAAGAGGTCCTATTCATGGGACAAGAAGTTGAGAAGTTGAAAATTTCAGGAATGATAGAGAACGCAATCCAAACTTGACAAGATTTGTTTCAGTAAAAGTTTCATGGGACTATTTTACCATGAACCCATACCAAAATTTCAGTGATTTGGTGAAGGGTGTATAACATCTCTTCACTTCAGCCAAAAAAAAAAGGGGTCAAAACATCTAGTGACCACCTATTGAAAGTACCCTGATCTGAGAAATATTAGATGTTATTTTTTGGAAAACATCACTAAAGATCTCAAATCTATAACATTCTGGTACAAAAAGGACCCCGAACTTGACTCTTTCATTATAGGCTTCAATGGGGCAAATAATGATTAGTTCTGTGCTACCTGAGAGTCATACTGATTCTTCTTGGATGGGAAATAGTCATTATGTACAGGTTAACTCCTCAGAAAGGCTGATAGTCATTTACAGCTGAGTGGACTGAAGCAAGTGGTATATATTATCATGTCAAGGACGCAACACTTGACTCATGCAGAGATTCAAAGCCATTGCATTTTATTCAGAGTTTTATTCTCCATGAGTCAGTGCACTGCCTCACCTATGAGTCGTAACCCTTGCAAAAGTCACCAACCTTTTCACTAATTGTTGTGTTTTGTTTCTTATTTTTCAGATCACCATATCAGGTCGAGTGGAGGCTATCCCAGTATTGCCGGAACCAGAGGGCAGTGTCCTCAAGAAACATCTCAAACAGGTAGGTTGCCACCAGGGGTATATCCATTGGGAAGGGCCCAGACCCCCTCCCTCTAGAGAAAAAGCTACGTTGATATTTTGTTCCATTGAGGAGATATTAAACATAATAAGTTCTCATATTCTTACTTTCTGTACTATTGTTAATGCATTTTTTGAACAAACAATGCTGATGAACACAAAAGAACTGATAATTTGTTTAGAAAGTCAACCATGCCAAATATTGTAATTTAATAAGATCTGGACAAAGTTTTAGGAACTGGCTGTAAGTTAAACAAGGAATCATGTACCAAGAAAATTGTTGTACTCTTCATTGATAATTCTCATACATATTAGTGATGTCACTTCCGTGGTAGTCATTGATTGGTTTGTCAGTTTTAATGTAATATTCTCAACCAATCGGAAAGAGTTGAGCTGTATTGTATATTATCTCCACATTAAAATGATGACACCAGATTAACACAAGATTAACTACAAGATTAAATACAATGAAAATTCTTTCCAATTCATCAATGTTTGATTTCCTTTTCCCGTACAGGCTCTTGCAAGTATGAGCCTGAATTACCCTCCGCCAATCAAAGACTTCAACAAAGCTAAAGGCGGAGAGATCGAGGCCATCCACCGTCAGCGTGACATGTCACCTGACAACAGCTTCAACCCGTTCATCTTCGGCAATGATGTGGATTCAGTCGATGTTGCCACCAGGGTGGCCATGGTCAAGTTCCTAATGTCACCCAATGTCCTGGGGAACCACACAGAGCATACCAGGACACTCAGGTTACACCCTCGGCCGGTGGTTGCCTTCCAAGTGCAGAGCTTTTTGGCATCTAGGCCGGTAAAGACAGACTTCATCGATAGGCTTGCACGAACTCAGGTTTGTAATAAATCAATTATTTTATATCACCAACATGATAGTGAGATTATAGCATCTATACCATGAGTGGGTAAGGGTCGGTGTGTTGGGGAAGCTAATTTAGTGGGTTTGGAATGGTACTTTGGTGAAGGTGTTTATGTGGAGGTTAGGGAGGATGTTTGGGTAGGTTGGGGAAAGTACTTTTGTGAGGTGGGGAAGCTATTTTGGTGGGTTGGGGAGGGTACTTTAGTGGGTTTGAGAAGGATTTTGATAGGGTTTGAACAGGAGTTAGAGGGTAGTTGGTGTTACTCTGAATTGAAGGTATGGACAAGTTTAGAGAGGTAAAGTGAAAGTCACTGCTTGCATAAGTCAGTAATAATTACCAGTGTAATTTCATCATCATTGTTTTTATGTCTTTCAGGCGGTTGAATATTTTGGAGAGTATTGTTTGAGTCCTAGTAACGTCACTTTTCTGAGAATCCAGACTGGCCTGTTTGATCCTCAAATGATCGGAGACAAACAAAAATGGTTCCGGGAACAACTACTCCCGGTAACATTTACCGTCTACTTTGACAACTGTACACTGACTGCTGCTCTCTCACACAATTCTGAGGAGGTATCTGATTCGTCGAATCCGACGGATGAAAGTGGAGAAGAGAGTGAGAGGGAGGCAGACAGCGATGGTAGCTCATCGTCCTATTCTTCTCTCGAGGATTATGTAAATGACATGATGAACAGTGACATCAGCGGTGACGTCCAAGGTGCAGGATTTATTTTTATTTTATGCTTATATCTTTTGTTTTAAGATGACGATTAAGAATTTGCGGGGAAAGTGGAGTAATTCCTATCACTATACGCATAAACTATGGTTTGTTTTTGAGATTTGGACCAATTAGCAGCAAGCTATTCATGAATGCTACCTATTCCTGAAGGGCTTGTAATGAACTAATTGAAATGGAAGGTAATATTACACCAAAAATTGTCAGAAAATACCTGAAATGGGTCAATCAGATTGCTTAACAAGTGTTGTCGATAACATCTGATACTTTAAATGCCTTCGGGGCCTAGATTAGACCAATCAGATGGCCCTTTGTCAGTCAGATCAGCCGAATTGTATGATTTAAACCTTTAACCTGTACAGCCTGTTTCAGTGTTATCCAGCAATATTATTGAAGTGAATGTTATTATTGAATTATATATTATATTTTATTGAAATGGGTTTGCTTTGCCCGCCTATTACTACACTGCTAATGTCCACAGAATAATTTCATATTTCCCGAAAAATTATCCTCATAAATGTGTGGTGCTGAGACTTGAGTAGCCTCTATATATTTAATAGGTAATCAAGCAGAAAGGAAGAGGAACACAGATTTCCAATTACCTTTCGGGGGATTTAGGTTATGTCGAGATGGCTCTTACTTTAATTGAAAGAATAAATTCACCAACAAAAGTCTACTTGATAAGAGTTGTGACTAGATAGTTTGAACTGAAGCTTAAAAGGATTATTTTAGTGGTCAAGCATCTTCATCTCATATGAAAGATGACTTCAAAAGAAACAAAATGGTGAAGAAAGCATTCAAAAATCTTATTCTGTTAAGGAGATATTTAAGTTTAAAGTTTGTTATCATTTCTGTAGAAGCAACTGAAATGAGACTATTCGTGATGTCATAGCCTCAGATTCCTCAAAAGTCTTTATGTATTGTATCATATTTTATCCTGTGATTTTGTGGCTTGAAAACCATGGGATATGTCAAAAAAGTAGTAAAACTGAATCTAGGAAGAGTATCTATGATATATTACCTAAAGAAAGTTTGAGAATAATTTAAAAGTGACAAAATTAAATATACATTCTTTAAAACACATAAAGATTTTGAGGAATCTCAGGCTGTGACATCACAACTAGTCTGATTTCAGTCGTTTCTACACAAATGATACCAAACTTTAAACTTGCATATCTCTTAAACGGAATAAGATTTTTGAATGATTTCTTCACTATTTTGTTTCTTTCGAAGTCCTCTTTTGTATAAAATAAAGTTGCTTGACCCCTGAACTAATCCTTTAAGAGATCAAACCAATCAATTGATATAACAGATACAAATGAAGCAATTGTAATCACTTTCTGTTCGGCAATCATTCGCGGAAGGAAACTATAAGTTTCAAGCATGATATTTGAGAGTTGTTGGTCTTGTTGATTGTTTTATGAATGAATGCATCAAGTTTGGATTTGACTAACCTTCTGAAATCATCAGCTCCTGATGGTAAAATAAAGCTGCCATCAATAACCGAATGCGTTGGCGGATGAATGAATATTTAATGATGAAGTAGTTGAGTTTTACAATCCAATCAGTTTCTGATGGCGGATCATGCAACTGAGTGTTTTTGTTTATCATTAGAGAAATTGACTTGTATGCAATCTAGCCTCCTGTGGCTTATGCCAAGTGATGGAATCATACGAGAGCAATCTTAGGATTGAAAGTGAATGATAGTAATGATATCCACAGCTTTCGTTGTGACACTTTGCAGGAAATTGTTTTTAACTGGGCTGACAAATTGACTTACGCCCATGTAAAGATCATGAGTTGCATTGGTTAAGGATTCTAGCCTAAATTTGAAAGGTAGGGGGTTTAATTTCCGTCATGAGCGCTGCATTGTGTCCTTGAGCAAGACACTTTACTTGCTTCAGTCCACTCAGCTGTAAAGTGAGTGCCAGTACTGCTGGGGAGTTAATCTGCAATGGACTGGTGTCCTGTCCAGGGGGAGTTATGTGCTCTCATCCACTTGCGTCATCGAAACAGGGATAAGCACCGTCCCTTATGGGCCTAAAACGGTTCAAATGGATTTAGCTTTAGCCATGTAAAGGTAATCAAAAATGTGGTATTTGAACAAATAAATATTTGACATGAAAAGATCATAAATTCATTTCTTTATAGGCCGTTTCTCTTTAACCATTTAGTTAACAAACAAAACAACACCCAGCAAACTTGAAAATTTGAAAGTAAAAAGTGAAATTTGTCAGAACGACTTTTGAGGAATGTGAGGATGTGATGTCACAGCTAGTCTAGTTTCAGTCGTTTCTACACAAATGAGACAGAACTTTCAAGGATTAGTTCAGTGGTCAACCAATTTTATCTTACATGAAAGAGAACTTTAGTAGAAACAACATGGTGAAGAAGTACTTCAATATCTTATTCTGTTAAGGAGATATTCAAGTTTAAAGCTCTGTCTTATGTATGTGAAATGACTAGTGTAGTATGTCCACTGTGGTAGTTTAAAAAAAAAATGTGTTTTACTACTATTTGAATTGTTTTGCCCCAAAGTTTCTTCAGGTAGCAAATTATAATTACCCCTTACAAGATCCTTACAAGACTCTGTTTTACTACTTTTCCGACATATCCAATGGTCACAGGACAAAATATAATGAACTGCATAAAGATTTTGAGGAGTCTGAGACTATGACATTACAACTAGTCTGATTTCAGTCGTTTCTACACAAATGATGCCAAACTTAAAACTTAAATATCTTAATGGAATAAGATTTTTGAATGCTTTCTTTACCATTTGGTTTCGTTGTAAGTCCTCTTTACATGAGATTAACTTGTTTAACCACTGAGGTAAATCTTTCAGAATCTAAAAAGGTGATACTATCCTTAACTCTGTAAACTACCTAGTTTTTTCTTTACAGTCCTCTTTTATCCATTATCAGAACCTTCCAGAATTCAACTTCTAGGCTGAAATATTCAGACTTTATTCATTTATTTTCTTCAATGTCTTGCTGGTGGCACAAGGCATAGCTGTACTTCATTACGATCCTAAAGCCGCATTAAAAATATGTCCTAAACACCTGATAATTAACAGAAAACTGGTCGGGTGATCATATTACGTACCCCCGCTTCAGATTTGCATCACTTGTTTACTCGCGCATTAAATTATAGGATACAGTTTCCAAGCTCCACGACACAATTCATGCATAAGTGATTAAACTAACGTGAAGGATTGTAAGGCATGCAATCGTGTCTGGAAATTCTCCTGCTATGCTTGAAAGTCGATATTACTTTTGTGGGTTGTTCCAATTAGTGGAGGTGAGATGTTGCATGCATTCAATTTGGACAATTTTTTAATGTGGCGGCTAGATTGTCGTGTTCATCACCTTTTGTAAAGATCAGATTCCTCACTTGTGACATTGCGTAGGTTTTCCACGTTTGACATTTGGTTGAAAATGTTAAAGTATGTGGAAATGTAGAACAGTTTTCTCTTCAACCACTCACCGAAAAAAACATGAAATTCTCAATTTAATAGTCTTTGATTTTTGAAAATAGGATATAGTTTTCGAGTTTTGGGTAAAGTAAAACAGTTTCTTTTTTCATCATATTGAAAAAATATGGTGTATAAACAGGAAAACACATCAAAATGCCTTCTCCAGCTTGAAATTGGTTGGGGTTTTGGGGGAGGTAGGGAGGGGGTATGGTAAACATATAATCCTCTTCATTAGGATTATCTTCCCTCGATATATTGAAGAATTTTGTTAGTTATTTTAGATTTCAGAAATTTTATCCAGAGATTTATCTTTGATTTATGTTATTTTTTACTGTATTTTAGATTAAAGATATTTTTACTGTATTTCAGATTTAAGATATATTTTTTGTTCTCAAACAGAAGATAAAGATGCTTGTGGAAGCCTGTACAGTGGAGTGGATGAGACAAGCATTTATCAGCCGCCCGATTCCCTCCAGATACCGCCTGAAATCGCTCAGAACGACTCAAGTCAGTCCATGCCTGACAGTGACTCCTCCAGTAGCCAGGATGTAAGTGCTTTGTATATTGTATAGTCAATGATAACTTACAGGACCAGTGATACCTCAATCATCAAGTATCAGGTTGTCTGAAGTTGCATTTAAGTCAAAGGAACACAAACTGCCCTTTCTATAGCTGTAACATTCGTTTGCTGTACATATATATGTATGTAGGTATGTATGTATGAAGGTATGTATGTATGTAGGTATGTAGGTATATAGGTATGTATATATATTTATATATATATATATATATATATATTATATATATATATATTTATATATATATAATATATATATAGATATATATGTATATATATATATATTATACATACATATATTTATATATATATATTATATACATATACAACATACATTTCATACATATACATACATACATACCTACATACATACATACATACATACATACATACATATATATATATTATATAGATTCATTTAATTGCTGTATATATATATATATATATATACATATATACATATATATATATATAGATAGATAGATACATACATACATACATACATACATACATGTTTAAAATTAACAAGAACTTAAAGGACCAGGGACATCTCTAATCAACTAATCTTAGATTGTTGTAAGATGCTTTAAAGTCAAAGGAACACAGCCTTGTCTTGTATACATCTGTTACACATTTATTTTTTTGTAGATTTTTTAAAAACCTGCAGGAATGTAGAGGACCAATGACACCTAAACAACAATTGTTGATTGTCTTAAGGTAGGACCTAAACAACAATTGCTTCATTGACACCTACACAACAATTGCTTGAATGTTTTAAGATAAAGATATATTTAACCTTATAAAGTATTTAAAGAATCAGGGACACCTCTAATCAACATATACCTGATTGTCTAAAGGAGCTTCAAAAGCATAGGGACACTAAAGTGACATTTATACAGCTTTAACATTCATTTTCCCCATAAATATTTATAATCAAAAAAAAAAAAAAAAAAAAATCGTTTCAGGACCAGGGACGCCTAAATCAACCAATTTTAAACGTGTCTTTAAGTGGCTCTAAACTCATAGGACAAATAAACAGTTCTTACATGGTTTTAGACTCAAGAAGTAGTTAGCGGGCCTAGGACACATGTAATCAACAATCACCAGAATGCCTTAAGCAGCTTTAAAAATCATATCAGCCCATAAAATTACATTGATACAGCTTCAACATTCATCTGCTGTACGTAATCTCATGAAGAATTTAAAGGGCCAGTGACACCTAATCACCAATCACCAAATTTGTCTTAAATAGCTTTAAGAATCAAAGAAGCACATAACATGTGGTTTATAGAATATCAGATTTTGGTACTTTTTTATGCAAAGAATTATTCAAATTTATAATTTGTGATAGGTGCTAGTTTGTGATTTTGTGATTATCAGAGAATGCATTATCCGTGACATAGTGACATTTTGTGACAAAATTTCATTCTCCAAAAATCTGTGACATTTTGAAAATTTTGTGACAAAATGTGACAGAATGAACATAAACAGATGCATTAAAATTTGTCTGGCATTTTATGATGTTTTACCCCTTCACTCACATTTATTTATTGGTAATTTGATGCTGCATTTTAGTGGTGAATGCCATTTTTATGAAACAGACATAACCAAATGATCCTTTTATGAGTATCACCGGTCAACTGGTCATGATGTGTGAATCTATACTAATCAAATGTGACAACGGGCAAAGGCAAAACAGATTTGACTTTCTGTGCAAAAGGTGCCAAAAGTTATAAGACATTTATGTGACATTTGAAATTTTGTGACATGACATTTTGTGACAAGCCATGGATCATCACTCCATTCTCTGGAATGGAAAAGTGATAGGAGCCAAAAATACCAGTTATACCCCTTTGCTAGATTTTGATGATTGATTATTGAAGAAATTATTCAAATTTATCACTTGTGATTGCTTGTAGTCTATAATTCCCTTAAAAGAACCATGAAAAGGGAGGGGGAAAAAATGTCATTTTGACACCTTTTGTCAAACTTTTGATACTTATTAGAGGGATTTCATCACTCGACTCTGACTCCACTGGAAGCCATTTTGCAGGGCAGGGCGTTGTTGCGTTTCACACATCTTCACACAGCTCAGTCACATCACACGTACATGTATAACAAACATACTATATGCTAACCTACCAACAAATTTAGCAAATTTTACTGATTGCAGTTTTTTGTTCGCTTACAATTTTACTTCATATTTTCTTTTAAGTTTTATATATTCACGGGAATACAAAGAGTACCTTTTACTTGAACGCCATCTGATTGTTTGTTAGACTCAGACAAATCCTACACACCTGATATAAAGTGCTCGCTGCAAATCCTAGTGTGTATAGTAGGTTGAAAGCCGTCACGTCATACAACAGAAACCCACTTTAAATGCCATTCAGGATCAGATGGAAATAGAGAAAATATCTTTTCATTCCCCCGCACACATCTATTAGTGCAACTAACGGACAGCAAGATTCCTGTATAATCATCTTACAAAAATAATCTTATATAACAACATGAAAATGTACGTAGTCTAATTAAGTGTACAGCAGGCGACAGTGTTCCTGCCCGAAAAAATGGCGATGTAATCAGTCATGTGACCTCATAACGTCAGCTGAAACCCTTAATGGCAAGAATTTACAGCTTTTCATGGGGCCATGGTAATGAGGGTTCCCTAAACATCAGTATTCAAAATCATTTTCATTGAAAAACAATTTTTGTGCAACTTATTCTTCCTGGTTTTCAACTTTGAATAGTAGGTGAACATCAAATGTTTTAAAGCTCTCGGCATGTAAAAATACTTAGTGAATACTAGTGAATACTAGTACTAATAGCCATCCAGAGTGGAATGCAATTACTTTGGAAAATTTGCACAAATTTCGCACAAAACAATTTCAACCAGCCTTAGAATGTTGTCAGTTTTCTGTAAGATAACTTGCTCTACAAATTCCTGAACAGTTACAAGAATGGCAAAAATTAATTTTTTAATTGAGTTTTTTCTGTATACCTTTTAGCATTAGTATTTAAGATAAGATAACTAATATATTTGGGTATGCATGAATTTGTTAGGGATTGATATGGTAACAGCAAACAAACAATGTTTGGGGTTGATATGGTAATAGCAAACAAACAATGTTTGGGGTTGATATGGTAACAGCAAACAAACAAATTTGCGTTTAATATGGTAACAGCAAACACACTGTTTGGGGTTGATATGTTAACAGCAAGCACACAATGTTTGGGGTTGATATGTAAACAGCAAGCAAACAATGTTTGGAGTTGATATGGTAACAGTAAACAAAAAATGTTTGGGGTTGATATGGTAACAGCAAACAAACAATGTTTGGGGTTGATATGGTAACAGCAAACAAACAATGTTTGGGGTTGATATGGTAACAGCAAGCAAACAATGTTTGGGGTTGATATGGTAACAGCAAACAAACAATGTTTGGGGTTGATATGGTAACAGCAAGCAAACAATGTTGATATGGTAACAGCAAACGCACAATGTTTGGGGTTGATATGGTAACAGCAAACAAACAATGTATATTGGTGGCCTGATGAATTCTAAGCAATAATTGTAAGAAGTGTTTTCTAGTTGCTGCTTTATATTATATTGATATATGTTTAACCTTTGATCAACTGTGTATAGTAAAACTAACATTTGTTTAGTAAAGATCAATGTTGAGGCAGAGTGTTTATATGCATATTTAATTGAATGACCTGACTTTAGGAGGGTCATTTGTGAGTGCAAAGTCCTTTGAACCTTACATTAAATATGCCTATAAACACAATACCAAGACATTAAGCATTTTAGAAATTTGTTGTGTTAGATTGTTTAAAATACATTAAAAACAACTAAAAAGAAATAAAAATTACATTTATTTTATGCTTTAAAAAAAAAAATTACCTGTTTTAAAAATGGAATAAACCAAATAATCATTGTCGTACATTAACAGTATTTAATGCACGGATGCAAATATTCCATATAAATTTTATAAATTAAGGAAAAGAGTCAGTCAGTGGCGCTCAAATTTAGAGGATTTGGGGATTCAGGTTGTAGGAAGATCAGTTTGGGGATCGAATTTGGGGGATTTAAATTGTATGAAGATCAGTTTGGGAATCGACTTTTGAGGATTTAACTTGTAGGAACATCAGTTTGGAGATCCCATTTGGGGATTTAAGTTGAGGAAGATGAGTTTGGGGATCAAATTTTAAGGATTTAAGTTGTAGGAAGATTAATTTGGGGATCGACTTTTGAGGATTTAAGTTGTAGGAAGATCAGTTTGGGGATCAATTTGGGGATTTTGGGCATTTAAGTTGTAGGAAGATCAGTTTGGGGATCGACTTTTGAGGATTTGGGGGGATTTTAGTTGTAGGAAGATCAGTTTGAGGATCGACTTTTGAGGATTTGGGGAGATTTTAGTTGTAGGAAGATCAGTTTGGGAATCAATTTGGGGATTTGGGGCATTTAAGTTGTAGGAAGACCACCCTAGGGATTGAATTTGGAGCATTTAAGTTGTAGTAACATCAGTTTGGAGATCGAATTTGGGGAATTTAAGTTGTAGGAAAATCAGTTTAGGGATCAAATTTTGAGGATTTGGGGCATTTAAGTTGTAGGAAGATCAGTTTGGGGATATTTGTAGAGGGTTGTACAAGGGGAAATATGGAGCAGGAAAGTAGATAAATGGTTAAAATGGATAGTTTGGGCATAAATAGATTAAAGGAATATTTCCACGTTTTTTTTTGTTTTTTTTATTTCCATGTTTTTTGATAAAATTTCCATATTTCTTTAGTAAAATTCCCATGGTTTTTTGTAATATTGCCATGGTTTTTTTTTGTAATATTCCCATGGATTTTTGGTAAAATTCCCATGGTTATTGGTAAAATTCCTATGGTTTTTTGTTATATTCACATATAATTTTTGTAATATTCCCATGGTTTTTTGTAAAATTATTTTGAAAGAGCATACTTTTAGAGCCAATTTGGTACAAAATTCAGGTTGATATCATATTCCGTTCAGGAGATATGGATTTTGAAAGATTTCCCAATTGCATTTTAAAGTTTTTGTACAGCATGATGAATTCGTATTTGATGATTTCATAGAGGCAATTCTATTACAAATGTTTATGTATTTCTTTGAAGGTTAATTCGTTGTTTCTGTATAATTAGAAACAATTTTCCAAAAGATATTGCAGTAGGGCATTTTTGGCAATGTATATAAATACCTAACTTTCATCAATTTATTTTTCTATTTGATAAAAAGGATGATAGATTTTAATGAAATACATGAACTTTGTGGGACAATGTGTTGCTGTGATGTCATAATGAGCCTTTTCTTATTCGTTTACTAGCATTTTTTGTGAACTCTCAAATTTGAATATCTCCTTGTAGGAATAACATATCAACATGAATTTTGTACTAAATTGTTTCTAAAAATTGTTCTCTTTCTTATTAAAGGTTATGAAAATACATGGGAGTATTCCTTCAAGGAAGGGTACTTTGTAGAAAGAAAAAGAATTAAGGGTACTTTGTAGAAAGGAAAAAGACATTTTTTTTTTTTTTTAAATTTATATATAGTAGTGCTGTCATGACATATCTATTACCGCGATATCTCTTTTTCCACGACATGAAATATGCCTCTTGCGACATATCGCGATACCAAAAACCAATACTCAACTAAGAAATTTTCACGCAACTATGCTAGGCTTCTTCGTATGTTACAATTCTAAGGTTACGATATTAAATCTGAACGTTAAGTTTTGGCCTTTAGAAACGTGCAAAAATATAGTGAAACATAAAAAAGTAATTAAAAATCATGCTCCTTCACCCGATACTGGCACGCTCCGATGTAAGTTGGCCAAAGAACACAAAATTTGCCCAGAACATGCCTTTTGAGGCTCTCACTTCGATGATTCATGGTCACATCACGTTGGCTGAATTACCAAACACGTGTGTGATGCGTGATGAACGTGATAGTCACGCGATCATGCCGTCTGCTAGATCTGCAAATATTTTTTTTTGCGTTTATTATATCATCGAGTAAATTGTAACTCCATGGTCATATAACGTTAGTGATATCAACAATTTGTGTCTTGAGTCAGTTTTCTTGAAAAGTATCGCGATACTACGATATTTCACGATATTTTTCTTCACGATAATCGATACGTAATAGAGCCATGTCGTGACAGCACTAATATATAGTTAGTTATATTTAGTTTCATATCCTCAGTGGTACAAGTGTTATCACTCACTGGGATGATTAAAGGTAGAGTTCACGTTATTTACTCATTAAAAGGAGTTGTATACCTTTGTGTAATGTCCTCCAAGAATTGAATCCTTCTAGAAATATTCTTTAATTGTCAAATACCTTCAATATTTGAGTTAATTTTAAAGGGCTTATTTACCTTTAAAGTCATGAAACAACATTTTATTTCACAACTTGTGGAAAAGTACATAGAAGGCAGCGTATAATCTTTATGAATATCTTGTTTGGCCTTTTATTTTCCACCATAGACAAACAATGGTTATTGAAAGTTAAAAGGGCTATGGATATTAGCAGATTTAAGATACAGTATGTGAAAGAACATGAAAATCTGAGGATAATAGTTTTTAGAATTTGTAAAAAGCTTATTTAGTGTTCAAGCTATGACCGAACAAAGTTTCAAAATTTGTTGATTTGTGCGGAATGTGGGATATAGTAAGAGGAACACATCTCAAAATCTTTGTGTAATTCTTTCAATTTGTTCTTCAAATTCAGCTACCTGTGAATTTTATAATGCCTGTACTAGAGGTTGATAAACTATCAGAATTTGAAGTCATTTCATGTGGTCACTGCACATGGTTAGTAATCATGACATTAGCATAATATTTACATTAAAATTGACAAAATAATTACTATTTTGAATAAATTGTTTTTCCAGCAAAATTCTTTTAGTAAATTGTTTTCAGCAAAAAATCAACGGAGTGTGTGTGTGAGTTTATACCATGAATTCCCTCAAGTGACCATGAATTCAAAGTTATTTATTCGATTATTTTACAGGGTAGGAAAATTCTCAAATATTCCCTCGGGGTAAAATATTGTGCTTAAAAGTATTTGCACTATTGCAAATATGATTTAAAAGAAAGCAAGAAAGCATTCAAAAATCTTATACCGTTAAGGAGTTATTAAAGTTTAAAGCTCTGTCTTATCTGTGTAGAAATGACTGGTGTACTAAGTCTACTATGGAAGGTTGGCCCCGTCATCCTCACATTCTTAACAATTGTTATTGTATTTCAGATAAAATTAATTCTACTTTTTTACCGTTTGAATTATTTTCCTTAAACTTTCTTCAGGTGGTAAATTATTAGTTAAGACGTAACCTATTCTGTTTTTCTACAGTCTGACATAACCAATGGTTTTTAAGCCACAAAAGTGCTAGACAAAATATGATAGACTACATAAATTGCATTGAGGAATCTAAGGCTAAAGATTGGTTTAGTAATTCTACTATGCATCTTCATCCTCATTTTCTTAAAAATTGTTAATGTATTTTAAAGAAAATTATTTAACCTTTAACTATTTAATTTATATGTCTTAAACTTTCTTCAGGTGGTAAATTATGATTACCCTTAAATGGTTTTAAGCCACAAAATCCCAGGACACAGTATTGTACCTACTGATGACCTAGATCATTTTATCAGAGGTCGATAAACTGAGAATGGAATTAATTTTATATGCTTATTTCAATAGGGTTATCAATCATGAAAGTTGACAAAATAATTACAATCTTTAATCAATTGTTTTTTAGAGAAAATCACCAGAGTGTGTGTGAATTTGTACCATGAAATTTTTTTAAAGTCACATTGAATTCAAAGTTTTTTAAATAATTGAAAGGGTATAAAAATTTCTCCAAAATTCCCTGAGGTAAAATGTTGTGACTAAATGTATTTGAACTATTGCAAACATAATTAAAACATGGAAGATGAATAGTGTGTGATAAAGCATTACATGTAATTTTAATTAGTTTTCATGTTTTGGGAAATAATTCCAGTCTGCGGTAAGATAAACCCTTACAACAAAAAAAAAAAAAAAAACGACCAGAAAAATGGTGGTCCTCTACTTTACCTGGTTGTTTTTTTTAATTAATAAAATACATAAGGATTTTCCACCTTTTCCATCATTGTCTAACAAGAGCACATTTGGAACTACAGTATTTCTTTGTTTCCCATGTTTGATAACCATTGACAACAAATGGGTGGTTGGGCTTCAATGACCACCTTTTTTCCAATTTGACCACCTTTTTCAACCAAAAACCACCATTTACACGACAAAACCAATTGTTGGTTGGCAGTGGTGGTTAATGCCAGGTCAATGGCCCGACATCATTTCCCCCATCATACTTTTTCAACCAAAAACCACCATTTACAGGACAAACCAATTGTTGGTTGGGAGTGGTGGTCAATGCCTGGCCAATGGCCTAACATCATGTTTTTATGTATACATATATTGTATTAAACAAATTATATGCTAAGACAATACGGTTGTCAATGCAGGTTTAGTAAAACCTACAAATTTCACCATTTAAAACCAAGTTCATGCCTCATATAAAAACCAACATGTTGACCACAATGATGTGGGAAAAGGTAAAGGAAATCTGATAAACGTAGGAAAAGGTGGTAAACTATAGTCTACCCACCACATAAAATATTGGTAATGGTTGTCAAAAATGAAAGTGTTGTTAATGTATGCTAATGCTTGTCATATAATGGTAAAATATTGGTTAAAAGGGTAGGAATTAAAGCAAGGGTGATTTTTATTGTTATATGAAAGTTTCAGGGAGAAAAGTGGAAATTTAAACATCTGTGGGTTGTTTTTTTTTGTTTTTTTTTTTTTTTTGGGGGAAGGAGGCTCAGCCGACAAGAATTTAATATTGTTGTGGAAAAATTATTCAGGTTTGTGATCCCATAAATTGATGGAGGAAGCTCAGTTGACAAGAATTTCTATTTATGTGGTTGAATCTGATAAAAATGTGGTATGTATTGAAAATTGAATTTTGTAAAGGTGATGAAATATAAAAGCAATATTTCCTCATTTTCATTACAATGAGCATCAACGGTAACTTTAATTGAGGTTGTAGTGTGGTAACTAAGGCGATAGCAGCTTTGGCTGATGGGATGGAAAGTATGATGGCATCAATAAAAAAACTCTTTTTACTGATGTAAATCCTCTGCCATAATATGTTGCCTATTTACATGTACAGATACAAAAGAACTACTATAGCTCTTTCAACTGCCAGGAATAATACTTAAAAGGAATATTCCGTGAATTTGTATTTTCATATGTATGATAGAGGACGATGAAAGAAGCAATTTGGTGTCAAAATCACGTTGATATGTTATTCCGTTTAGGAGATACTACATTTCTAAGATTGCATGAGTCTGTTGAAAAATGACCTCACAGTGTACAGTGTGATGTCACAAAGGCAAATCCAAGACAATATTTTTTGTATTCAACTGCCAGGAATAATAATTGGAAGGAATATTTCCGTGAATTTTTATTTTCATGTGTATGATAGAGGATGATGAAAGAAGCAATTTGGTGTAACAATCATTTTGATATCTTATTCTGTTAGGAGATGCTACATTTCTAAGATTGCGTGAGTCTGTTGAAAAATGACCTCACAGTGTACAGTGTGATGTCATAAAGGCAAATCCAAGACAATGTTTTTTGTATTCAACTGCCAGGAATATTACTTGAAACGAATATTTCCGTGAATTCTTATTTTCATGTGTATGATAGAGGACGATGAAAGAAGCAATTTGGTGTAAAAATCATTTTGATATCTTATTCTGTTAGGAGATGCTACATTTCTAAGATTGCGTGAGTCTGTTGAAAAATGACCTCACAGTGTACAGTGTGATGTCATAAAGGCAAATCCAAGACAATATTTTTTGTATTCAACTGCCAGGAATAATACTTGAAAGGAATATTTCCGTGAATTCTTATTTTCATGTGTATGATAGAGGACGATGAAAGAAGCAATTTGGTGTCAAAATCATGTTGATATGTTATTCCGTTTAGGAGATACTACATTTCTAAGATTGCGTGAGTCTGTCGAAAAATGACCTCACAGTGTACAGTGTGATGTCACAAAGGCAAATCCAAGACAATATTTTTGTATTGTTTTTGAAAATTAATTGCCTTGTTCTAAATTACTGAAAGTATTTTTTTTTTTTATTTATTGAGCTGGGGTATAACATGCACTTTATAAGAATGTGCTTTGTCCATTTCTTACACTATAAGTAAACAAAAATTGCAGGAATATATCTAAAGAAATAATGGTCAATTTGGAAGGGAAAAAATGTGATTGTGATTTTTCCTCTGTTCTTGATTTCTAATGGATTTACAAACCCTTTACAAACCCTTTTATGGTATCTGGAAACCCAGTCTCCATATTGATTGATTTTCATTGAAAAGACCTTTAAATCTTGAAAATTACTGGCAGTAAATTTTTGCCTCTGAAAATTTACGATTTGATGTTGTCTGAGCAGGGTGGAATGATAAATTTCTAAAAGGTTGAGAGGAAAAGATGGGGAATTTGTTCATGTGCTAGAGGAAAGAACCTTTGATTTAGTGTTGCCACTGTTTACCTACATATTGATGTTTTTACAATTTTTCAAATTAAGGGGGTCCGTAGAACGGGCGAAAATAATCGTACTGATCATTTTCGCCCATTGCATATCCACAAAGTGATGTGTTTGTAATTGTGAAATTTGTTTAATTTAGTGTTTAGTTACAACTGGGAGAGCAAAATTGATTTTGATATAAAAAAGAATGATAATAATTTGTTCATGTGCTTAGAATAATTTTTAGTCTGAAGGATAATTAGGGGCCTCTGTAAAAACACAGAGTAATTTCTGGAAAATTCTGGATGTCAGGTATGAGCTGTTTATACTGAAATGGATTATAAAAATGGTTGTTTACCAACTGTAGTGGCAGCCCTAGTTTGATATTAGGGCTGTAAAGGTCTAGCGATTAATTGCCAAGCGAACACATGTAAATAACCTGTAAGAAAAATCTACATAATCGTTTTTATATCTCCATTTTTGTGAATGCCACTTATCAAACAAAACGTTTTCTGAAATGATAGTTCTTTAGGTTGTACAGAAGTTTTGCAAGATGTGTCGGCATACCATTTCGTCCCATTACACACAGTGGTCACACAACAGCATTACCATTGTTTTGGGTAGTTCTCTCTAGGATGCAGGGAGAAGCGCGCAACTAATAGAAACCACAGCAGAAGCCAACTTTTGTTTTATCCGCCCCACTTGCGTGATTTTTTTATATACGCAAAATTTTAAGCTGTAGGTATTTGCCTGTTTTTAGCTTGATTTATCACGATTAATCGCCAAATGCTCAGAAAGTTCTTGCGATTAAACGTTGAATGAATTCACTGAACGTTCACAGCCCTATTTGATATGAAATCATTTTCTTTTATTATTCGTTAGTCTTCTCCAACGGATGAAGAACTGCCTTACAAAGTAAGGACCATTATATGTCAGACCATTTTATGTTGGACCATTCTATGGTGGACCATTTTATGTTGGACCATTTTATGGTGGACCACCATGCTTGCTTGTTTCTGTAATTATTTGTTGTTCCTCATTTTCTTTGATTTTTCAAGTTTGTGTCCTCCCATTTCATTCAAACACCTCAATCTCACTTTCAAGCTTTGTTTGAAAATCCACTCCATCTTGGTATCAATGCACAAGTTCCTTTATTTTTGTGAAATGTAAAACTTCACTGCCAAGGGGGTAATACTTCAACCCCCTTCCCTTTAATTTTTCATCAAGAAATTTTAAGAAGTGGGAATTGTGCAAGTAATTTTATCCTTGTTGGTTAGGTAAAATTTTGAATTCAACCTCTAGTATTTTTGAGTACCCTTGGTGTTTTCGAGTACCCTTGGTGTTTTCGAGTACCCTCAGAGTATCATTGACTTGTTTTAATTTTAAAATCTGGGTCCAGTGCTCCATCTCATTGTGCTCTGAAAGGAAATTTAAATTTGTCTTTAATTTTAAAACTTATTTGGATTTTAGTTCAATAAAGAGAGAACAATTATTCTGAAAAATTAAATGAAAAGTTATTTCTTTTCTGTCATAGCTATAGATAGTGGACAGTTTTTGCAGTTTTCTTTCTTTTGATGATTAGATAAAGCTAAGGCACAGCTAGAATACAAGTTTGTGCAGGTGTTTTTCAGTGTTCTTGCCTGATTGCCTCCCATGTAATTCTCTGGACATCTGATGATTTGGGACATTTTGAAGAGAAGAGTTTTGATTTAAAGGAAAGGTATAAATTTAGAAGTGAACACCGCTGTGCTGGTATTGTCACTTCCGGTTTTCAATTTTCCTTATTGATGGCGAGAAATCTGTGATAGTTGTCTTGCTATCAATAGAGAAAATTGAAAATCGAAAGTGATGTTACCAGCACTAAGGCATTTACTTCTGAATATATGTATGGGATGGATGATACCTGTCCTTAAAGCTGCTAATTGGTTGACTAGTTGTTGAAGTAAAAGAATTTGAATGCCTAGTGAGTGATAGTTATATTTTGGAGTGGCTTGGGGTGGAGGTGAAAAGAAAATGCTGAAAAAGATCATGTTTGCCATGAAATACTTTATTTAAAGATGACAGAACAACATGTTTGTTGTTGTGTTTGGGGAAAAAAGTTTTGCGGTGATGAAAAAGATTTTGTGTCTTTGAAAACTAATCCAACAATAATTTGAAAAAGGTTTTCCTTGTCTTCAGTATCCTAAGTTTCACAGTCATGCTGTAGTTTTTTGTTGGCTAACCCACTCTTTTAAAAGCATTTGAAATCTTAAGTCTTTGAATGATATCTGATTAAAATAAATATATCATTTGCCCCAGTTGCTTATTTCTGCACCCAAGCTCTCCTACCAGTGTTCACACTAGAGTTAAACATTTGGGAGGGGGGGGAGAGGGGGGGGGGGAATTAACCTCTTCTGTAATTTTTTGGAGCGGAGGAAGAATTATGAGAGAAAAAAAAAATAAGGCCAAAAATACCCCAAAATTGGCAAAAAGGCCAAATTTGGCCTTTTTTGGATTTATTATTATTTTTTGCATGAATTTATCCCCATCACTTATTTTTGAGGGGGATTTTAATAATACGTATGGGAATCACGCAATCATGCACCCTAATGTGAACACTGTCTCCTTCCCCTGCCAAGTGTGCCCCAAACTCTGGTTTCTTCCATCAGTCACTACTCATGAATGTCAGTCAATAAAACTTTGCTTACTAACTCTCCTCAAAAGTATGAGGATGTTATTTTTGAAAAAAAATATTTGTTGCCGTTAACATTCAGCTTACCAACTTTCATTTGTTGTGCCTTGTGAGCCTGAGATTCCTTGCTGTTTGGTTACTAACTGTACCTTCTATCGAATAAACCTATTGGTAGCATGCAAATAATTGTGATCCCTAGTGGAACCCGTAAAGATATCAAATCCACGATTTTATTTTTGCTAGGAAGAGAAATTTAGGCAGAAGACATTATTTTGAAAGAGCTCCAAATAAAGTTTATAGTTTCATTGAAGGATTAGTTAAGCGGTCAAGCAAGTCTTACCTTATATATGCCAGAGGACTTCAAACAGAAACAAAATGGGAAGAAAACATTTAAAAATCTTGTCCGTTAAGGAGAAAATCTAAGTTAATGTTTGGCATCATTTGTGTAGAAATGACTAAAATCAAGACTTGTTGTGATGTCACAGCCTCAGATTCTTCAGTCTTTATAATAATAATAATAATAGTAATAATAATTAGGATTTATAACTCACACATATCCATCCTAATGAATGCCCAAGGTGCTGTACATATAACAACAAAATTACAGATGATTATACATGAAGAATAAGATAAATGAACTGATTTTAAATTAACTACATATTTGCATAGGCATTACACATGAGATGGGTTTATGTATTCTATTATATTTTGTAGACTTAAAAATCAAGGGATATGTCAAAAAAGTAGTAAAACTGAATTAGGAAGGGTATTTATAATATACCACCTGGACAAAGTTTGAGGAAAAATTAATATAGATAGTGATTTTTTTTTATTAACTTTCTATGAAATATACATTAACAATTGTTAAAAATTGTGAGGATGAAGATGCCAACTTTCCAGAATAAATTTCAGATAAGACGGAGCTTTAATTTAACTTAATATCTCCTTAACGGAATTAGATTTTTGAATGCTTTCTTCACCTGAAGTCCTCTTTCATGTAAGATGGACATGCTTGACCCCTGAACTAATCCTTTTAGGAATCTTATCAGGATTTTGCCATTTTTTTGCCAAAAGTGTAAGTTGGCAGATAATTGAGGATAAGTTCAGACAACTATATTGTATGATTGAGTTCAGTATTAGGGAACATTACTATGATAAATCATCTGTGTGATATTGCATTCTGTGGATATCAAATTTATTCTTGGGCTTGTTAATAAAAGTGCCTATTTTTATTTACCCATTTCTAATTTGGACCAGTTGATAAATAAATACACAATTAGTTGTGTGCTACCTATATTGATAATTTCATGCCAACATGCACACATCTACCCATCAATAAATCCTTCTAATCATAAATTGTCATTTCCATTTGTTGCTTAGCAACCCTTTTCAAGAGACACCTGAGTGTGAAATGATGACTTTTAGGGCATATTGTGGTGAACTTGACACTCATTGTCAACAGTATTTTTTGTCATTATGTAACAATTCAAGGGATAAGTTAAGATTGTGTAATGTTAGAAGACTTATGTGAAAACAGCTCAAGGGCTTTGCATACTTTTAATGGTGTTTGTTTTGAGTTTTACTGAAAAATGCTGTTTACTTTAATCTTATTTTAGTAATGATATATTGTAACATTTAGGTTTTGTGTGAAAAGAGCTTGGATGCTGTTCACACACATGATACAAATCTGTTGCAATGGATTTTCAGTCCAAAATCCTCAAATCCTACAAGGTTGAACAAAACATCACTTAAAATCACTTTTTAATAAACAAACAAAACCCATCACTGTTAAATACCATCCTATTTGTAAATTACTACTTTAAGCCAGACACATTGACCACAGGGGAAAACTTTCATTCTTATGTTGAGTGTGAAAGTCAGTACAGCTGCAGTGAAATATGTTTACTATCAATGTCAGATTATGATGATAGAAAGTGAGGTAAAGTGTGTGGAAATCCCTGCTGTAATTGCTAATTGCTTGTGCTGGATTGTGGTTCTGTTGTGAGCAATATAGACCCCCCCTCCCCCTCCCCTCCCTTCCGACAGATTTTAGATTTTGTCAGGGCTTAAAGGAATATTCCCATGTTTTTTGTAACCTTTCATAAGAAAGAGAAAAAAAGTAGAAACAATTTAGTACACAAATTATGTTGATATGTTATTCCTGCTACAGTAGGAGGTATTCATATTTTAAGGTTCACAAAAAATACCAATAAACAATTAGGAAAAGGCTCAGTATGAAATTACAGCAACACATTCTATCACAAAGTTGATGTATTTCATTTAAATCTATCATTCTTTTTATTAGTAAAACCTGCTATGAAAATAAATAGATGAAAGTTAGGTATTTATATAAACATTGCCAAATATAGTCTACTTCAATAAACTTGGAAAAATGTTTCTAATCATACAGAAACAACCATTTAACCAACAAAAATTTGCCTTGGAATTCTCTCTATGACATCATCAAACACGAATTCATCATACTGTACAAAAACTTTAAATTGCACTTGGGAAATGTTTAAAAATTTGTATCTCCTAAACGGAATATGATATCAACCTGATTTTTGTACCAAATTGGCTCTAAAAGTATGCCCTTTTAAATAAAATTGTACAAAAAAACACAGGAATATTACAAAACACTATTGGATTATTACATAAAAAACATAAGAATATTACAAACAAAAAAACATGGGAATTTTACAACAACAAAAAAAACGGAGAAATTTTACACAAAAGAAAAACGGGGGAGTTTTACCCCCCCCAAAAATGGGAATTTTATTCCCTAAAGAATGGGAATTTTACACAAAAACAATTTTTTTTTACAGAAAACCATGGGAATATTACACAAAAAAACAACAATAGGAATATTACAAACAACCATGGGAATTTCTTTTAAGACACAAAATGTAATGGGAGGTTTAGACTTAATGATGTAAAGCTGTTTTGTATGAGTAAAGAGATTATGCTGTTTGCTTAAATTTTGATTTAAGTGTTATTCATGTTTTAAATATTACTAAAATTTCTGACTAAATTATTGATGTTTTTTCCACATTTCGTTAATGGTCTATGCATCAAACGATTGTACAGAATGTCAGTAAATGTATGTGGACCGTGGGATAACAATAATCATTTTAAAATCCATTGAAGGATGATAACATTTCTATGCAAAATAATTGAAAGCTTGTAATGACATGATTTGGCAGACCTAGGCCCGTACGTTAATTCATTGTAATCTGTGAGTGTGAAGGAAATAAGTGACAATTTTAGGTGAAATCCTAATGTATTTAAAACACTGCTTTATCTTTTTAATTTTTCATATTTTTGGTCCTTTCCTCCTTTTCTTTGGGAACACATGCCCCCTTTTGCCTTCTCTTGGCTACCTACAGTACCTGCTCTAAAGTACACAATTCAGAATTTAAAAACCTGAATTTTATTGCTTTTTATTTTCCAATTTAAATATTTCTTAGTTTTCTGCCGCAATTGCATTCCTATTCTTTTAAATCAGAATTAGCACTTTCAGCTGCTTCTCGATCAATTTTTCTACTTACAAATGTTTTGCTACAAATCAACTTCCCATTTGCAGATGTGAAGACTGTGTTTTTTGTTCATTGCATGTTTTTTTGGTTAAATTCAGCAAGTCTAGAGTTCAGTTTTATCCATGCATGTTTGATGGATGTCAGTGACCATCAAAAAGTGCACCGTTGTTGTTGTTGTTGTGACTTTCTTTCACCCATGCCATCAAGATGTGGTCATGCCATCATTATCAGAATCTTGATTTTGGAAACTATGATCACACATCGGCATTTACCTTGAGATTTATTCAAGAGGGGCACAAGGACCATGCCAAAGGACACAAGAACCATGTCAAAGGACACAAGAACCATGCCAAAGGACACAAGAACCATGCCAAAGGACACAAGAATCATGCCAATGGACACAAGAACCATGCCAAAGGACACAAGAATCATGCCAAAGGACACAAGAACCATGCCAAAGGACACAAGAACCATGTCAAAGGACACAAGAACCATGCCAAAGGACACAAGAACCATGCCAAAGGACACAAGAATCATGCCAAAGGACACAAGAACCATGCCAAAGGACACAAGAACCATGCCAAAGGACACAAGAACCATGCCAATGGACACAAGAACCATGCCAAAGGACACAAGAACCACGCCAAAGGACACAAGAACCATGTCAAAGGACACAAGAATCATGCCAATGGACACAAGAACCATGCCAAAGGACACAAGAACCATGCCAAAGGACACAAGAACCATGCCAAAGGACACAAGCACCATACCAAAGGACACAAGAACCATGCCAAAGGACACAAGAACCATGCCAAAGGACACAAGAACCATGTCAAAGGACACAAGAATCATGCCAATGGACACAAGAACCATGCCAAAGGACACAAGAACCACGCCAAAGGACACAAGAACCATGCCAAAGGACATAAGAACCATACCAAAGGACACAAGAACCATGCCAAAGGACACAAGAACCATGCCAAAGAGCACAAGCACCATACCAAAGGACACAAGAACCATGCCAAAGGACACAAGAACCACGCCAAAGGACACAAGAATCATGCCAAAGGACACAAGCACCATACCAAAGGACACAAGAACCATGCCAAAGGACACAAGAACCACGCCAAAGGACACAAGAACCATGCCAAAGGACACAAGAATCATGCCAAAGGACACAAGAACCATGCCAAAGGACACAAGAACCATGCCAAAGGACACAAGAACCATACCAAAGGACACAAGAACCATGCCAAAGGACACAAGAACAATGCCAAAGGACACAAGAATCATGCCAAAGGACACAAGAACCATGCCAAAGGACACAAGAACCATGCCAAAGGATGCAAGAATCATGCCATAGGACAAAAGAACCATGCTAAAGGACACAAGAACCATGCCAAAGGACACAAGCACCATAGCAAAGGACACAATAACCATGCCAAAGAATGCAAGAATCATGCCAAAGGACACAAGAACCATGCCATAGGACACAAGAACCATGCCAAAGGACACAAGAATCATGCCAAAGGTACAAGAATCATGCCAAAGGGCACAAGAATCATGCCAATGGACACAAGAACCATGCCAAAGAGCACAAGAATCATGCCAAAGGACACAAGAATCATGCCAAAGGACACAAGGACCATGCCAAAGGACACAAGAACCATGCCAATGGACACAAGAACCATGCCAAAGGACACAAGAACCATGCCAAAGGACACAAGAACCATGCCAAAGGACACAAGAACCATGCCAAAGGACACAAGAATCATGCCAAAGGACACAAGAATCATGCCAAAGGTACACGAATCATGCCAAAGGTACAAGAATCATGCCAATGGACACAAGAACCATGCCAATGGACACAAGAACCATGCCAAAGGACACAAGAACCATGCCAAAGGACACAAGAACCATGCCAAAGGACAAGAATCATGCCAAAGGTACAAGAATCATGCCAATGGACACAAGAACCATGCCAAAGAGCACAAGAATCATGCCAAAGGACACAAGAATCATGCCAAAGGACACAAGAACCATGCCAAAGGACACAAGAACCATGCCAAAGGACACAAGAACCATGCCAATGGACACAAGAACCATGCCAAAGGACACAAGAACCATGCCAAAGGACACAAGAACCATGCCAAAGGACAAGAACCATGCCAAAGGACACAAGAACCATGCCAATGGACACAAGAACCATGCCAAAGGACACAAGAACCATGCCAAAGGACACAAGAACCATGCCAAAGGACACAAGAACCATGCCAAAGGACACAAGAACCATGCCAAAGGACACAAGAATCATGCCAAAGGACACAAGAATCATGCCAATGGACACAAGAATCATGCCAAAGAGCACAAGAATCATGCCAAAGGACACAAGAATCATGCCAAAGGACACAAGGACCATGCCAAAGGACACAAGAACCATGCCAAAGGACACAAGAACCATGCCAATGGACACAAGAACCATGCCAAAGGACACAAGAACCATGCCAAAGGACACAAGAACCATGCCAATGGACACAAGAACCATGCCAATGGACACAAGAACCATGCCAATGGACACAAGAACCATGCCAATGGACACAAGAATCATGCCAAAGGTACAAGAATCATGCCAAAGGACACAAGAATCATGCCAAAGGTACACGAATCATGCCAAAGGTACAAGAATCATGCCAATGGACACAAGAACCATGCCAAAGGACACAAGAATCATCAAAGGACACAAGAACCATGCCAAAGGACACAAGAACATGCCAAAGGACAAGAATCATGCCAAAGGTACAAGAATCATGCCAAAGGACAAGAATCATGCCAAAGGACACAAGACCATGCCAAAGGACACAAGAACCATGCCAATGGACACAAGAACCATGCCAAAGGACACAAGAACCATGCCAAAGGACACAAGAACCATGCCAATGGACACAAGAACCATGCCAATGGACACAAGAACCATGCCAATGGACACAAGAACCATGCCAATGGACACAAGAATCATGCCAAAGGTACAAGAATCATGCCAAAGGACACAAGAACCATGCCAAAGGACAAGAATCATGCCAAAGGGCACAAGAACCATGCCAAAGGGACATTCCATCAAAAGAACACAATACCATAACCCTGCCAATAAGTGAAATAATTATGTCGAATGGCAAAAGAATCATGCCAAAGACTCCTAGTTTTCCTGGTGAAGTATGACCTCCAATACAGGTGGCAGTTTTGAAGTTTGTTGCACAGTTATATTGTTGCATTCATTAACAGTGTTAACTTGTGACTTTGTGTCTTTATTAACCTGACTGTGTTTTGTTCAATATCACATTTTAACATGATACTTATTGTGTTTGAAAATGCTTTAAAGGAATATTCCCATGGTTTTTTGTAAATTTCTGTTTGAAAGCACATACTTTTGGAGCCAATTTGGTACACAAATCAG
This sequence comes from Chiridota heheva, assembly GCA_020152595.1. Taxonomy (NCBI): domain Eukaryota; kingdom Metazoa; phylum Echinodermata; class Holothuroidea; order Apodida; family Chiridotidae; genus Chiridota; species Chiridota heheva. The sequence continues at coordinate 430,206 of JAIGNY010002177.1, forward strand.
GTTGATATCATGTTCTGTTCATGAGATATGGATTTTTAAAGATTTCTCAATTGCATTTTAAAGTTTTTGTGCAGTATGATGAATTCGTGTTTGATGATTTCATAGGGACAATTCTATTGCAAATGTTTATGTATTTCTTTGAACGTTAATTGGTTGTTTATTGTAGTATGGTATATTTGGCAATATATATAAATACCTAACTTTCATCAATTTATTTTTCCAGCAGGTTTTAGTAATAAAACAGATGAAAGATTACAGTGAAATACATGAACTTTGTGAGAGATTGTGTTGCTGTGATGTCATACTGAGCCTTTTTTATTTCTTTATTGACATTTTTTGTGAACCTTCAAATTTGAATATCTCGTGTTAGGAATAACATATCAACATGATTTTTGTTCTAAGTTGGTTCGAAAAAATTATTTTTCTTATAAAAGGTTATGAAAAAAACATGGAAATATTCCTTTAAAAACATGGGAATATTCCTTAAAAACATGGGAATAATGCTTCAAAAACATGGAAATATTCCTTTAAAAACAGGAGAATATTCCTTTAAAAACATGGGAATATTCCTTTAAAAACAGGGGAATATTTCTTGAAAAACAAGGGAATATTCCTTTAAAAACAGAAGAATATTCCTTAAACACTCTGCTTTGAAGGAGGAATTTATAAGGATGTTGGCCTGGAATTATTTTTAGAATGTAAATCATATTTGGTGTCATAGCATGGACAGGATGGGGTTGTCATGTGATGTGTTGGGGATGTATTGGGACAGCTAAAAGATGCTTATTATGCAAATAATTTGGGAGAACCTGAAAAGTTTGAACCCTTGGAGAGAGTGTAGTTTACATTTAGCATTTTGGTCTTGCACTGTTTTTTTTTTTCATTTCCTTTACACTTGCTTTTTATTTTTGGTCAAAAATGAGTTAGATTATAAAAAATTAGAAGAAGTTGTTATTCTTTGAGAAAGCCAAGGCAAATAATAAGAGAGAAACAATATAAAGTCATTATGTAATTTCTGCCATTTTTCATTTTCATCCTTTCGGGCACATTACAAACCTTATGAATATTCATATTTTGTTTTCAGATGAGAGTGCCACAGGAAATGTCGCTATCATCAGCCGCCGATACAGACCACGATGTAGACAGCACACAGTACGACTCGGACGGTGCCCCGCAAAACTCCCGAACAACACACAAAACTAAACGACAAAATCCAGATGGAAGCAATTCTCCGTCGTTCATGGATAAAGTCAACGCCTTCTTCAGGTCAGACTCATCCGATTCCTCGGCCCCGCCCAGTCCATCCAAGAACAATTCCAAATCGTCACTTCTGAAAAGTTTCATGGATCTTGCTCTGGAGGTGCCGCCCAATCAGGACAGAGAACCTCCAGGTTCCCCGACTTCCTTGAAGAGTGAAAGAAACGGGTATTCTGCGAGTATAAAATCAGACCCTGGACCGCCAAGAAGAGGGAGTGGATTTTCATTCAATAGTTTTGGTACCACGACGAGCATGGGACTACCCACCAGGAAGAAGAAACCCTCGCATTCGTTGATAGGTGGTAAGAAAAACATTACAACTCTTGCATTTTCAAAAGTAGTTTCTGGAAGCTTAACACCCGCCTCCTCTATTAAATATTGTCCCCGAGTGTGGATATGATATGCTATAATAAATGTAGTAAATGATAATCTCAGAGATTTGCCGATTGTTTTGATCAATATTTACACCTCCTCTGTTCAATATTGTCCCCCAGTGTGGAAATGATGTGATTTAATAAATGTAGTCGGTGATAATCTCAGAGATTTGCCGATTGTTTTGATCAATGATTATTATACCACCCTGTTCAATATTGTCCCTGAGTGTGGAAATGATATGATATAATAAATGTAGTAAATAATAATTTCAAAGATTTGCCGATTGTTTTGATCAATAAATATTACACCACCCCTGTTCAATATTGTCCCTGAGTGCGGAAATGATATGATATAATAAATGTAGTAAATAATAATTTCAAAGATTTGCGATTGTTTTGATCAATAAATATTACACCTCCCTGTTCAATATTGTCCCTGAGTGTGGAAGTAATATGATATAATAAATGTAGTAAATAATAATTTCAAAGATTTGCCGATTGTTTTGATCAATAAATATTACACCACCCCTGTTCAATATTGTCCCTGAGTGCGGAAATGATATGATATAATAAATGTAGTAAATAATAATTTCAAAGATTTGCCGATTGTTTTGATCAATAAATATTACACCTCCCCTGTTCAATATTGTCCCTGAGTGTGGAAGTAATATGATATAATAAATGTAGTAAATAATAATTTCAAAGATTTGCCGATTGTTTTGATCAATAAATATTACACCTCCCCTGTTCAATATTGTCCTGAGTGTGGAAGTAATATGATATAATAAATGTAGTAAATAATAATTTCAAAAGATTTGCGATTGTTTTGATCAATGATTATTATACCACCCCTGTTCAATATTGTCCCTGAGTGTGGAAATGATATGATATAATAAATGTAGTAAATAATAATTTCAAAGATTTGCCGATTGTTTTGATCAATGATTATTATACCACCCCTGTTCAATATTGTCCCTGAGTGTGGAAATGATATGATATAATAAATGTAGTAAATAATAATTTCAAAGATTTGCCGATTGTTTTGATCAATGATTATTATACCACCCCTGTTCAATATTGTCCCTGAGTGTGGAAATGATATGATATAATAAATGTAGTAAATAATAATTTCAGAGATTTGCCGATTGTTTTGATCAATAAATATTACACCACCCCTGTTCAATATTGTCCCTGAGTGCGGAAATGATATGATATGTTAAATGTAGTCAATAATCTTCAATGATTTGCCGATTGTTTTGATCAATAAATATTAGTTTTACAAGTCTGCAATCAGATCTTTTGTTTGCAGATGACACTGCTACTTACAACACATTAAGAATGAGCATTTATCTAACATTTCATGGATTTTTCGCTTTTAATGTTAGAGTTGATCACTTCTATCAAAATTACCCACAAATTTAACAAAAGCATCACCTTCATTTTTTGACTGAGTCCTTCTCATAAGATTCTTAAAAAAAAATTGACACCTATATACACCAGTATGTCATTTATGGATCCTTGATACTTCCTCAAAGTCTTTGTTGGACAAAATGTTTTTTTTTGGACAATACCTGAGCATGGACAAAGGAATTATCTCTGCATTAATTAAATGTAAAACAAGTCAATAACCTTGGGAGTATAAAGGGATTTCATCATGTGACTCTAACTCAACTGGGCTCCATTTTGCAGGGCAGCAGCATTGTTCATTTTATGCGTATTCACACAGCTCATTCACATCACACGTGCAACAAACATCAACACAAACACTGCTGACCTACCAGTACCAGTTCAGCGAATTTTACTGATAGCAGTTTTTTGCTCGCTTCCCATTTTTCTTCATATTTTCCTTAAGTAAATTATATTTTCAGTGGGTACATGAAGAGTAACTTTAACGGTAACACCATCTGATTGTTCATTATACTCAGACAAAGCCTACATACCTGATATTAAGTACTCGCTGCAAATCCTAGTTTGTAAGCCCTACTGTAGGTTGAAAGCCATTGTGTCATACAGCAGAAACCTACTTCGAACGTCGATCAGGATCAGACGGTAATCTAGAAAATGTCTTTTTATTTCCCCGCACACATCTATTAGTGCAACCAATGGCACAGCAAGTTTCCAGCATAATTATCTTACAAAAATAATATTTTATAACAACATGCAAACGTATGTAAGTCTATTTAAGTGTACAGCAGACGACAGTAGTTTTGACCGACAAAATGGTGATGTAAACAAAGTCACGTGACCTCATGACGTCAGCTCAAACACCTTGATATGAGGAATTTGCCTGTTTTAATATTTTACAAACTTATGCAATATGGGTGGAAAGTCTTGAAAGAAATATTTCAGTGAATTTTCATTTTCATATATATCATAGAGGAATATTATAGAAACAAATTGGTGTAAAAATTATGTTTATATCTATTGCAGTTTAGGAGTTATTTGATTTCAAAGATTGAGCGATTGTGTTGAAATGTGACCTTGCTGTGTACAGTGTGATGTGTTAAAGACTGATCCAAAACAATTCTTATGTTTTTCTATAAAACATTTTCTCGTGTGCTTATGAGTGTCTAGTTCATTAGCAGATGGGCAAAGTACATTATATTTTTAGGAAGTATATGTTATACCCCATCTCAATGAATAACCTACAAATGCTCCGAGCAATTAAGGAAGAGGCAATTAAGTTTTTAAAAAAATACGCCAAATTTGTTTTAGATTTGCCTTTATGACATCACACTGTACACTGTGAGGTCACTTTTCAACACAATTGCGCAATCTTTGAAATGCAATGACTCCTAGTCGGAAAAAGATAACAACGTGATTTTTACACCAAATTGTTTCTTTTATCGTCCTCTACCATGTATATGAAAATAAAAATACTGACAGACTGTATTTTGAAAAGAAAAACAATTTCTTCTCTGTTCTTGTTTTATTTCTTTAACATTTGTTTCACAGATACCAGGAAGCACTTGGAGAGGACATCTTTGATCAGACACAGCTCCACCAAAAAACCAGACAAGAAGGTATCCCTTTCAAGTGAACGACCTAATAGGTGAGTGCTCCCATCACAGGGTATAGAGTGCTCCCATCACAGGGTATAGAGTGCTCCCATCACAGGGTATAGAGTGCTCCCATCACAGGGTATAGAGTGCTCCCATCACAGGGTATAGAGTGCTCCCATCACAGGGTATAGAGTGCTCCCATCACAGGGTATAGAGTGCTCCCATCACAGGGTATAGAGTGCTCCCATCACAGGGTATAGAGTGCTCCCATCACAGGGTATAGAGTGCTCCCATCACAGGGTATAGAGTGCTCCCATCACAGGGTATAGAGTGCTCCCATCACAGGGTATAGAGTGCTCCCATCACAGGGTATAGAGTGCTCCCATCACAGGGTATAGAGTGCTCCCATCACAGGGTATAGAGTGCTCCCATCACAGGGTATAGAGTGCCCCCATCACAGGGTATAGAGTGCCCCCATCACAGGGTATAGAGTGCCCCCATCACAGGGTATAGAGTGCTCCCATCACAGGGTATAGAGTGCTCCCATCACAGGGTATAGAGTGCTCCCATCACAGGGTATAGAGTGCTCCCATCACAGGGTATAGAGTGCTCCCATCACAGGGTATAGAGTGCTCCCATCACAGGGTATAGAGTGCTCCCATCACAGGGTATAGAGTGCTCCCATCACAGGGTATAGAGTGCTCCCATCACAGGGTATAGAGTGCTCCCATCGCAGGGTATAGAGTGCTCCCATCACAGGGTATAGAGTGCTCCCATCACAGGGTATAGAGTGCTCCCATCACAGGGTATAGAGTGCTCCCATCACAGGGTATAGAGTGCTCCCATCACAGGGTATAGAGTGCTCCCATCGCAGGGTATAGAGTGCTCCCATCGCAGGGTATAGAGTGCTCCCATCGCAGGGTATAGAGTGCTCCCATCGCAGGGTATAGAGTGCTCCCATCGCAGGGTATAGAGTGCTCCCATCGCAGGGTATAGAGTGCCCCATCGCAGGGTATAGAGTGCTCCCATCGCAGGGTATAGAGTGCTCCCATCGCAGGGTATAGAGTGCTCCCATCGCAGGGTATAGAGTGCCCCATCGCAGGGTATAGAGTGCTCCCATCAGGGTATAGAGTGCTCCCATCACAGGGTATAGAGTGTCCCATCACAGGGTATAGAGTGCAGGGTATAGAGTGCTCCCATCACAGGGTATAGTGTGCTCCCATCGCAGGGTATAGAGTGCTCCCATCGCAGGGTATAGAGTGCTCCCATCACAGGGTATAGAGTGCTCCCATCGCAGGGTATAGAGTGCTCCCATCGCAGGGTATAGAGTGCTCCCATCGCAGGGTATAGAGTGCTCCCATCACAGGGTATAGAGTGCTCCCATCACAGGGTATAGAGTGCTCCCATCACAGGGTATAGAGTGCTCCCATCACAGGGTATAGAGTGCTCCCATCACAGGGTATAGAGTGCTCCCATCACAGGGTATAGAGTGCTCCCATCACAGGGTATAGAGTGCTCCCATCACAGGGTATAGAGTGCTCCCATCACAGGGTATAGAGTGCACCCATCACAGGGTATAGAGTGCTCCCATCACAGGGTATAGAGTGCTCCCATCCCATCACAGGGTATAGAGTGCTCCCATCAGGGTATAGAGTGCTCCCATCGCAGGGTATAGAGTGCTCCCATCGCAGGGTATAGAGTGCTCCCACAGGGTATAGTGTGCTCCCATCAGGGTATAGAGTGCTCCCATCGCAGGGTATAGAGTGCTCCCATCCAGGTTATAGAGTGCTCCCATCACAGGGTATAGAGTGCTCCCATCACAGGGTATAGAGTGCTCCCATCACAGGGTATAGAGTGCTCCCATCACAGGGTATAGAGTGCTCCCATCACAGGGTATAGAGTGCTCCCATCACAGGGTATAGAGTGCTCCCATCACAGGGTATAGAGTGCTCCCATCACAGGGTATAGAGTGCTCCCATCGCAGGGTGTACAATATAATATAATAATGACCTCATTCATTGTTCAGACACAGCTCCACCAAGAGACCAGGCAAGCAGGCATCCCCTTCAAGTGATTGCTTTAATTGTTGTCATGGCAATCTCTACCATCATCATTACCATTGTCATTGGTGGCAGCAATGGTGGCGTTGTCATCAGAGCCACTACCGCAATCATCCTCATTATAATTTTAATTGTCATCAGCATTATCATCTTTTTCTTTGTTGTCGTTATCTTCAAAATCATCATCACAATCATCATCATCATCATCATCTTCATCATCATCTTCATCATCATCATCATCATCATCATCATCATCATCATCATCATCATCATCATCATCATCATCATCATCATCACCATCACCATCATCATCATTACATTGTCATCAAAATAACCATCACACTATCTGTAACATCTACATGGTTTGAATTTTTGAAGTTGTAGTCATTGTCTTTATCACTACTCCTGGCAGTAATAGTAACGTCACTATCATCCTCATATCATAACCAAAATCATAATGGCATTATTAGGAACATCGTCGTGGTCGTCATCATCAGCATCATCATCATCATTTTTTCATTTTAATGGACTAAAATCACCATCATCATCATCATCACCATAATTTTCATAATCGTCGTCATCTTCACCATCATTATCGTCATCATCATAATCATCATAATCACATCATAATCACATCATCATAATCATCATCATAATCATCATTACCATAATTTTCATAATCGTCATCATCATCACCATCGTCATCATTATCATCACATCATCATCACATCATCATCATCATCTTCATCATCACATCATCATATTCACATCATCATCATCATCGTCATCACCATAATCATCACCATAGTTTTCATAATCGTTATTATCATTACCACCATTATATCATAATCGGCATCATCATCATTGATCTAAATTTGATGTAAAAGGATAAAGTTGATGAATTGTTCATAATTTGATATTTTTCTCTACACATTACAGTGAGGATCAGCTGTTTTTGAAAGAAATAACTGGAAGCGTGCTGCAAGGAAACAACGTGGGCTGGCTAAACTGGCCCCGCCTCAAGAAACTGATGCAAAATGAGAATCTGCGAGCGCAGGTGATTAGCCAGCTGTACCCGCAGGACAATACCATCAAGGAGGAGTACATTGAGGATGTGGTAGGTGGATCTCACGATGCAACATGCTGCTTTAAAGGATTAGTTGGGGGGTCAAGCAAGTCACATTTCATATGAGAGAGAACTTTTAAAACCCATTTCATATGAGAGAGAACTTTTAAAAGAAACAGAATGGTGAAGAAAGTATTCAAAAATCTTATTCTGTTAAGGAGATATTCAAATTTAAAAGCTCCCTTCTTATCTGTGTAGAAAGGACTGTTGTAGTGTGTCTAACTATGGAAAGTTGGCACCCTCATCCTCACATTCTTAACAATTGTTAATGTATTTTAAAGAAAAATATTTTATTTTTTCGCTTTCAATTATTTTTCCTCAAACTTTCTTCAGGTGGTATATTATAAATACTCTTCCTAATAGGTTCAGTTTTACCAGATTTTTGACATATCCCATTGTGTTTAAGCTACAAAATCTCAGGACAAAGTATGATAGAATACATAAAGACTTGAAGGAATCTGAGGCTATGACATCACAAGTAGTCTGGTTTCAGTCATTTCTACACAATTGATACCAAACTTTAAACTTAGATCTTCTTAACGGACTAAGATTTTGTAATGCTTTCTTTTCCATTTTGTTTCTTTTGAAGTCCTTTTTCATATGAGATGGACTGCTTGACCACTGAACTGGGTCTGCACGTATGGCATTACAATGTGTAGTAGTGCTGTCTCTTTTTCCATGACATGAATGAAATATGCCTCTTGCAACATATCGCGATACTAAAAACTAATACTCAACTAAGAAATTTTTACGCAACTAGGCAAGGCTACTTCGTACGTTACAATTCTAACGTTACTTAATCTAAAAGTTAAGTTTAGGGAATTAAAAATGTGCAAAATAATCGTGAAACATAAAACCAACTAATTAAAACTCGTGCTCCGTCACCACACACTGGCACGCGCCGATGTAAGTTGGCAAAAAGAACAAAAAATTGGTCTCGAATGTGCCACTCAGGCTGTCACTTCGATGATTCATGGTCACGTTGGCTGAATTACCAAACACGTGCGTGATGCGTGATGAACGTAATAGTCACGCGATCATTTTGTCTACTAGATCTGCAAATAAGTGTTTCTTGCGTTCATCATATCATGGAGTAAATTGTAACTTTATGATCATATAACGTTAGTGATATTAACAATTTGTGTCTTGAGTCATTTTCTTGAAAAGTATCGCGATACTACGATGTATCGTGATATTATATTATATATTATACATAATAGAGCCATGTTGTGACAGCACTAATGTGTAGTGCATGTGCTCATTTTCCAGCACATTGGTGAAACCTTTGAAATTTAATGACCCCAAAACGGAATAGAATATCAACATGGTTTTTTACACCAATTTGTTTTCGAGAAAGCTTCCGACACTACTTGGAAAAAACGGCACCAAACTTCACACCATCCGCCTCAGAGGCCACCTCCCCATTTTTATTAAAACTTTTTCTCCCTCAGGCAGTTCCAAGTTCGTATTGGCCACACCCTCTCCAATCCAAGGACGGTGACAAGACAGCTGCTGCTGCCGTCATCCAAGACATCACCCTCGGTAGCAAGCTTCCCAATTACTCGTCCTTCTTCTCGGTTGAGGCCAAGGCCATCCTCCTCACCCTCAACTTTATTGAGTACTCCCCGCTCAGCCTCATTGCCATCTTTGTCAACTCAAAGGCTGTCCTTGCTTCTTTACTTAATCTTAAATGGGATAACTCCACATCTCACCTCTTCCGTAAACTCCTTTCGCCCCCTCTCCTTTCTCCTCCTGCAGGAAAAGTATTTTTTTCTTCTGGATACCCAGCCATGTTGGCATCCCTAGCAATGGCAGAGCTGATGCAGCCGCTAAGCTTGCCCTCAACCACCCCCCCCTCCCCCTCTCACTCATTTTCCTTAGACCCTTTCTGACATCAAACCGCTTATCGTTTCCCTTGTTCGTGACCGCTGGCAAACCTCATGGGACTCTCAAATTGATAACAAACTTCACGTCGTCCAGCCCACCATTCTGATCAAACCCACCATCCACAACCTCTCCCGTATTGACAGTGTCCACATTACCCGCCTTAGAATAGGTTACACCCACGTCACTCACTCCCACCTCATTATTGGCTCACCCCACCCCTCTGCAACAATTGCCATTGCACCCTCACAGTCCATCACGTCCTCCTTGCTTGCCCCTTGTTCAATCTTCCCAGAGCTTCCCTTGCTCCCCACAACTCAATAGCCGAGCTCTTCCAGAAAAACCCTCCGGATGAAATTATCTCCTTCCTTCATCATGCTTTCCTCTACAACCATATTTAGTCCTCCTCTCACACCCCCAAATTTTCAATGGATGTGGATGGAAATTAGATTTTCAATGGATGTGGATGGAAATTGAATTTTAATTGATGATAATGGAAATTGAATTTTCAATGGATGTGAATGGAAATTGAATTTTTAATTGATGTTGATGGAAATTGTCGATATTTTCTTAAGTTTTGATCAGTTTTCAAACTCTGCTAGTTTTAACAAATGTGATTTTCTTGTGATTTTTCAGAGCATAGACAAGGCCTCGTACAAGGGCGTGGTTACCATCTTGAAGGCTATCATCGCAGGTTTTGAACAATCTTATGAGCACCACACGGCGGGTGGAATGGCAAGCGCTCTTGCGCTCCTTGAAATGGCGCACATACATTACTTTGGCAAGGAGCCAGAAAGGGTGGAGAAAACTAGAAAGTCACGACACCACCACCGGTCGCAGCCTCAGCCTCCCGATGCTGAACATGGTGCGTATCTCCTAGATAGTATGCTGTCGCAACGGCGAACCCAGAAATTGCATAGCGTGTCGGAAATACCAGTCCCACCAGCAGGGCCACCCATGGGTCCCGTCTGGCGTGGGATGACTCAGTCCCGAAGCCTTAATGAGGATAATTTTGTGGCAGCTTTAGGTGAGATGGTTTGTAGGTGCATGGAGTGGTTGAGTTTGTGGCATCCTGTAGAATTTGTAGTGTTTGTTGTGAGAACCCTCCATGACACATGTACCTTTTCAGAGTTACAAACCTCCTCACCTCACTTTTCATCTCCCTATCCACTACCCACCCACCTATGCCTTACACCCACCTCATGTCAGAATATTTAATTACACCCACCTCATATCAGAATATTTAAGAGTGTGTTGACAGATGTAAAAATTTGAAACAGTGTTGGAAATTTAAGTAAGATTGGTCATTTTAAGGAATTGTCCCTTTGTTGCACATTTGCTTTTCATTTGATAGAGGACAATTACAGTAAAAAATGCAGAAAAAGTACATTGATGTCATGTTTTTTTTCTAAAAGGTTTGTTTGTAAGAGGGGTGTAGGTAGTAATTCTAATTCATTTATGTGATGTAATATAAGCACTTACACAGACCTGGTTACAACCGCAAGAATCTACGTTACTGCTAGTTATAACTGCGGGAACAATAAGAATTTGCGGAAAGATTTTTTTTTTCTCTCCAGGTTTCTTGAGTAAGCAGCTGTATTTGTGGTAAATATGTGCTCTTAAACCTCCGCCATATAATTGTGTGATGAAAAGTGCGTTAACTTGGGAAGGAGGGGAGCCTTTGAAGATGTATTTACTACATTAGTATTATTTCTGTCATCATTGTTTGTGGGAAGACTTTTGACACCTTTATTTAAAAACGTGGGAAATTAATCATAAAAATTAATTCCAACTCTGTACATACAATTAAATTTAAATATATTTGTTTAATTAATTACCCGGTACTGAATACTTAGGATTATTATTATTGGGATATGGTATAAATGAAAGTGGTTTGCTTGGTTCATGTGCCAAATAGTTTATTATTTTGATCCGGGCTTCTTCATTTCACAGCCATCAATATTTACTTCAAGTTATACCTTACCTTCCATGCTTAAATATGCAATCTGGTCCATGACATGATTGCTGAGTTCTTCCAAAAAAATCCTCCAGATAAAATAGTCTCCTTCCTTCAGCATGCATCCCTCTACAACCATATTTAATTCTCCTCTTCCACCCCCTCTCTACTTTGTTTTTAGTTTTACCCATGCACCTCCTCTCTCGATCACAGCTTTCTGGCTTTTGTTCTTGAATTTCTCTCATTCTTCCCCTGGTCTCTTTCCTTATTACCTTTAAAATGATCTGACCTCTCAGGCACAATTTGACCTTCGTTGTCGTGGTGCCGTTAAGACCTCATCAAACAAACAAACAAACATGATTCTAACGCACTTCTAACCAACCTTAACTGACCGTGTCGACAACGTCTACATTACCCGCCTTAAAATAGGTCACACCCACCTCACTCACTCCCACTTCCTTACTGGCTCCCCTCCCCCACCCCTCTGCAAGAATTGCCATTGCACCCTCACAGTTCATCACATTCTCCTTGCTTGTCCCCTGTACAACCTTCCCAGAGCTTCCCTCGCTGTGCACAAGTCAATAGCTGAGCTCTTCCAAAAAAAAACCTCCGGATTAAAATATCTCCTTCCTTCATCATGCTTCCCTCTACAACCAAATTTAGTCATCCTTCCCCACTCTCTCTCTCTCTACATTATTTTTTCACCCATACACCTCTCTCGGTCCCAGCTTTCTGTCTTTTAGTTCTCGTGTCTCTCTCAATCTCCCACTGTTTACTCTCCTTCCTACCTCTGGAATGATCTAACCTCTCAGGCACAATTTGACCTTTGCTGTTGTGGTGCCGTTAAAGTCTCATCAAACAAACAAACCAACCTTAAAAATGTAGTTACCAGCCCAGCCCTGACCCCCGTAATACCTCTAACATCCCTCACTCTTTTTCAGCGCGTTGTTATCACAACATCGCTGGAACTGGTCTTAATTTTTCTCTGAAAAATTTTCACCAACAATAGTTGGTCTATGAAACATAATTCACAATTCTTTGAATGTACAGACAGATAGATGGAAGAAATCCTTTTCATGGCTATCTCAAAATAGAAAAATGGCAAAAATTCCAATTTAATTTTGTAAAGGCAGTACACAACATTGAATATTCAGATATCGATATGCAAATTTGTATGCAAATGTGTATTGCCCTTTTATGTATATTAAATGTTAGTATATCCTGCCACAATTCAGTGGGCGCGACAGTTTACAAAAGAAGATGAGCCTGATGTGATAACTACTTTTTATGTATTGTCTTACTAAATGAAGTGCTGGCTGAACAATTGGCATTTGAATTGAGAGACTTTGAAACCTGTCTGTCCAACAACAGCTTTAAATTTCCCTCAACATTTGACTCGAAGCAGATTTGAGGTTTTATGTTATTCAGCCTATAATTTGGCTTCTAATTATACCAACATAGCTCTCTCCCATAACATAAAGATTTTAGGCTGTGCACTTCAGTCATGCATCACAATTTAAACGATTAGTTCAGTGGTCAAGCAAGTCTATCTTATAATGAAACAGGACTTCAAAAGAAACAAAATAGTGAAGAAAGCGTTCAAAAATCTTATTCCGTTAAGGAGATATTCAAGTTAAAAGTTTGGTATCATCTTGTAGAAATGACTGAAATCAGACTAGTTTGTGATGTCACAGCCTCAGATTTCTCAGCATCTATATGTATTTTAAAGTATTTTAGAATATGATAGAATACATAAAGACACTGAGTAATCTGAGGCTATGACATCACAACTAGTCTGATTTCAGTCATTTTTACAAAAATGATACCAAATTTTAAAGTTTAATATCTCCTTAATGGAATAAGATTTTTGACTGCTTTCTTCACCATTTTGTTTTTAGCAATTTAAAAGAAACAAAGGATTTACATTAGGATATAGGAAATTCCGTCATACATCACAAGAGGAACTTCAAAAGAGGAACACAAATTTAATTTTGGCCTGAAAATTCAAAATGCTCTAAAATGGTCAATTTTTAAGCGATTTAGATGGAATTTGTTGCTATTTTCATAATTTTTCATAAATTTTAAAGCAATTTAGCATAAGTTCCATATACCTCTAAGAAATTCACCTGTTGTAAAAATGGACTAAGCCAAATACTGAAGGTCGTGCATTACAGGGATATAATGCACGGGTCATGACAAATGAAAGTACTCCATAGAAATTTTATCAACAAATATGGGAATAATCTATTAAGCCTTAAATCTGGAATTCAGTACATATCATTTTTTAAACTTTTTTTGCATATTTATAAACAACCACCTACTCACGTCTCTAAACAATGATTTGTGTCAAGTATTAGGATTTTATTATTTCTCTGTTTCAATAATATGATCATTTTGCAGATTTGAAACAATGTATGTATATATATATAGATATATATATAGATATATATATGTATATATATATATATATATATATATATATATATATATATATATATATATATATATCTATATATATATATATATATATATATATATATAATATATATATATATATATATATATATATATATATATATATATATATATATATATATATATATATATATATATATATATATATATATATATATATGTATATATATATATATATATATATATATATATTATATATATTCCATATATATATCATATATATATATATATATATATATATATATATATATACATATATTTGTATATATGTATATATATAAGTTTCTGTACAAATTGTATGTGTACATACAGGTGGTTGAAGGTCAAGTGTCGGTCTGTGTTATATGTATGCATGGATGTTTCCAGGTGTGTGTGTTTTTATATATATATATATATATATATATATATATATATATATATATATATATATATATATATATATATATATATATATATATATATATATATATATATATATATATATATTTTTATATAAATATATATATATATAAATATAGGTATATATATATAGATGTGTTTCTGTACAAATTGCATGTGTACATACAGATACAGGTGGTTCAAGGTTCAAGCGTCGGTCTGTGTTATATGCATGGATGTACCCAGGTGAGTTCCATACAATCAATCATTTATGGTCTATGGATGTGTAAAGACAACATTAGCTCAAATGCTTTCAAATCTATCAAAAACAAACTTGTAACAAAAAACTTCTTCAAAATCTGTATTATCTTACTTACTATTTTTCTTGTAATTGTTGACTTGGGTGTTTTCTTATATAATTCCTTTTCATTTTAATTGTTATTATAATTCTTTGAAAAGGTTCAGTAAATACTGACCAAACATTTTTGGGCCAATTCTTTGTTATCCAAGTTGTAGTAGGAAGTGAACCCTTCTCATCATCTTCAGAGATTTAAGGAGAAAATTTATAAAGAATTACATAAAGATTTTTAGTGATTGCCCAGCCACACATTAGCTTTGTTGGCACTATTTCTGAATATCAAAGACAGTTCTACCCAAAGTTTGAATTCCTTTGTATAAGATGTTTAACTCTACACATCTATATGCCTTTAACATCTCACGCTGAACCCCAATTAACCCCCTTTGGCTGAACCCCAATTAACCCCACATACACATGTCCCAATTAACACCACATACACATGCCCAATTAACCCCACATGCACATGCCCAATTAACCCGGTATACACATGCCCCAATTAACCCCACATACACATGCCCCAATTAACCCCACATACACATGCCCCAATTAACCCGGTATACACATGCCCCAATTAACCCAGTATACACATGCCCCAATTAACCCGGTATACACATGCCCCAATTAAGCCCTTATACACATGCCCCAATTAACCCGGTATACACATGCCCCAATTAAGCCCACATACACATGCCCCAATTAACCCCACATACACATGCCCCAATCAACACCACATACACATGCCCCAATTAACCCGGTATACACATGCCTTAATTAACCCGGTATACACATGCCCCAATTAACACCACATACACATGCCTAATTAACCCCACATACACATGCCCAGATTACCCCACATACACATGCCCCAATTAACACCACATACACATGCCCTAAGTAACCTGGTATACATATGCCCCAATTAACCCCACATACACATGCCCCAATTAGCCCCACATACACATGCCCCATTTAACCCCACATACACATGCCACTAGTAACCCCACATACACATGCCACAAGTAACCCCATATACACATGCCACAACTAACCCATATACACATGCCACAAGTAACCCATATACACATGCCACAAGTAACCCCACATACACATGTCCCAATTAACCCTATATACACATGCCCCAATTAACCCCTATACACATGCCCCAATTTAACCCCATACCAGTATGAATCCATGTTGCATAGTATTACATAACAAAGACCTTTTGTGGAGTACAATTCTGGGCAGATATGTCGCTTTAGGCCACAGAGGACAAATTTTGTCTTGTAGCCATGACATGTCATCTTGTAGCTATGACACATGTCATCTTGTAGCCATGACACATGTCATCTTGTAGCCATGACACATGTCATCTTGTAGCCATGACACACCTGTCGTGTTGTAAACAACAGACATGTCATCTTGTAGCTATAACACATGTCATCTTCAGGCCATGACACATGTCATGTTGTAACCATGACACAAATGTCCTCTTGTAGCCATGACACAAATTTTGTCTTGTATTCATGACACACGTGTCGTCTTGAAGCCATGACACATGTCGTCTTGTAGCGATGACACACTTGTCATCTTGTAGCATGACACACATGTCGTCTTGTAGCATGACACACATGTCGTCTTGTAGCATGATACATGTCGTCTTGTAGCAGACACACATGTTGTCTTGTAGCATGACACATGTCGTCTTGTAGCCATGTCATTTTGTAGCATGACGCACATGTTGTCTTGTAGCTATGTCATTTTGTAGCATGACACACATGTCATCTTGTAGCATGACACACATGTCATCTTGTAGCATGATACGTCGTCTTGTAGCAGACACACATGTTGTCTTGTAGCATGACACATGTCGTCTTGTAGCCATGTCATTTTGTAGCATGACGCACATGTTGTCTTGTAGCTATTTCATTTTGTAGCATGACACACATGTCATCTTGTAGCATGACACACATGTTGTTCTGTAGCATGACACACATATCGTCTTGTAGCAGACACACATTTTGTCTTGTAGCATGACAAACATGTCTGATATCTTGTTCTGTCAAATTTTGAAACGTTAAAAGTTTGTTTAACCCTTACTCTACCATGCGATGATATTGCCGTTTTGGGTTCCCCATCTTTGACTCCGCCTCCCAAGCGCGTTTTCAAAAAAGTGCTGGTAGAGTAAGGGTTAATCAACCCGCGGCAAGTGAGCCAACAAAAAAATGTATGCAGCATGATCCCGATAGGCGGCCCACCAGGTCATTGAAGCGGAACGATCCCGACTCTGTTTCTCGGAAGACAGAGGACCCTTTAATAATCAGCCTGTGCTTAACCCTTACTCTAACATGGGTGCCCCATCTTTGACTCCGCCTCCTAAGCGCATTTTCAAGAAAGTGCTGGTAGAGTAGGGATTAAAAATGACTTGTTGTGGAAAGTGTACTTCGCCATACCCTAATTTTCTGTATATTTGGTAAATTATCTTACTTAAAGGGCCATGCGCCCAAAAAAGAAGGCGCTGCCACTTCTACTGTCTTAGATTTTCTGCGAGACTTGCATTTATTCCATACACTAGTCTAACACACAAATGTACGGAGCATCTTTGATATAAATATTTAAATCTGAAATGACTTATGTCTTCAGCCGACTATGTACAGTTTATCACGTTGGTGATTGTGTATGCGAGCAACAAACAAACAAACTGATTGGTTATCAAGTTTTCACGCCTAGAATTAATAGTTTTTTCTTGAAATTCTAGGCATCTATTGTTGTTCAGCTGGATATATTAACGAATTTCATTTGGATCCATTGCATTAGCGATTGTATTTTGCCAAATTAAGTCCGTTTGCCAACTTTTGTAACTTTGCTGTTACTGTAACATGTCGTTAGGCCTTGTGGTAAGTCTGTAAGTTGTACTTTCTATGCTGTGTGAGTGTTTACTGTACCAGGTGAATAGAGACTTAAGAAAAACAAAACCAATGACATCTAGCAATTGACAAGCGCGAGATAATATCGCATGCTGCAGGAATGTTTAAGCACCTCTATTCTGGGGCGCATAGCCCTTTCAGAATTACTGAGACAATTCTTTTGGATTGATCATTGATTAACTGACAACTTAAGCATCACACTTGACTATAATGGAACTGGATTAATATACAAGTGATTACATTTGTTAATCAGGTATATCTTGAAAATCTACCAAATTTGTTGACATTTGCGATTTCATTTTCACAAAATTGTGCATTCCTAGGGAGGAAAAAAATCATTTCTATTTTGTAATTAAAAACCTACCTGCTGATTGACTTAATGAAAGCTCAGTCGGCTTAGCGTACGACTGAGATGCTGAAGGGCCCAGGTTCGAGTCCAACAGTGATTTAACCAGTGATTTTACCATAAATATGCAGAACGATATACACTGACATCAAGCGCAGAGGTTTGTCTTCTGCATCACACCTTCTCGCCCACACGACCTTTGTGAAAAGTGGCCAATGGTTGGGTGACGCTCACCGTCCTTTTTAGGGGACGTAAAGCCGTCGGTCCCGATGGTAGGAGTTTCACTTGCTGGTTCTCTAAACACTACTTGAATAGAGCAGGGTGTTAACCCGGTGTTCATCCACTTTCCATCGTGGCAAATTCATCGGGTACACACTGAAAACAAGTCATTGTGACTTACGTGTGCTTTCCCTGGCATATGCCTTAAAGTGAAATACAATAATAGTCTCTTGTGCTTTAATATGGTTTAATGTCATTCACAACCTGAAAGATGATACTTGAACTTTTAAGAAAATATAAGAAATAAATAAAGCTACAAACTCAAAATCACAATGAAAGCTTTCGTAGTGAGCACTCTTTATCTGATGGTAGGTGGTAGGCATTCAGCAAAGTAATGCATGTTCTATTGGCCCCAGCAAATTTATTCTCATTGCACAATCTGCCACGACACACACAGACACCTCGTTTCACACCTTTTTGTCGCACTAATCTTTGTGTTAACTGCAGTCTCACTTCTGACACTACACATCACCCATGCATCTGCTCAGTGCACTCCATGAAAGAAATGAGAAATGAAAACAGTATTGGTGCTGACATGTTCTGAAAATTAAGCTTTTTGATTACGATGTAAGATCTTAAAAAACAAAAGATATTTTCCTAAGAAATCCCCCCCTCCCCTGGGGAGTGTCTAGCTTTTTATTTTTAGGGGGCTTCAAGCCCCTATAAACATTCAAGGGCTTGACACAGATTTAGGATTAGGGGCTAGGACAGAGGTGTAGGTAATTGGGGCACTTCCCCTCCCACAAATGGTTTCTTCTTCCCAGTTGCATGCTTGTTTCCCAGTTGGGAGGACAATTAATAATATCATTTCAAATTGCCAACATTTGCTTAAAATTTCTCGAAATTGACTGATTTTCCGGAATGGTAATTGTAGAAAATTTCCTGGAAATTGAAGTATAAATGCTGGCAATTGAAGAAAATTTTACGCAAATGTAGGAAATTGCACAAAAAGTGCAGGAGATTTCCCAAAATTGACGAAGATTTTCCGAAAAATTCATTGAAATTGAAACAAATTTCCTGGAATTTGTATAACCAAAAAGAATAGGCTACGGAAATTTTAGGAGGATAAGCCCTTAATATCTCCCTTAGATACACCACTGTCCCCCAACCAATTGGTATACTTTTTCTGCAGTAATATCTGATTACGAATTTGCTTCTCCAGTCTCTCGCAGCACAAACCACGTAAATTATGTTTACGCTCCAGCTCATTGTGCTCCTATGCAACAACTCAATTCACTGAATATTTATCACTGAGATCATCCATCATCAATGTTCAATATGAAGTACATCACTCATTGAACATTCATCACTAAGAACATTCATCACTAAGAACATTCATCACTAAGAACACTCAATGAATATTCATCACTGAAAACATCACTCAATGTATATTCTTCACAGAAAATCACACAGTGAATATTCATTACTGAGAATTATCTTCAATGAATATTCATATCTGAGATCAGCAAAAAAAATAATCTTTGAATCAACCAATTAATTAATAATTAATTTGTTAGATCCACTTTTCACAAGTCACCTGACGAAACATTGAATATTCATTACTTCATTTGTGTCTTCTATATTCAGCATCACACATAGCACATCAGTTTGGGAAATAATTGTCAGTTTCTCAGATTGTATTGTTACTTGTCCAGGTATGGAAAATAGATCATAGAATGTTCATCACCTTAATAAGCTAATAAAATCCATTATTAGATGATATTATCAGACTGATCATGAATATGCATTGTCAAAAAAATCATTCACTTAAAGTTTTTTTGCATTTAGAATGTCTTAAAGAAATTGTAAGCTTGCTTTTAGATCATCAATGAGTCTGCTCTTGTTCATCTTCAAAATAACAACTTTCTAAAGGTTCCAAGGAGCCCATAGTAACTGTAAGTGAACAGTTGAGTAAAATCACCAGGAAAGTAAAAAACATTTTTCACATTTTTATTACATAAATTTCAAACTTGGATTCAAATTTTAAATATATGTCATGTTTGTAACATTCAAGTAAGTCATTAGTATAAGCATTTAACAGTTGAGCAAGTCATTTACATTACTTGCTCAAGTCATACTTATATTACAATCAAGCAAATCCTAATTGTAATTCAATCAAGTCATATTTATAACAGTCAAACAAGTCATATTTACAACAGTTGAAGTCATTTTTAACAGTCAGTCGAATCACACTTTATATTACATTCAAGCAAATCATAAAAATAAGTCAATCAAGTCATATTTATAACAGTCAAAAAAGTCATATTTTCAACAGTTGGAGTCATTTTCAACAGTCAAATAAATCACACTTATAATACAGTCAGGCAAATCATAATTATAAGTCAATCAAGTCATGTTTATAACAGTCAAACAAATAATATTCTCAACAGTTGAGGATGTCTTTTACAACTGTCAATCAAGTCACACTTATGTTATATTCAAGCAAATCATAGAAATACGTCAAGTCATATTTATAACAGTCAAACAAGTAATAATTTTAACAGTTGAGGATGTCATTTACAATGGTCAGTCAAGTCACACTTATATTTCATTCAAGGAAATCATAAAAATAGGTCAATTAAGTCATATTTGTAACAGTCAAACAAGTCATATTTTCAACAGTTGGTCATTTTTAATGGTCAATCAAATCACACTTAAATTACAGTCAAGCAAATGATAGTTTTAAGTGAATCAAGTCATGTTTATAACAGTCAAACAAGTAATATTTTCAACAGTTGATGTCATTTACAACAGTGAAATCAAGTAATGCTTGTATTTACAGTCAAGTAAATCATAGTAATAAGTCATATTTATAACAGTCAAGCAAGTCATTTTTATAACAATCAAACAAGTCATTTTTTTAGAAGTTGAACAAGTCATTTACAACAGTCAATAAAGTCTTGTTTTCAACTTTCGTTTGACTCCGTCTCGGTGCCGTTAAACCTCAACAAACGTCAATTAAGTCATACTTTTTTTACAGTCAATTGTTTCATGGATTGGGATATATATATTTTATCAATGAACTTTGTTGTTTGTGTTACAGATATAAATGTATGCTGCTTTT
This sequence comes from Chiridota heheva, assembly GCA_020152595.1. Lineage (NCBI taxonomy): Eukaryota > Metazoa > Echinodermata > Holothuroidea > Apodida > Chiridotidae > Chiridota > Chiridota heheva. The sequence goes on from JAIGNY010002177.1 coordinate 451,690, forward strand.
GAGAAGTCTGAGTTTTGAATGACTGTGATGTCACAGATGAACAATAATTGTGACTTTGACACCACCTTTGTGTGACATTCATTTTCATGATTGTCAGAAATATATGACACTTAAGTTTTATGGTAATGAGATTTAATCTCTTTGTGACACGTAGCAATATGACATTTATATCATTGATATGTAAGGAAAGTGGCAACTAGTTTTTCTTAGATGTGATATTTATTTGGATGACATGTATGAGGTGATGTTTATTTGGATGACATGTATGATGTGATGTTTATTTGGATGACATGTATGATGTGATGTTTATTTGGATGACAGGTATGATGTAATGTTTATTTGGATGACAGGTATGATGTGATGTTTATTTGGACGACATGTATGATGTGATGTTTATTTGGATGACAGGTATGATGTGATGTTTATTTGGATGACAGGTATGATGTAATGTTTATTTGGATGACAGGTATGATGTGATGTTTATTTGGATGACATGTATGATGTGATGTTTATTTGGATGACATGTATGATGTGATGTTTATTTGGATGACAGGTATGATGTGATGTTTATTTGGATGACAGGAATGATGTGATGTTTATTTGGATGACAGGTATGATGTGATGTTTATTTGGATGACAGGTATGATGTGATGTTTATTTGGATGACAGGTATGATGTAATGTTTATTTGGATGACAGGTATGATGTGATGTTTATTTGGACGACAGGTATGATGTGATGTTTATTTGGACGACAGGTATGATGTGATGTTTATTTGGATGACAGGTATGATGTTGGTGCAAGACATCAGAGATGATTACTTACTGTAGGTGTGCAGTTTATTATGTGTACTTGGAGTGTGACACATCACTGGTTTGTCACATTGATGATGAGTGACGATGAGTGTAAAGTGTATGTTACTTTGAGTTACTGATACTAATGTCATCAAGTTACCGGTCAAGTTAATGGTGTTCGATCATGGCAATTCTTGCACAAAACCTATCAAAGTTAAAAATTGTCACCAGGCCCTATGCTGGCGCCTGAGATTAAATTTGAAATTGATATTTCAAAAAAGCCTCTCTGCTGTACGAAGCTCTTATATAATATCAACCCCCACACTTGTCCCCTATCTATGACACATCCACTATCATTTGAACCCATCTCTTTTCCCGCCAAAAAACCCTTACCCGCCCATCTCCTTCATTGCATCATTCATTTGTATTTTCTATTAGTTACCTAAGAACTACTGTAACTTAAAGTTAACCCTTACTCTACCACGTGGTGATATTATCGCCATTATGAGTGCCCTGTCTTTGGCCTCGCCTCCCAGGTGCATTTTCAAAAAAGTGCTGGTAGAGTAAGGGTTAATCAACCCGCGACAAGTGTGCCAACTTGAAAATACATGCAGCATGGTCCCGGTGGGCGGCTTACCGGGTCACTCAAGCAGAACGAGCCCGACTTTGCTGCCCAGAAGACAGAGGACCCTTTAAAAATTAGCCTGTGCTTAGCCCTTACTCTACCATGCTGTGATATTATTGCCATTTTGGGTGCCCCGTCTTTGGCCCCACCTCCCAGGTGCCTTTTCAAAAAAGTGTTGTAGAGTTAAGGGAAAGTGCCGCTTTAATAGGCCTGAGTCGGATAGCAAAACATTGGATCTGTGTACCCAATATTATTACCCGACTGGATAACGGGCACCTTGGTACTTAACTCAGGCCCAGTGCCGCTAAACCAAACCAAGCTATACGTGGGTGGTCTAAGATGCTAAAATGTTGTGGTTTGGAGTTTTTCCATTAGATGGATCTCATCCTGTAAATTTGTAAACTAGTGGTGTCATTGGTTACTTTGGTATACCATCTTTCTCATTTCTTCTTCAAGGGTCCAGCAAGTCTATCGTATATAAAAGAGAACTTCAAAAGAAACAAAATGGTGAAGAAAGCGTTCCAAAATCTTATTCCAATAAATAGATATCTAAGTTTAAAGTTTGGCATCATTTATGTAGAAACAACTGAAATCAGACTAGTTGTGATGTCATACATAGCCTCAGATTCCTCAGTTTTTATGCACGCTATCATATATTGCCGTGTAATTTTGTGGCTTAAAAACCATGGGATATGTCAAAAAAGTAGTGAAATTGAATGTAGGTAGGGTATTTTCAATATACCACCTGAATAAAGTTTGAGGAAGAATAATTTAGATAGAGACAAAAATTAAACTTCCTTCCAAATACATTACAATTGTTAAGAATGTGAGGATGCAGACACCAACTTTCCATACTAGACTTACTACTCCAGTCATTTCTACACAGATAAGACAGAGCTTTAAACTTAAATATCTCCTTAACGGAATAAGATTTTTGAATGCTTTCATTACCATTTTGTTTCTTTTGAAGTCCTCTTTCATATAAGATGGACATGCGTGACCTTGAACTAATCCTGCAATTTTGCATTCTCGCTCTTTTCTCTGCATGCTGTTTTTGCCATCTTAAAATTTGTTCGATTCTCTTTAAACCCTTCAGTACCTGATCTCCTTTCATTGTTCTCTCTTTCTGGTTCCTGCACCTCTGCCTTCAGTACCTGATCTCCTTTCATTTTCTCTCTTTCTGGTTTCTGCACCTCTGCCTTCAGTGCCTGATCTCCTTTCATTTTCTCTCTTTCTGCTTCCCGCACCTCTGCCTCCAGTACCTGATCTTTCATTTTCTCTTTTTCTGGTTCCTGCACCTCTGCCTTCAGTACCTGATCTCCTTTCATTGTTCTCTCTTTCTGGTTCCTGCACCTCTGCCTTCAGTACCTGATCTCCTTTCATTTTCTCTCTTTCTGCTTCCTGCACCTCTTCCTTCAGTACCTAATCTCCTTTCATTTTCTCTCTTTCTGCTTTCTGCACCTCTGCCTTCAGTACCTGATCTCCTTTCATTTTCTCTCTTTCTGCTTCCTGCACCTCTGCCTTCGGTACCTGATCTCCTTTCATTTTCTCTCTTTCTGCTTTCTGCACCTCTGCCTTCGGTACCTGATCTTCTTTCTTTTTCTCTCTTTCTGCTTTCTGCACCTCTGCCTTCAGTACCTGATCTCCTTTCATTTTCTCTCTTTCTGCACCTCTGCCTTCGGTACCTGATCTCCTTTCATTTTCTCTCTTTCTGCTTCCTGCACCTCTGCCTTCAGTACCTGATCTCCTTTCATTTTCTCTCTTTCTGGTTCCTGCACCTCTGCTTTCAGTACCTGATCTCTTTTCATTTTCTCTCTTTCTGGTTTCTGCACCTCTGCCTTCAGTACCTGATCTCCTTTCATTTTCTCTCTTTCTGCTTTCTGCACCTCTGCCTTCAGTACCTGATCTCCTTTCATTTTCTCTCTTTCTGCTTTCTGCACCTCTGCCTTCAGTACCTGATCTCCTTTACTTTCTGCACCTCTCCTTCAGTTGATCTCCTTTCATTTTCTCTCTTTCTGCTTTCTGCACCTCTGCCTTCAGTACCTGATCTCCTTTCATTTTCTCTCTTTCTGCTTTCTGCACCTCTGCCTTCAGTACCTGATCTCCTTTCATTTTCTCTCTTTCTGCTTTCTGCACCTCTGCCTTCAGTACCTGATCTCCTTCTCATTTTCTCTCTTTCTGATCTCCTTTTATTTTCTCTCTTTCTGCTTCCTGCACCTCTTCCTTCAGTACCTAATCTCCTTTCATTTTCTCTTTTGCTTTCTGCACCTCTGCCTTCAGTACCTGATCTCCTTTCTTTTTCTCTCTTTCTGCTTCCTGCACCTCTGCCTTTCTGATCTCCTTTCATTTTCTCTCTTTCCTTTCTGCACCTCTGCCTTCGGTACCTGATCTTCTTTCTTTTTCTCTCTTTCTGCTTTCTGCACCTCTGCCTTCAGTACCTGATCTCCTTTTATTTTCTCTCTTTCTGCACCTCTGCCTTCGGTACCTGATCTCCTTTCATTTTCTCTCTTTCTGCTTCCTGCACCTCTGCCTTCAGTACCTGATCTCCTTTCATTTTCTCTCTTTCTGGTTTCTGCACCTCTGCCTTCAGTACCTGATCTCCTTTCATTTTCTCTCTTTCTGCTTTCTGCACCTCTGCCTTCAGTACCTGATCTCCTTTCATTTTCTCTCTTCCTGCACCTCTGCTTTTCTAAAGTTTTTGCTGTCTTTAACTGTAGTGCCTTCTCCTTTGTAAAATCCAGTATTTACATCGGAAAATTTCAAGGGGGTCCTATTATGTATCACAAAGTAGCATAAGAACTTGATGCATATAAATGCCTGAAAATTCAAAAACTAAATATAACAATTTCTATAAATATAATATATATATTTTAAAACAATTTTGCTAACATTACTCTTCCAGTAACCTTTAAATGGTTCAATTTGAAAAGTTTTGAGTGTGTGAAACCCCCGGGGTTCCTATTGTCTCCCATCACCAGACATTCAGAACCACATCAAGCACATATCAATATGGTGATGATCACGAGTTTCTTGCAAATGTTTATTTTTCACAGCAAGTTCAATCAAACCTGATGGAGACTCAATACATAGCTCTTTTGACGTGGTTGAGGATGTGGAGCTCCCTATTGGTAGCAGTACGGGGGCGGGGGTACATGGCGCTGTCGGCATCGCTACAGGAATTGCTGTTACAGGTAAGGGCATGTTCTTATAATCTTTCTCTGAAGATGTGGGAAGGGGTGGTGGCATCACCTGTGAGTGAAAGGGTGGTTGCGTCACCTATGAGGGAAGGGGTCTTAGCGTCACCCATGAGGGAAGGGGTCTTAGCGTCACCCATGAGGGAAGAGGTGGTTGCATCACCTATGAGGGAAGGGGTCTTGGCGTCACCCATGAGGGAAGAGGTGGTTGCATCACCTATGAGGGAAGGGATGGTGGCATCACCTATGAGGAAGGGGTGGTGGCATCACCTATGAGGAAGGGGTGTTGGCATCACCCATGAGTGAAGGGGTGGTTGCGGCACCTATGAGGGAAGAGGTGGTTGCATCACCTATGAGGGAAGGGATGGTGGCATCACCTATGTGGGAAGAGGTGGTTGCATCACCTATGAGGGAAGGGATGGTGGCATCACCTATGTGGGAAGGAAGGGGCGGTGGCATCACCTATGTGGGAAGGGATGGTGGCATCACCTATGTGGGAAGGAAGGGGCGGTGGCATCACCTATGTGGGAAGGGATGGTGGCATCACCTATTAGGGAACGGGTGGTATTGTCACCTATAAGGGAAGGGATGGTGGTGTCACCTATGAGCGAAGGGGTGTTGGCATCTCCTATGAGCGAAGGGGTGGTGGCATCACCTATGAGGGAAGGGGTGGTGTCATCACCTATGATGGAAGGGGTGGTTGCATCACCCTTGAGGGAAGAGGTGGTTGCATCACCTATGAGGGAAGGGATGATGGCTTTACTTAGGAGGGAAGGTGTGGTGGCATCACCTATGTGGGAAGGGATGGTGGCATCACCTATGAGGAAGGGGTGGTGGTGTCACCTATGAGGGAAGGGGTGAGTCACTCAATAATGAGACTGATGTCCATATCAAAATCAGGCAATTTTTATCTTATTTTTGGAAAATGTGGTTATTTTTAGTTACAAATTTAATTAAATACCTCCAACTTATTTCGGTTGGGCTTTTCTGATTATGCTTTGCAGTATAAAAAGGGGGGCGCTTAGTCTAAATGGGTGCTAAAGTTTAACTTTTGAGATAGTGCTTGGTCACCCACATGGGATTAAAAAGTTTTAATAATGCCATTTAAATGATATTGATTAGTTTAAATTTGATTCTATTATTAGATGCCTAAAAAATAATAATAATAATGTGATATCGAAAATGTGGTGATTTTGATTTAAATTTTGAATAGCGATGTTATATATTGATGGTGTGGGTTGTTTAGAACTCCTGTGAGGCAATAGCACTTTAAATTTGTTATGTTATTTAGGGCACTGGAGACACAGAATATTTTTTGCAGCATTTTAGAAAGACAATTGAATATGTCAAGTAAAGGGTATATTTAAGTATAGGCCTACGAAACATAAGCCTAAAGGGTGAGCTACAATGTTACAGGCAATGGAGGGTTTTTTCGAAAAATTGTACCTCACTGAAAATTACTGCAAAATGAGCACAAAATCAAACAATTAAAATATTCGAAAAATACTAAAATTGACTTTTGCTTCCAAAATTTACTGGCTTAGCCCTGAAATTTGATGGAAACTTTTCAGTGAGGTTTACCATTTTGAAAAACGTACTCCATAGGGTGTAACATTGTTATCTTTAGGCTTGACAGGGAAAGCTGCACAGGTACTCAAAGGTCAAAAGGTCACAGAAGCAAGTTATGTCAAGTACGTCTCTTCTTTGTCATTTAAGATTGTATGATTTATATTTGTTTCAAAAACTGCATTGCGACCACCATAAATGAACACAAACATTATTTATACACAAATCACGCTGATCAACACAGTCGTAGTGCATACTGCATGAATGCCAGAGGCGTAGGAAATTGGGCGTGGTAATGGGGAGGGACAAACTGCCACTCTCAGAGGATTTCACTTTCCAGGTTGCATGCTTTCTTCTCGGTTGCAAGCTTTCTTCCTGGTTGGGAGATTATAAATTAGATTGAGAAATTATTAACATAAAATTGTGAAAAAAAGGTGGTAAAATTAATGGATATTTTGGCCAGTTTTGGGGAAAACTTGGTTCCTGAAAATGGGCCAAATTTCTCAAAATTGAAGAAAATTGTTTCTGAAAAAGAAAAAAGAAAAAAAAATTAAATTGAAGAGGATTTTCTGAGAATGCAGGAAAATTTTTTCAAAAATGCAGGAAAATTTTCAGAAAATTTAAGGGAATTTTCCGATTAGCAGCAACTTTGAATGGAAACTTAAGTGACCAGTGCAATTTTTGCACCTGTCACCTAGATTTTTTTAAATAATTCCCCCCCCTCCCCCTCTGAGAGGCGACTCTTCCTACGCCCCTGATGAATGCTATCATTTCTCTCATAACTTGCATGATTTCATTTCTCTCCGTCGCAGAGATTCTTAGACCAATGCAGGCGGTTATTGAAGGTATTTTAGCCAATCAAAGTACATATAATCTGATGTGAATAACTACAAAGCCCCTCCCCCATCCTGACTGCTCTATTTAATCAATGTGCTCTGTTGCTGTAAATACTTAGTTGGATTTTGACTGAATGGGAAACAATAAATGTGAAAATACTATTTTGGAAAATACTATTTTGAAGATACTATTTTTAAAATTTGAAGATTTTGTACTTCAGTAAACTGCAAACATTTCTTTCTCACCAGCCTACAATTAAGAGCTGCTCTCCTGTTCATTTTTATTAACACAACATGCTATGGAAATGATTGCCCCCACCCCCACCACCCACCCCTAGGTGGATACACCTTTCCTTGTTCAGTTTTTATCAGCCATTCTGCTCTAGAAGCAAAATAATATGCTTTGCCTCTAGATAGTCTGGTTTCAAGTAATGGTGTCAGTTGAATTAAGCTGAGCACTAATTCAAACTATGTGCCGGGTCTCAAAGTGTGGGTTCACTATACAGACGAGAAAATAATATTACCAAGTCTTTCGCAAATTGTATATAAAGAGGGAAAAATCAATTGATTAAAAAGAAGAATATTTGGAGACAAAATACCATGACAAGAAAACAAAAATGAAATGATTTTTTTATGTGCTGTCTCTTTCATGAATAATTTGTATATATGCCTAAGATTTAGGCGCTTAAAAGGGGTAGAAGTACAGAGGGAGTTGATTAGATGTTGGAGCGTTAAGTTTCTTTTATGCCGAAAAGTTTCTCTTTAAGCCTACCTGCACCCATACCTGAGTTAATCCTGAAAACTCAATTACCAACCCGACTTCCTGTTCAGTGTATTGTGTTTCCACTCCAAACAATGATTGTTTATTTGCCAACCATGCATGCCACAGCCAAGTAGCCTAAGGCTATTTTGTGTGTATAAGATTATACAAAGCCAAAGTTGAATAATCAAGGCACTTTTGTAATTGAAATCACTCATCCCTGTTAGGTGTCTTAGTGGGAGAATTTGTTTTTTTAAACTGGTGATGAAGAGGTAATAATGTGCAATAATGGTGAATGATTGATGGACCATTTCTACTAAGGAATGATATTGCTTCATGTTTAAACAATGAGTGAATGCACTGGATACTCGGGCAGCTGCATAATGTTTTTTTTTAAGTTTTATTGCCATAGATTTTTTTTTGTGGTGACTGCTCTTTCTTTTGTTTTAGTTGGAATTCTTTATTTTGGTGAAAAACCTGGAATCAAAAACCTTGCTTCGTTGCACCATTAGATTGTATTGAAAATTGCACGTAATTGTTTGAAATTACAATGTTACGATCTCTCTTTCTCATTTGCATTTTAAGTCTTAACCACGCAATACATTTTCTGTCTTAGGCTCCGACAAAGTCTTAAATTTGTCAGGGTCTATATTTATGTATTGCTCACAACAGCAACCACAATCCTGCAAAAGCAATTAGCAATTACACCAGGGATTTCTTATTTCTACAAGCCATTCACTTTCCATCGTCATAATCTGACATTGATTGTACACAGATTGCACTGCAGCTGCACTGACTTTTACAGTCACCACAAGGACAAAAGTTTTCTCCTGTGGTCAATGTGTCTGGCTTGAAGTAATAATTTACAAATAGGTTGAAGGTAGTGAAGGTTTTGTTTGTTTATTGATAAGTAATTTTAAGTGATGTTTTTGTTCAAGCTTGTGGGCTTTGAGGTTTTTGGACTGAAAATCTATTGCAACAGATATTCATCATGTGTAATATTCTTGACATGTCTATTCATACAAAATTTTCCGACGAGATCAATTATATAATCAGGGGCCGAAATTTGTTACTGTTCCAAGGAATAGTACTTTCTTAAATAATACTGTTCCAGATCAGATTTCACTGTTTTAACCTTTTTGCCAATAACAGTACAAATTCCTTCCTTCAAAATGGGCTTAATTTATAACTACTTTATCGGTTAATATGTGCAGATATATGTGTTGGTTTACCTGTGTTATACAGTTACGTAAAGTTATACACGGGCAAACAGCCTTACATATGTGTATTGTGATTAATTGTGCTGCTGACAATTGCAGGCAAGGTGGGAACAACTTTCTCTTACTGGAAGAAATTATTTTTATGATAATTTTGTTTGACAACATACATTTTTTCAAATCATTGATGCCACATGCTTGTGAAAAGAACACTGTTCACTGGAACAGTAGTGTTGGAAAATTCACTGTTGCTGCATAAAAAGCACTGTTCTCAGAACAGCAGAACAGTGGGAAATTCAACCCCTGATAATAAATCTTTTTTTCTGTTAGTTTCTGCACAGTTGGGTTCAGAGCTGGCTATAGAAGAGTTCTCAAACTCATTCAGCCATTCAAAATATAAATTGATCAATCAGGTCATATTACACAGAAAACTTTTTCTGATTCTTAGATTCAAGTGTCATTCTCATAAGGATTGGAAACACTGGGACATGGTCATTCAAAAAACCCTGCGGATAAAATCATCTCCCTCCTTCAGCATGCTTCCCTCTACAACCATATTTAGTCCTCCTTCCCCACCCCCTCTCTCTACCAGTATTTTTTCGCCCATACACCCCCTCTCTCGATCCCAGCTTTCTGGCTTTTAGTTTTTGTGTTTCTCTCAATCCTCCCCTGTTTACTCAACGTTCCTACTTCTGAAATGATCTAACCTCTCATGCACAATTTAACCCTTGCTCTTGTGGTGCCGTTAAACTCTCAACAACCAAACTTTTCCCAAAACCCTCTCTGACATCAAACTGCTTATCGCTTCCCTTGTTCGGGACCGCTGGCAAACCTCATGGAAGTTCCAAATTGATAACAAACTCCACATCATCCAGCCCACAATTCCGATCAAAGCCACCATCAACAACCTCTCTCGTATTGACAACGTTCATATTACCTGTCTTAGAATTGGTCACACTCATCTCACCCACTCCCACCTCCTTATTGGCTCCCCCCCAACCCCTCTGCAACAATTGCCATTGCACCCTCACAATCCATCACGTTCTCCTTGCTTGCCCCCTGTACAACCTTCCCAGAGCTTCCCTCGCATCCTACAACTCAATTGCTGAGTTCTTCCAGAAAAATCCTCTGCATAAAATTGTCTCCTTCCTTCATCATGCTTCCCTCTACGACCATATTTAAGTCCCCTCTTCCACCCCCTCTCTACTTTGTTTTTGTTTCAACCATGCACCTCCCCTCACGATCACAGCTTTCTGACCTTTTGTCCTTAAATTTCTCTCATTCTCCCCCTGTTTCCTTTACTTCCTACCTCTAGAATAATCTGACCTCTCAGGCACAATTTGACCTTAGTTGTTGTGGTGCTGTTAAGCCATCATCAAACAAACAAACAAACAAACAAAATAGATTCCTTCCTGGAGCAGTATTATACAACACAACCTTTAAAAGAAGATTTGATGTGCCACAATGGCAAAATACAGGTCTCATACTCATAAAAATCTAAGCCCACTGGAAACTTTGTCTTCACACGCACCATCCACATTAAAGGTGTTACATTTATTAATGTTCAATTACATTTACATTTTATGTCGTTTTGGGAATTTAAGATTGCCCATGTTTGTTCCCTTAAAAGTCCTCCTGAAAAAGGCAATCAATAAAGATTCTTCCCCCAACCCCCCACTTCCCTACACACTCACAAGAAGTCCTTAAATTCACCACTGTTGGTAAACTACACTATTCTGAGTCTTTCTGCCTTTTGTAAAAAACTGTCTTTTCCTTTTTCGGCATTCATGAAATTTGTTTGCCATATTCCTCTTGGTTTGTCTGAATATTTCTGTCTGTTCTTAAGGCTTGAAAGAAGTGGTGGTGCTTAAAGGATGCAGGAAATTTGCTGCAACCCTTAAGAATGCCCCACCCCCATTTATGTCTGGGTTGTGTTGTTAGATTTTTGACTCTAAAGTAACACAGTTGCCCCCTTAAGCAACACAATTGTCCCATAAGTGGTACAGCTACCCCCTTTTTGCACTCCCAGTGCTTGAAAGTAGATATAGGATGAATTGTTGATGGGTGTAATCCTTCAGAAGTAATATTACACAGAGAGAAGAATTCTTGCTAAGCAGGACGCTGGTAGTCACATCAAGCCTAAAACTCGCAATACATTTTGTGTCTTAAGCCCCGACAAAATCTCAAATCTGTCGGGGTCTATATTGCTCACAACAGAAACCACAATCCAGCACAAGAAATTAGCAATTACTGTACTCCGTGGATATCAACACACTTCACCTCACTTTCCATAGTCCTAATCTGACATTGATAGTAAACAAATTTCACTGCAGCTGCACTGACTTTCACAGTCAACACAAGTATATAAAAGTATTCCCCTGTTGTCCAAATTGTCTGGCTTGAAGTAATGATTTACAAATAGGGTGGCGGTAGTAAAGGTTTTGTTTGTTTTTTGATGAGTGAGTTTAAGTAATGTTGTTGCCCAACCTTGTAGACTTTGAGGATTTTGGACTGAAAATCCATTGCAACAGATTTTCATCATGATGCTCCCCCTCCCTACAGTTATTACCAAGGCAATCTTTATCAAAGCATTCATATCTGAACATTCCTCGAAAGCCCTCCACTGCTTACAAGCATTGGTCCTCTCAATATCAATACTAACACTGAAATGCATGTCTTTGTTGTTGAACAAAAATCTCCTGCCAAAAGATATACAAATACGAATTGATTTATAAGCATACAATCATTGTTAAAAGAGCAAACATAAGTGCAAAGTACTGTCTATGTACTGTTTGGTAGTGTGGGGTAGATAGGCTGGGAGGGTCTAATGGATAGGACTACAATTGTAATGTGTGGGGCTTACTATATATGTAATAGGTAGGGCTGACTATATATGTAATGGGTGGGGCTTGACTACATTTGTAATGCGTGGGCTTGCTATATATGTAAAATGGGTGGGGCTTACTACATTTGTTATGGGTGTGGTTTACTATATATATGTAATGGGTGGGGCTTGACTACATTTGTTACTACATGTAATGGGTGGGGCTTACTCTAGTTGTAATGGGTGGGGCTTGACTACATTTGTAATGCGTGGGCTTGCTATATATGTAAAATGGGTGGGGCTTACTACATTTGTTATGGGTGTGGTTTACTATATATGTAATAGGTGGGGCTTACTCTAGTTGTAATGGGTGGGACTTTCTACATTTGTTATAGGAAGGGCTTACTATATTTGTAACGGGCAGGGCTTACTACAATTTTAATGGGTGGGGCCTACTACACATGTGAAGGGTGGGGCTTTCTTTGTTTGTGTTGTTTCTAATCTGCATATATTCTCTGCGTACACTCTCTCTATCCAGTGATTATATTATGATTGCCTGAGCTTCGTGTACTGTGTCAGACATTTGATCATAAGCTGTCATTATTACTATTTGCGTTTTTCTTTCTTTTCTGTTTCTTTGCTGGATTGTTCCATTATAGATGGAGGTAATGTAGCCTCATTGTAATATTCGCTTATGTGGCATGAATATTTATCACATGCATGCTGTCTTCCGTTCTTGCTTATTAAAGCTTTGTGAAACAGTTCTATGTACCCAATGGTTAAATAGCTCGCACTTACTATGTACAGTAGGGAGGAATATAGGTTTAAGGTGTTTGTAAAATAATCCTCTGTATTAGATCGGTTTATTAGATATTTTGAATGCATTGTAATTCATCTGTTGTATTACTGACGACATTTAACCTTTTGTTCCCATCAGGTAAGTAAATAAATATTATAATATTATAATAATAAGTATAGTATGAACCTAGAATGGGATGAGGTTATAAATACCTTTCCGATCTTCTTAAACTATTATTCTTGAGTCATCCTTGAGTTTGAAGTCATCTGAAGTCATTACCGAAATTGTTTTTCTCATCAATTAGCTCTCTTCTCCATTTTGTAGAATCATATTTGAATTACACCTCAGTGTTCATATTAAGGTGCGGGATTCCTGCATATATTATCTAATTCCTGCTCAAAAATAATTAGAGGAGGAGGGGGGGGGGTGAAAATTCCCGCAATTTTTTTCTTCAAAATTTGCCTAATTTTTAGCAAAATTTTGGCAGTATTCGGTATTTGTGATATTTTTGGTATTTTTGACCTTTGTTAGTATTTTTCCAAAAGGAAATAACCCCCTCCCATTTTCTAAATCCCCGCCCCCAAAATAATAATTACACTAAAAAGGGAAAATAAAAAAAATAAAAAATTGAACCTTAGTGTGAACACTGTTATGCTCCTAATTCAATTTCCATGATTTATGTCCAAATTACGTTTCATTTTAAAAAACAATTTTTGTTATTACATTTTTTTGATTTTTTCACATTTTTATGATTTTCTGTTTTAATTATGTCAGTGCAGAAGATTCATTGCTGTATGTGTGTTTTTGTTTGTGTGTGATGTCACCTTAAGCTTTCCTGTTACCCGTGGTATACCCCTAAACACTGCCCATGGTGTACCCCTCACCACTACCCGTGGTGTAACCCTCACCACTACCCATGGTGTACCCCTCACCACTACCCATGGTGTACCCCTCACCACTACCCGTGGTATACCCCTAACCACTACCCGTGGTATATCCCTAACCACTACCCGTGGAGTACCCCTCACCAAAGAGCAATGTAAAAAACGAAGATCAAACTAGCAAGCTTCATCAAGTTGATCCTTTGGGTGGAAATGTTAAGCCGTGTTTAACTGAGATTGGCTAAAGCTGTAGGTCCTCTTTTGGTCCCTCTCAGACAAGTTCTATTTTTAAAGGAGCTGGCGGCCTAAAGTGAGGGCTTATTAAAGTTGAGTCTCATGATAAATCAAATCCGTTTCTTGCACCCAGCGGTACGGATTATCGTAAACGCTACTAAATACCAAACCAATTTCTCAAATTGATACCTATTTTCCCATTGACTTTTTGGAATTAGTTCTCTTGTGCGCGATGGACGAACATTTCTGTAAAAACAGACTGTGTGATGCGACTTCTATTGGTTAAAATCTACATAAATTGGCAAAAAAGTGTAGCCCTCACTTTTCAGCCACCAACTGCTTTTAAATGTTGTCTGAATGAGGCACAGACGCTATATTTGTTCCCTTCTGACAAGAGTTATCATTAAACCTTGTCTGACTAAATATGGGTGAAGCTCAGGTCAAATTGCTGGTTGGACTCTGACAAGTCTTGCTATTAACCCTTGTTCCACTAAAATTAAGTGAAGCACAGGTTTTCTTTAAGGTCCCCGTCCAGCAAAGTTTTCCAGCAACTTCAGATTATATAACAATGACAACAAAAGTTCATCAAAGCTGGTTTAGAATTGACAATTTTACATCTTTCTTTTCATGCCAAATTGTACAAGAAAATATGCCCAATTTCACTTGTAAAAAGATTTATTTTTGGAATGTAAAACCACAACTTTTTAATCCTAGACCACAGCAGTTTGAAAGCTGACTCTGATGGAAGTTTGGTGAAACTTGTCCATTTAACCAATCAACAGTTTGTGAAATAGATCAATGTGTGACTGCACTTAAAAGTGTTAATTTTATCAAGATACCAAGCTTGCCTTTAACCCACAAACTATTTTAGAAAATATAAGAACATTTATAGATATTATCAAAAATCTTGAAATGTTTTTCTTTTAAAGTAAAAGGTTATGTTTTTTCTGAATCAACAAATTTCCTAATGGTCAACTATAGTACTCTTAAGCACAGATATATGCATGAGTTTCAGGGGTGAAAACTTGTTTAGAAAAAAGACTTAAATATTGTATTGTATATAGAAAAATACTATGATCAAAATATTCTTCAAGCATTTGTTATTTGGGGTCCAGGGAGCGTAGCTGCGGAAACTTGGAATCTCTTCCTGCATGAATATAATGCCTGATTTTGGTGCCACGATTGTTTTTAACTTAATTCTCATGAAATAAAATTCTCATTCACTTATCTTTATGGCGAAACATTGCTCTTCCTCTTAAGTATCTTATCTGGGAGGTGATCCCGTGTTCCTCTGTTGATATGGGCCTATGCTAGCACTCAACTCAAGTGCTAATACATGTTGGTGGCGTCATCCTCAATTGGTATCTGGAGTGGTCATGAATTCTTGATCAAAATGACTAAGAATGGTGACAAAAGCTCTCAAACAAAGAAATCTTGCTCAGGATTAAAATCAACCTAAATATTTCTCATAGTTCTGTGGAAGATTGACATCAAGCTTGAAGGTAATCGGAAGAGCTAGTACCTGAGGGTGCAGTAGGGGCATAGATGGTGATGGTAGATGGCGTATATGTGGTATTGTGCATCAGTAACTGATTAGTGTAGCACGCAGTAGCCCTAGTGTTTTAAATTGTAGATTTTTTAATGCAGAAATAATTTTAGTCAGATTTGGTTAAAGGGTGATTAAAATAATTGGCATTTTCATTGGATTAATTTTTGAGTTTAATTAACATTTTAATGACATTTTAAAAAGTTGATACATTGTGGATGATGAATAAACTACAACGATCTATTAACATCATTTAATGGCCAAGTTTTCTCAAACTTTTACATATTTGATCAATTTGTTGTAGTGTTATTCTGGCTCACCATTCTTGGTTAAGGTAATTGACCTTTGGAACTTTTATCAATGCGATTTAACATTTTTGTAACAACTGAGAAGATATCCAATCTGAAGTGAAGACAGAACGTAACACTACCATTTTTAAAGGAAGTATGGTTTAAAAAATATCTTTTCCAGGTTATTTTGTTTTGTAAGAAATATAGTTTTTTTTTCTGAAAATATATTGATTTTTAAAAATTACTGACTTTTAAGAATATACCAATATCTGAAAATGTTGTATTTAATTTTTTTGTTATTTTTAATTTTTGTTTAAATTATTATTCAAACTTTCATATTTGCATTACAACGGAAAATACCACTTTACGTAGTCAGTCACAAAGCAGTATAACACATTAAAACCTGAATATCTGAGAATATACCTGGTTTTCTGAAACTTAAAGTTACTTTGATAACAAATGTCTGAACATATTTTAAAATCACTGATATCTGAAAATAAACAGATTTCTTAAAATTTACTGATTGCTGAAATTTGAGTGATTGCTGAAAATTGACTGGTTGCTGAAAATTTACTGATTGCTGAAAATTGACTGGTTGCTGAAAATTTACTGATTGCTGAAAATTTACTGGCCTCTGAAGTTTTACTGGTCTCTGAAGTTAAATTTGTTTCCTCTTGCAATTTAAAGAAGCACTTGACCAAAAAGTGAAACTCATTTTTGGAATTTCTCAGATATATTTTTCACAACAGATCGATAAACTTCATGCCTTTATAGCCCACAGACTACGTGAGGGCAAAGATCACTTGAATATTCATATTAACCAGAAAATTGCTATACCGTTGCATGCTAGATAAGCATTCGATTTTTGGGGGTCCCCTAAAAATACACACTCACTTTTCAGTCTAGTGCTCCTTTAATACACTTCTCACTGTAGGAATTATTTCTGGTCTGTGATTGAGTTCCAGATAAATAAATTAAACAAAACCCTTGGCATATGTCTCGAGCTCTTCGTGTTGACATCATAGCAGAAATTTTCATTGTTCATTTTGCCACAGGTATTATTGGTAATCATCTGGACATCTCACCTTTGACCGGACAAGGAACATCAACGGACAATTCTCCAGTCACGAGCAACCCCCCAACCCCGGATCAACCCAAAACAAACATCAACATGAAAGATATCGCAAATAATAACATGCAAAATACAATGGACATTCAAAATATTGACAATACCCACAATTATAAAACAGTGTCAAACAGCAAATCAGACGGGATTTTAGAAAGCAGCGATAGTGGCGTTTTTGATGCAATTGACCACAGACGGGTTCATGGTACGACCTTTAATGACCCGGGGGTTAGACATAGAAGAGACAGGTTAAATAAGGACAATTTCAGTATGGATTCGGAGTTGTCGGAAGCGAGTACTTTAGTGAGTTTCAGTTCGGATACTGTTGGCGACGAGAGTGATGCGGGGTCAATGGTGGATGATGGGAAAGGAGGAAGACGACCAATCAGAATCAGCCATCAGTCCATTCGATCGGTGATGTCGGACAGTGAAATTGAGACAAACGTGGTAAGAGTTTCAGCGTTTTTGATAATAGGTCTTTATATGCAGGATTTGATGGTTATGAAGAAGGAATCTCGGTCTCAGAAACTCTCTTATTTCATCACCAGTAAATCTACTAATGGTTACTGATTGGCTTGTCAGCATGCATGTGTGTGAATATTTTGACTAATCAGAACGGGTAAATTGTATTGTATATTTATAACAAGGTAACTAAGCCTTTGGTGGAGTAAATCTGGTATGTACTAAAAACATCCCTTCCATGCAGTGGTAATTGATTCCCTTGTATCATGTGTGAATGTTTTGACCAATCAGAAACGATGAATTGCATTGTGTATTCATAACATTATTGGATGGGTGCGAGGTTCGAATGGAAATCATTCCTATATCCGCAGTTGACCAAATTCTGATCAAAGTATCACCAAAATTTCATTGATATCCTGAACAGGGAAATGAAAATGGTCACCACATTTTGCATACATGTTGTGTTTAATAGATTCAACTTTCTGGTCAAGAAAATGGTTGTGACCATTTTTGAGAAGGGGAGGTAGATGTAAACTTGATTAACTTATAAACAAAATTGTACCAAATTTTCATGGGTATTATAAGCTCTGAATAGCAAAATGAAAATGGGCAGTACGTTTTGCACCTCTGCCATCTGTTGGTCCAAAGTGTAATTCTTCTGCAGGTCAAAAAAATAATTACGACCATATTTCTTTAGATGTTGAAAAGTCTTTAATATTCATTACCTTGTTCCAATTTCAACATGTGAGACTTCAGCTATTTAGCTGATTTTAGCTATTTTCCAAGCTAATTTCACCTATTTTCTGCATAATTGACAATACTTAGCTATCTTGATGAGAAAATTGATCAATTTCAGCATGTGAGACTTCAGCTATTTAGCTGATTGCAGCTATTTTCCAAGCTAATTTCACCTATTTTCTGCATAATTGACCAAATTTAGCTATTTGGATGAGAAAATTGATCAATTTCAGCCACTTTTATAAATCATCACTCACATGTCTGCAATTTGAAACAAAAATTTTCTGCTGGAAAGTGAATATTTTTGAGCTCACCAGTTCCCTCTCCTTACCCAGGTCCAACCTGGTCACAAGTACACCAGGCAGACCAGCGTGCTGAAACTGGGAACCAAAAGCTGCATCAGCGCTGGATTCAGGTACCATAAAGGAAAGATGATCGCCACGGATACCAACACTAACGACGGCTTACTCAGGAGATACATATTTGAAGCCTTGATTGGTGAGGGGTACTTTATGTAAATATGTAGAGGCAATGTTTTAAAACCAAATAAAAACCAGGAAAGCAACAAATTATGACATAAAACTTGGTTAGATACAACAGATCTTTTCTCGAATTTACAGGCGTAAATATGCAAGTTCTTATTAGGCAATTTATGAGAAAAAACACCCAACCTTCAACAAATTCTAACAAAAGGTTTTTTAGTGGTTTTGGGACCTACTGGATACTTTGAGTGTCAGAAAAAAAGTCTTATTAATTTCTGGCCCCCAGAAGTGGGTTATAAAACTGGGTAACATGCATCCACGATGGCCACCGTCGACCAGAAAAACAGGTAACGGGTTGTAACTTCCTTAGTATTTGGGATAGAACAATGATTTTTGGTTCTTCTGTATGTTTTTAGGGGTGAAGCAACTCATTGCTGTAAAAAATTATGACCTTTAGAAATGGGTTAAAACTGGGTTAAATCGAAGATGGCTGCCACCATCCCACCCTAAAAATGCAAATGGCTGTCACTTACTTAGTTTTTGTGAGAATACAATAACATTTGTCTCTACTGAATTTCCTTAATATTTGGAATAGAACAATGAATCTTGGTTTTGCTTCATGGTTTTGAGGGTTAAGTCACTCAATTCTGCAGAGAGAAATGTGACCTGACCCCAGAAGTTGGTTAAAACTGGGTCAAATGCAACATGGCTGCCGCGGTCGCAGGCTACGGACCCTGAAATTAGGGCAAATGGCTGTAATTTCTTTAATATTTTAATATTTATTGTCCCAGGCCATGGCAGCCATCTTGGATTTGACCCAGTTGTAGTCCATTTTCGGGTTCAGGTCATAATTCTTTCTGCAGCAATAAGTTGCTTGACCCTTAAAACCTTGGAGTAGAACCAAAACCCATTGTTCTATCCCAAATACAGCCGTTACAGCCGTTTGACCTAATTTTAGGGTTGGGGGCCAGCGTCTGCAGTAGCCACGTTGGATTTGGCCCAGTTTTACCCCACTTTTTGGGGTCAGGTTATAATACTTTCTACAGAAATGAGCTGCTAAACCCTTAAAACCATAGAGTAGAACCGAAAGTTATTGTTCTATCACAAATATTAAGAAAGTTACAGCCGTTTATCCAACTTTCAGGATCTGTAGCAGCCATTTTGGATCTGGCCCAGTTGTAAACCATTTCCGCTTATCAAATTTTGATAGACTTTTTTTGATGTCACTTATAACATCAAGTAGGCCTCCAAACCGTTGACAGAATTTTTTTTCAAATTTTGAGGGGTCTGATGGTATATTGGCCCGCCTATATCCTGTTTTGTGATGTAAGATTTTTTTAGCTGTCTATTATAATTCTTTGAATCAATGCAGCAAATTTTGGCCAAACGTTTTTGTTTTGAGTCTTTCCAATCCCCCCCCCCTCACCCCCTCCCTCCCCACCAATTTTGTGATAAGCTTCAGTAACTATAGTTATGAAACAAATTTCAAGAATTACATCATGTTTTTCCGTTCAGATTGGGTATATAATTTTGACATTTGAACAAGAAGACATTTTTGATATGACTCTTTGAATATGTTTGCAGCCAAAGATCGGTCGCCTCTGTGGGACCAGCCACAGTTCTGGGAAGACTCCTTTCTTGATGCAGTTGCAGCTGAACGTGATGCTGTGGGTATGGACCAGGGCCCAGCAGAAATGATGCATAGGTATGTATGTATCATTGGTAGGAGGGCTGAGGGTAGAAGGGCAGGGTGGTGGATGGTAGGAGGGCAGGGTGGTGGCGGGTAGGAGGGCAGGGTGGTGGAAGGTAGGAGGGTGGGGTGGTGGAGGGTAGGAGGGCGGTGGAGGGTAGGAGGTTGGGAGGGCGGAGGGTAGGAGGGCGGGGTAGTGGAGGGAGGCGGGCAGGGTGGTGGAGGGTAGGAGGGCAGGGTGGTGGCGGGTAGGAGGGCAGGGTGGTGGAGGGTAGGAGGGTGGGGTGGTGGAGGGTAGAATGCAGGAGGACATTGCTGGGAGAGAGGGTAATGACATGTACAATGGTGTATCTGAAGTTGTAAAATTTTAGGGACTATATTCTATTCTTCCATAATTACACCTGAAGACTTGCGATTGTAAAGACTCATATGTACATCTTATAATGTATATATATGCTGATCATGGCTCTGAAGGTGGGGTGGGAAGGTTCCTCAAAAGATTTCAGATTTATGGGATACAGGGGCCCAATTGTTGACTGATTGGGAAAAAATAATATATCCCATGCTCTCAAAAAACAGCCATAAGCTATTAGTGGCATATTCCTGTACACCTGTGTATTATTACAGATTAATGTCGAGGCAGAAAGTCTTTATGCGTATTGAATGCACAGGGCAAAGGACTTTGACACAAGTGGAATGGCCCGACTTTAGGAGAGTAATTCGCGAGCGCAAAGTCCTTTGAACCTTGCATTAAATATGCATATAAACACTATGCTAAAACATTAATTTTTGTATACATTTTTTGTGTTAGATTGTTTAAAATGTATAAAAACAACTAAAAAGAATGAAAAACGAGAAAAAAATGTACCTGTTTTGAAAATGGAATAAACCTGATAATCATAATCGTTCATTAATGGGATTTAATGCACGGGTCATAACAATGCAAATAATATATAGAAATTTAATAATATTCAGTAATACTGACCAGTATAATTCTTATGATAATTTCTACATGTTCTTGAAAGGTCTAATGGTTCTGATGCAGAGAAAAGTCACTGCAGAGTTAATACTGAACATTTGTGGGAAGGAGTGAAGAGTAGAGATAGAACCATTACATTTATCTGTCAGATCGTATAATGCCGAATCTCAGGTCTGGTTGACATCAGATCATGTAATGCCCAATCTATCAGATCGTATAATGCTGAATCTCAGGTCTGGTTGACATCCGATCATGTAATGCCCAATCTATCAGATCATGTAATGCCGAATCTCAGGTCTGGTTGACATCAGATCATGTAATGCCCAATCTATAAGATTATGTAATGCCCAATCTATCAGATCATGTAATGCCCAATCTATCAGATCGTATAATGCTGAATCTTAGGTCTGGTTGACATCAGATCATGTAATGCCCAATCTATCAGATCATGTAATGCCCAATCTATCAGATCGTGTAATGCCCAATCTATCAGATCGTGTAATGCCCAATCTATCAGATCATGTAATGCCCAATCTATCAGATCGTATAATGCCGAATCTCAGGTCTGGTTGACATCAGATTATGTAATGCCCAATCTATCAGATCATGTAATGCCCAATCTATCAGATCGTATAATGCCGAATCTCAGGTCTGGTTGACATCAGATCATGTAATGCCCAATCTATAAGATTATGTAATGCCCAATCTATCAGATCATGTAATGCCCAATCTATCAGATCGTATAATGCTGAATCTTAGGTCTGGTTGACATCAGATCATGTAATGCCCAATCTATAAGATTATGTAATGCCCAATCTATCAGATCATGTAATGCCCAATCTATCAGATCGTATAATGCTGAATCTCAGGTCTGGTTGACATCAGATCATGTAATGCCCAATCTATCAGATCATGTAATGCCCAATCTCAGGTCTGGTTGACATCAGATCATGTAATGCCCAATCTATAAGATTATGTAATGCCCAATCTATCAGATCATGTAATGCCCAATCTATCAGATCGTATAATGCTGAATCTTAGGTCTGGTTGACATCAGATCATGTAATGCCCAATCTATAAGATTATGTAATGCCCAATCTATCAGATCATGTAATGCCCAATCTATCAGATCGTATAATGCTGAATCTCAGGTCTGGTTGACATCAGATCATGTAATGCCCAATCTATAAGATTATGTAATGCCCAATCTATCAGATCATGTAATGCCCAATCTATCAGATCATGTAATGCTGAATCTCAGGTCTGGTTGACATCAGATCATGTAATGCCCAATCTATAAGATTATGTAATGCCCAATCTATCAGATCATGTAATGCCCAATCTATCAGATTGTATAATGCTGAATCTCAGGTCTGGTTGACATCAGATCATGTAATGCCCAATCTATAAGATTATGTAATGCCCAATCTATCAGATCATGTAATGCCCAATCTATCAGATCGTATAATGCTGAATCTCAGGTCTGGTTGACATCAGATCATGTAATGCCCAATCTATAAGATTATGTAATGCCCAATCTATCAGATCATGTAATGCCCAATCTATCAGATCGTATAATGCCGAATCTCAGGTCTGGTTGACATCAGATCATGTAATGCCCAATCTATAAGATTATGTAATGCCCAATCTATCAGATCATGTAATGCCCAATCTATCAGATCATGTAATGCCCAATCTATCAGATCATGTAATGCCCAATCTATCAGATCATGTAATGCCCAATCTATCAGATCATGTAATGCCCAATCTATCAGATCATGTAATGCCCAATCTCAGGTCTGGTTGAAATCAGATCATGTAATGCCCAATCTATAAGATTATGTAATGCCCAATCTATCAGATCATGTAATGCCCAATCTATCAGATCGTATAATGCCGAATCTCAGGTCTGGTTGACATCAGATCATGTAATGCCCAATCTATAAGATTATGTAATGCCCAATCTATCAGATCATGTAATGCCCAATCTATCAGATCGTATAATGCTGAATCTCAGGTCTGGTTGACATCAGATCATGTAATGCCCAATCTATAAGATTATGTAATGCCCAATCTATCAGATCATGTAATGCCCAATCTATCAGATCGTATAATGCTGAATCTCAGGTCTGGTTGACATCAGATCATGTAATGCCCAATCTATAAGATTATGTAATGCCCAATCTATCAGATCATGTAATGCCCAATCTATCAGATCATGTAATACTGAATCTCAGGTCTGGTTGACATCAGATCATGTAATGCCCAATCTATAAGATTATGTAATGCCCAATCTATCAGATCATGTAATGCCCAATCTATCAGATCGGAATCTCAGGTCTGGTTGACATCAGATCATGTAATGCCCAATCTATAAGATTATGTAATGCCCAATCTATCAGATCATGTAATGCCCAATCTATCAGATCGTATAATGCTGAATCTCAGGTCTGGTTGACATCAGATCATGTAATGCCCAATCTATAAGATTATGTAATGCCCAATCTATCAGATCATGTAATGCCCAATCTATCAGATCGTATAATGCTGAATCTCAGGTCTGGTTGACATCAGATCATGTAATGCCCAATCTATCAGATCATGTAATGCCCAATCTCAGGTCTGGTTGACATCAGATCATGTAATGCCCAATCTATCAGATCATGTAATGCCCAATCTCAGGTCTGGTTGACATCAGATCATGTAATGCCCAATCTATCAGATCATGTAATGCCCAATCTCAGGTCTGGTTGACATCAGATCATGTAATGCCCAATATATCAGATCATGTAATGCCCAATCTATCAGATCATGTAATGCCCAATCTCAGGCCTTGGTTGAAATCAGATCATGTAATGCCCAATCTATCAGATCATGTAATGCCCAATCTCAGGCCTTGGTTAAAATCAGATCATGTAATGCCCAATCTCAGGCCTTGGTTAAAATCATATCATGTAATGCCCAATCTATCAGATCATGTAATGCCCAATCTCAGGCCTTGGTTGAAATCATATCAGGTAATGCCCAATCTATCAGATCATGTAATGCCCAATCTCAGGCCTTGGTTGAAATCATATCATGTAATGCCCAATCTATCAGATCATGTAATGCCCAATGTCAGGCCTTGGTTAAAATCAGATCATGTAATGCCCAATCTATCAGATCATGTAATGCCCAATCCCAGGCCTTGGTTGAAATCAGATCATGTAATGCCCAATCTATCAGATCATGTAATGCCCAATGTATCAGATCATGTAATGCCCAATCTATCAGATCATGTAATGCCCAATCTATCAGATCATGTAATACCCAATGTCAGGCCTTGGTTAAAATCAGATCATGTAATGCCTAATCTTTCAGATCATGTAATGCCCAATGTCAGGCCTTGGTTAAAATGTAATGCCTAATCTTTCAGATCATGTAATGCCCAATCTCAGGCCTTGATTAAAATCAGATCATGTAATGCCTAATCTTTTAGATATGTAATGCCCAATGTCAGGCCTTGGTTAAAATCAGATCATGTAATGCCTAATCTTTCAGATCATGTAATGCCCAATGTCAGGCCTTGGTTAAAATCAGATCATGTAATGCCTAATCTTTCAGATCATGTAATGCCCAATCTATCAGATCATGTAATGTTCAATCTCAGGCCTTGGTGCTATAGGCACTTTGTCAGTTTTCGTTGTCCCAGATTCAAATCACAGTGAGCAATTCAACAATTGAATTGATGTTTTCTTTATCTGATCGCGCTGAACACAATAGTACAGTTATGGGGTTTATGTGACGTGTAACCAACTCACTTTTTCAACAAAGGCAGTTTATTGCTTTTTCTTGTGTAATGAATAGAAATGGTTTAACGGATAGGTTTATGTTACAGACTGGAGAGGTATGGGGAGAGCACTTGGTTCATTTGAAGATCTTTTACATCAAAAACTAATTAAGGGAAAAAGTTAATTAGAAAATTGAATGAAGTGGCATGATGGGAATTGGGGAAAACTGAATGATTGTATAAGTAGGGACACTGCATCATGCAATGTATGTGGAAATTGATGACAGATTTTATTAAATTTTTGTCTGTAGAATGCTTTACACAATGAGTGATAGGCTCCGAGTTGGAACAAATAAAGACCCATGGTTACTATGGTAAAAGCTATAAAGATAAGAAAGTAATAAGTTTGTCATGGTAGAAATGCTCAGTTTTTTCCATCTTAGGGATTTTTGCTGTAGTAGTGTGTATATAGTACAGACATAGACCATTTTACACCAATTTTAGTCGAACCTGATTATTTCAGTATTTCAACCAATCAACAGCTGGGTGAATTTTTCCTTTGTTACCCAACCAATCAGCTGCAGTTAGTAAAGGAAAAGTTGTTATGTAAATAGCCCACATAAATAGCCCACATGAGTAACGCTCATGAGTAGCGCACATGAGTAACGCACATGAATAGCGCACATGAGTATGCACATGAGTAGCGCACATGAATAGCGCACATGAGTATGCACATGAGTAACGCACATGAATAACGCACATGAATAGCACACATGAATAGCGCACATGAGTAACGCACATGAGTAACGCACATGAGTAACGCACATGAGTAACGCACATAAATAGCGCACATGGTCGTGCATTACTGGGATTTAATGCATGGGTCATAACAATGCAAATACTCCATATAAAGTTGATAATATCTTTAATTCTTCTCAGGTACAATTCACTCACACCTGCTGAGAGGAAGAGGCTAGAGCTTGACGAGGATCGTCTGTTGGCAGGTGAGCCTAGAAGTTGAACCCATCTTGCAAAAAGCGTCAAATTATAAGAATTTGATTGAAGATTTTGTGACATCACAAAGAGAAACCAGTCCTATTAATTTCCTGATGTTAGCTTATTGTTTTTTAATCCTTCATTATTGATAGGAGCAGTGGAATATGACCAAGTGGAGTTGGAATTAATTATAAATTCCTCCTTCCTTCCCCCATATCCCCATCCCCCCTCCCCCCTACGGTTCTAAATAAAGGTGTCAAAATTCGTTCCACGAAAAATTGCTATAGCAATTATATTAATGTAGTGAATAAATCTTTATTTACTTCCCTCTTTTGCAATTTAATGTACTTTTAATCACACAAGTTACATGGGGGGACGTTTTGACTGCACATTTACATATACTGTTTTTAAATCAAAAAATCTCAACAAAAAACAAATTACAATAAAAATGATTTGATTGTTTCTTACCATAAATTCCCAATTTTCCCACGGTTAAAACCACTGGAATCGTAGATTTGTCCATCTCCGTGACCAAGATGCTTTTGGCTCTCTATCATACCCTTAACCCTTACTCTACCAGAGCTTTGAAAAAAAAAAAAAAAAATTCATATACATTTTTGTCAACTTTCATTTCATTTTCTTCATTACAAGTTTGGTTGGAATGGAAAGTTAAGATTTTGATCTTTTAGACTATTTGAAATCAAATTCGGAAATATTGGACAAAATATACAATTTAAGCAATTTTTGGCTAAATTTGGTCAACAAATGGTCAATCTTTGCATAAGTATTACTTCTTGTCAATATTGAAAACAGAAATTTGTGTTACATATTGTGATTCTTTTTAAAAACAAATCCTTTTCAATGATGCTAATCTAGAATTTTTAGAAAGAAAGGAACAATGAAAAAAACACAAAAATGATTCCAGTCAAATGACCCCTGAAAACTGCAGCAGAAAAATTATAACAAAGTAGTCTCGGTGAGACTCGAACCTGGTGTGCTTGTGTGCTAGTCACGTTCACATCCACTGCACTACGTAGTCATTTGAAAATGCTGTGGGGAAATTTGATTATATAGGAAAGGGTCCAAATAGAGGGGTGTATGCCTTTATTTATATAACAAATGGAAGGAAATTATAAGCACTTTCGAATGGCGGTTCAGCGAAGCATGTGCGATGTACGGATTTGGTACACAATTAAAAAAAAAAAAAAAAATTTGAACCATTTAAAAATGGCAGAAATTAGAAATTAATGAAATTTTGAAGAAATTTCTCCAGGACAAAAGAATGCAAGTAGGGATTATAAAAATTAGACCAGAAATCAATAATATCATGTCTTAGAATTTGTATGTTTGATTTTAAAACAAAAAATGTGATCTTAAAGTTAT
The DNA here is from genome assembly GCA_020152595.1 of Chiridota heheva. Taxonomy (NCBI): domain Eukaryota; kingdom Metazoa; phylum Echinodermata; class Holothuroidea; order Apodida; family Chiridotidae; genus Chiridota; species Chiridota heheva. The sequence continues at coordinate 478,880 of JAIGNY010002177.1, forward strand.
TGTAAGATTTAAAAGAAAAAAACAAACAAACATTTATTGCCAATTTTTTAAGCAATGTTTGAGTTTTACCCTTTTTCAAGCTACTTTTTCAAATTTTTTTGTAACTTTAAAATGACCCTATAAAAAAGTTTGAAAATGGTTTGCGGTGATAATATCGCTGCGTGGTAGAGGAAGGGTTAATCAATATTTAACAGGAGAAAACAGTCGGATGATTTTCAGTGATTAAATTTAGGACAGAAATTTAAAGAGTCAGATTTTAGCTGTCTTTTCTTTCATGCATCATAACTTTTCTGTACTGTACATAAAAGAAAAAAATTCTTTAAAGTTTGATTAGCCATAATTTTTTAAGTACAGGTGTGTATATATAAGCTCTTTTCCTGTGTATATATAAACTCTCTTCCTGTGTGTATATAAACTCTCTTCCTGTGTGTGTATATAAACTCTCTTCCTGTGTGTATATAAACTCTCTTCCTGTGTGCATATAAACACTCTTCCTGTGTGTATATAAACTCTCTTTCTGTGTGTATATAAACTCTCTTCCTGTGTGTATATAAACTCTCTTCCTGTGTGTATGTAAACTCTCTTCCTGTGTGTATATAAACTCTCTTCCTGTGTGTATATAAACTCTCTTCCTGTGTATATATAAACTCTCTTCCTGTGTGTATATAAACTCTCTTCCTGTGTGTATATAAACTCTTTTCCTGTGTGTATATAAACTCTCTTCCTGTGTGTGTGTGTATAAACTCTCTTCCTGTGTGTATATAAACTCTCTTCCTGTGTGTATATAAACTCTTTTTCTGTGTGTATTTAAACTCTCTTCCTGTGTGTATATAACTCTTTCTGTGTGTATATAAACTCTCTTCCTGTGTTTATATAAACTCTTTTCCTGTGTGTATGTAAACTCTCTTCCTGTGTGTATATAAACTCTCTTTCTGTGTGTATAAAAACTCTCTTTCTGTGTGTATATAAACTCTCTTCCTGTGTGTATATAAACTCTCTTCCTGTGTGTATATAAACTCTCTTCCTGTGTGTATATAAACTCTCTTCCTGTGTGTATATAAACTCTCTTTCTGTGTGTATAAACTCTCTTCCTGTGTGTATATAAACTCTCTTTCCTGTGTGTATATAAACTCTCTTCCTGTGTGTATATAAACTCTCTTCCTGTGTGTATATAAACTCTCTTCCTGTGTGTATATAAACTCTCTTCCTGTGTGTATATAAACTCTCTTCCTGTGTGTATATAAACTCTCTTCCTGTGTGTATATAAACTCTTCTGTGTGTATATAAACTCTCTTCTGTGTGTTTATAAACTCTCTTCCTGTGTGTATATAAACTCTCTTCCTGTGTATATAAACTCTCTTCCTGTGTGTATATAAACTCTCTTCCTTTGTGTATATAAACTCTCTTCCTGTGTGTATATATAAACTCTCTTCCTGTGTGAATATAAACTCTCTTCCTGTGTGAATATAAACTCTCTTCCTGTGTATATAAACTCTCTTCCTGTGTGTATAAAAACTCTCTTTCTATGTGTATATAAACTCTCTTCCTGTGTGTATATAAGACTCTCTTCTTGTGTGTATATAAACCCTCTTCCTGTGTGTATAAAACTCTCTTCTTTCTAAATGTGTATATAAACTCTCTTCCTGTGTGTATATAAACTCTCTTCCTGTGTGTATACAAACTCTCTTCCTGTGTGTATATAAACTCTCTTCCTGTCCATGTACCTGTTATCTATGGATATTGTGTGTTTACCGTGTCTGTGGTTTGGTTTTGTAGACATGTTATACAACATGACGGGGTACATGGTGATGATGAAGGTTGCCAAGCAAGAAGTGAAGAAGAAGATCCGCAGGCTGCTTGGGAGGTGTCACGTCGGCTTGAACTGCAGTCAGATCGTCAACGATCTGCTGGATCAAATCAATAACTTGGTGAGATCATGCCTTCATATGTATAACCATAAACTGATTTGGTTTTCATATAACCCTGTGATACTGATGACATTGATTGTGATGATGACAACATCGATGTTGTTGGCGGGACTATGACCAGGAGGATGAGAACAATGATACAAGTTTTTATATAAACTGTGATACTGATGACATTGATTGTGATGGGATAGTGGTGATGGTGATGATAACGATGGTGGTAATGATGATGAAGGTGGTGGTGATGATGACGATGGTGGTGGTGATAATGACTGGTGATGTTGATGGCAATGTTGATGATGATGGTGGTGATGATGATGATGGTGGTGATGATGATGATGATGGTGGTGGTGATGATGAAGGTGGTAATGATGATGGTGGTGGTGGTGATGATGATGGCGATATTGATGATAATGGTGTTGATGATGATATCAGGTGGTGATGATGATGGTGGTGATGATATTGGTGGTGATGATGATTCCGATGGTGGTGATGGTTATGACAATGGTGGTGGTGATGATGATGGTGTTGTTGATGATGATGGTGGTGGTGGTGCTTATAAAATAAAGTTAACTGTGATGATATTGTGAATGTTATTAATACTTTAATATCAAATTGATGTAATGAATATGACATAAGCAGTAATTATAATATGATATCCATGAATGATGGGAGATAGAGGTCATTTTTGGTTAAGTCTCGGATTGTTGATCACATTCACACCAAGGCTGTGATGATTGTTGACTCTTTCTCTTGATAGCACGGCAATGACATTGACCTGAAGCCATCAGCGAGCAGACAGATGAGGAAACACTCATTCGTGGTTCATTCTGGAAGTGATACCAGTGGAGATGTCCTCTTCATGGAGGTAAAGATCAAATATTTTCTTATTGTTTTGGTATATTTGATAACCTATTGGCCTTTGCTGTTAGTGAGGTTATCAGCATCACATACCAATTTGAAGTATGTGGTACCCCATATTACTTTTATTATTTTTATTCAACTCCAAAACAGAACAAGATATAACATGATTTTTACACCATATTTTTTCTTTAATAGTCCTCTATCATATATATGAAAATGAATATTCATGGAATATTCAAACACAAACAACCAAAATGCAACATATAGTTGAATAATAAATAATAATAATGCGTTGTGCTTATATAGCGCTAACAAGGCACAGCCCTCTTAAAGTGCTTTACAAAGAAACCAACCAGCCATTTCAAACCAAGATTGTTTTCAAGTCCCCAGGACTCATTTCAGCAAGACTTTGCCCTGATGCAACCACTAAAGGTGCGATATGTCACCAACCAAATTCTACCCTGCTCTGTCCTCTTAATGCGGGCTTCAGACGAAGAAGCAGCATGTTCTATTTTTAAAATATTTGGTATGATCCACTGCAGGATCGAACCTGGGCTTGGCGGATGAAAGCTGAGCACTACCAATAGAGGGATTTCATTACGTGACTCTAACTCATCTGAAAGCCATTTTGTTGGGCAAGCGTCATTGCATTTCAAGCGTTTTCCACACAGCTCAGTCACATCACATCTACAACAAACATACTGCCTGTTAACCTACCTGCCAGTTCAGCGAAATTTATTGTTTTTGTTTGTGGCAGCGATTTTACTTCATATTTTCCTAACGTTTTATATATTCACGGGTATACGAAGAGTAACTTTTACGTGAACACCATATGATTGATTGTTATATGCAGACAAAGCCTACATACCAGGCATAAAGTGCTCAATGCAAATCCTATACTGAAGGTTGAAAGACGTTGCATTGTACAGCAGAAACCGACTTCGAACGTCGATCAGGATCAGATGGAAATCAAGAAAATGTTTTTTATTCCCCGGCACACGTCTATTAGTGCAACCAACGGCACAGCAAGATTCGGCATAATTATCTTACAAAAATTATTGTATATAACAACATGCAAGCATTTGTAAGTCTAATTAAGTGTACAGCAGACTATCAATCTCGCCCGTCAAAATGGCGATGTAAACAAAGTCACGTGACGCAGCTGAAACACCCTAATTGAGCCAACCAGTCATTTTAATCTGTGGCATCCATAAGGAAAGATCAAACCAAACTTACTCCAGGTTTCTCTTTTGAGGAAAATTCCCACAACTATGTAATCAAGGTTATTTGAATGTATCATTTATTCTTTTAAGTTACTGTGGAATGTCATAGCCTCTCCGTTACAATGTGAAGTCCCTATGTTTAGTACACATGTAACTTTTCATATTAAGTTTCATCACACTTTTACACAGGTTTGCGATGACTGTATCATCATCCGCAGCGGGAACGGAGCAGTGTTTGATCGGTGTTGGTACGAGAGGCTGATTAACATGTCCTATTGTCCAAAAACCAAAGTGCTCTGCTTGAGCAGAAAGATGAAAAGTACTACCAAAATGGATAAATTCTACACCAAAAAGGTGAGAGAAATGAATTTATGCTAATAAGCATCAATTGGGCATTAATTAATTGCATCTGACTTTAGTCCATCCCATCAGACTTTATTCATTCGGATTATACTTTTTTCAATCGCATCCAGAGTATAGTCCATCATATTTTTTATTCAACACATCATCACACTAGAGTCCATCACATTGAACTTTTGTTCATTTGTTTTTCTTAAACATATCGTACTAAAGTCAATTGCACTTTGTTAAATGTGTCAGACTTTAATCAAATGCTGGAATCAATTACTGCTACATGCCACTAAGGCATAAAAGCAAGCCTAACATACAGCTAATTTTAAAATTGGCGGGAAATATTCAGGCTAACCCTAGACGAAAGTGTGATGTATTTTACAAAAATGCATTGTATTGGACAAAAATATGATACATTTGACAAAAGTGTGATGCGTTGAACGGAAAGGCAAACAGATGTACAAAAGTGTGGTGCTATGAGCAAAAGTAAGATGCGATGGACGAAAGTGCGATTGAGTCAAGTCCAATGTGATTGGTAAAGTCCGACGCGATTGACTTAAGTCCAATGCGATTAATTAATGCTCAATTGGTGTTCCATAAATAAGATCTTAGAAGTAATGTAAGACCAGAAGGGAACAAATGGAGAGAAAGTTTAGGAGGAAAAATTATGGGATAGGATGGAGAGTGGAACTGTCAATTTCATATACACCAAAGGGACACAAATGCTCAATTCTTGATGTAACTATCAGAATGAAGTCATAATTTAATTGATTATCAGCTGTTTCTGTTTTCTGGTGTAATTATTTAAGGAAGCTGATAGATTGGTGTGATCATGTAAGAAAGCTGATAGATTGGTGTAATGATGTAAGGAAGCTGATAGATTGGTGTAATGATGACAGGAAGCTGATAGATTGGTGTAATGATGTAAGGAAGCTGATAGATTGGTATGATGTAAGGAAGCTGATAGATTGGTGTAATGATGTCAGGAAGCTGATAGATTGGTGTAATGAATTAAGAAGGCTGAGAGATTGGTATGATGTAAGGAAGCTGATAGATTGATGGAATGATGTAAGGAAGCTGATAGATTGGTGGAATGATGTAAGGAAGCTGGTAGATTGGTATAATGATGACAGGAAGCTGATAGATTGGTATGATGTAAGGAAGCTGATAGATTGGTGTAATGATGACAGGAAGCTGATAGATTGGTGTAATGATGTAAGGAAGCTGATAGATTGGTATGATGTAAGGAAGCTGATAGATTGGTGTAATGATGTCAGGTGGCTGATAGATTGGTGTAATGATGTAAGAAGGCTGATAGATTGGTATGATGTAAGGAAGCTGATAGATTGATGGAATGATGTAAGGAAGCTGGTAGATTGGTGGAATGATGTAAGAAAGCTGGTAGATTGGTATAATGATGACAGGAAGCTGATAGATTGGTGTAATGATGTAAGGAAACTGGTAGATTGGTGTAATGATGTCAGGAAGCTGATAGATTGGTATAATGATGTAAGAAAGCTGATAGATTAGTGTAATGATGTAAGGAAGCTGATAGATTGGTATAATGATGTCAGGAAGCTGATAGATTGGTATAATGATGTAAGGAAGCTGATAGATTGGTGTAATGATGTAAGGAAGCTGATAGATTGGTGTAATGATCTCAGGAAGCTGATGAATTGGGTGTAATGATGTCAGGAAGCTGATAGATTGGTATAATGATGTAAGGAAGCTGATAGAATGGTGTAATGATGTAGGAAGCTGGAATTAGTGTAATGATGTAATGATATGAAGGAAGCTGATAGATTGGTGTAATAAGGAAGCTGATAGATTGGTGTAATGATGATGCTGATAGATTGTGTATGATAAGGAAGCTGATGATTGGTGTAATGATAGGAAGCTGATAGATTGTGTAATGATAATGAGGAAGCTGATAGATTGTAATGATGTAGATTGGTGTTATGATGTAAGGAAGCTGATAGATTGGTATGATGTAAGGAAGCTGATAGATTGGTGGAATGATGTCAGGAAGCTGATAGATTGGTGGAATGATATTAGGAAGCTCTGATAGATTGCTGACAGATTTGTTTAATTTGTAGGATGGTTTCCCAACCATTTACTTTTGGCGGTTAAACTATTGTTTCATTGTTTTTTTGCAGTGTAAGGAACTTTACCAATGCATCAAAGAGACCATGGAGAAAGCTGCAAACCGTCAGAAGAACGGTGTGACTCAAGGTGAGTGAGTGACTATTAAGATACGGCCTGTAGGTCATAACAGGCAAGAGATCTAGGTCGTGGTAGAACCGGTCATTTGATATAAGCTGAAGTATCATTACCTATCCCCCCTCCCTTTTTATTTTTTAGTGGGGGAGGTGGAGCTTTGGAATCATCTGTAAGCTTTGTGGGGATGTGACTTTATCAATCTTCAACATTGATTCATACAGCTGTTGAGATTTGTAGGTTCACTGATTTGAAAACATCTTTTTATGGTCCAACTGCAAAAATTCATGCCTGGTCATTTTTGCAGTAAATGTTTTTATGGTGTCATCGATATTATGGTACCCCATGAAGTATTACAAAACTAAACATGCAAGTATTTTTTTCCTTCTCGGTGGAAATTATGTCATATTTTCAACTTTTCTGAGCAAAATACTGAAGTTAGATGCTACTGGTCATGGCATCAGTTTGGCAAGCTAGGGTTTGATACCCAGTGGGTTGTCATTCATTAGTGCTTCCCAACTAGTTTATCAAATGGATGTCATCATCTCTATATAACTGTAGCTGTTGAGAAAGGTATGTAAAATACCCACTATACTATGAATAATGAAGGCAAATGCTGTCATATTTTCTTGTCTTTAAACAGAACCTGAGTTAGGAGGAGAATTCCCCATTTTAGATTTGAAGACGAATGAGGGAGGACTCTTGCAAGTTACGATGGAGGGGATTGGTCTGAAGTTTCCTCAGTCAAAGGTAAGCTCCACCTAGCCTTTTTACTTTCCTCTGTCTTTATAAACTTTTGCTTCTCTCTCTGCACATTATACTGATGTAGGCAAACTTGGCAAGAGTTCAGTTGTAGCAATTGGTTAAGGTCTTAAAGATGGATGTTATCATTACTAGCTGATTTGTTTTCAAATCAATGAATAATCATGGGAAATGCTTAAAATCATTCAAAAATAGTTTGAACTCCTTTTTTTTATTTTTATAGTTTTTCACATATTTGTTATGCATGACTTTTTGAAAGAGATTGGCATTTTATGCTAGCGAGTTTTGTGTTTCAGTTATACCCTCAGTATCTTAATAGAAAAGACATTTCTTCTTTTTTCACTGAATGAAGTTTTAACTTAATAATTGGATAAAGTCATTTAAGTACAAATTCAGACTTCATTCATTTTTACTTATAATGAAAAAAACTTCAGAATTTTGAGGCCGCCCTATAAGAAAAGGCTCACAAATCCAACTGCCCAGCGGGGCCAGTGATGTCATGCTTCAGTGCATACACAATACAAAAGTGTATGCACTGAAGCATGACATCAGTGGCCATGTCTGGGCGGTTGGAATTGTGAGCCAAGTTCCCTAATGAAAATATGCAAATATGTAGGCTATCATTTGAATATTTATTCATTTAAAAAAAAAAAAAAATCCATCATCACCTAAGTTTTTATCACAATTGTTGAGGGAGCATCTATCTGATTCAAAATCTGTAACTAGATCCAACCCCAGTCCAGGTCATTAGAAATGGATTTGCTCAAAACTAGGAACATCTCAACCTGCCCTCAAATGGAGGAGGGCCTGGTTGAAGTAAAAGTTATATATTTTTTTTTTCCCAAAACACAAACTATATACAGTTTCACCTTTCCTAGGCTCCTTCAAGATAACAACTACTCCACTGGTGTTACATGGTATTTTTAGTCACACAGAGCAGAATGTAATGGCATTCCTTGTAATATTAGTAGTAATCATAATCAATGCTGGCATTGTTTGTCTTTGCCACTGGGGAAAGGTGAAATGAAATATGAGCATAAAACTATTTATACCTCAATGTTATGATGCAAAGTTAATCTTGTGGAACAATGTGGTTAATTTGTTGCTTGAAAATTGCATGACAAATGTTTAAGCAGTGCCATGAACTAATGATTGGAAGGGAAAGATATAGTTTTATATATGGAATTTTGCTTCATCTACACCAGTGATCTGAGGAAATTTCAAAACCCATTTCCTATGAGCTTATGTGAGGTGGAACCTCACCTTTTAGAAATAACAATATAAAGGTGACTTAGGCTCCCCACTTTAGGATGTTCATATCAAAGGTCATAGCTGAACCTCCCCACCTGAGGGTCCCCACCTAGAGGTTAGTACTGACATCACTCTATTATGTATGATTGAGTTGTACAAAGGCAAGTCACTTTTGCTTAAACAAATTTAATGGTCTTAATTTGTAGTATTTGCATATGAAAGGTAGATTTGGAGAAAACTTGGAAGCTGAAGCAAATGTTCAGATTATTTTGATATGTTATGCATGGTCAGCAATACAATGAATACCTTCACGCATCGATCACGAGCTCTCATAAATGATCACGAGCTCTCATAAATGATCATGAGCTCTCATAAATGATCACAAGCCCTCATGAATGATCTTGAGCTCTCATAAATGATCACAAGCCCTCATGAATAATCTTGAGCTCTCATAAATGATCACAAGCTCTCATAAATGATCACCAGCTCTCATAAATGATCTTGAGCTCTCATAAATGATCTTGAGCTCTCATAAATGATCTTGAGCTCTCATAAATGATCTTGAGCTCTCATAAATGATCACGAGACCTCATAAATGATCACAATTTCCCATAAATGATCTTGAGCCCTCATAAATGATCACAATTTCTCATAAATGATCACAATTTCTCATAAATGATCACAATTTCTCATAAATGATCACGAGCCCTCATAAATGATCACGAGCTCTCATAAATGTTCACAGACTAGTCTTCATTACCTTGACAGTCAAGGTTTTTTTCTTTCCATTGACCGATTTTAAAAGCTGTTATAAAAACATTAGCCATAGCATTCTATAATTGTAATTGCATTATTCAGCATGAAACATCAAAGTGAAGTAGCCAGCAGTTTTACATTCAAGTAGTCGTAGACAAAACGCACTTTCTTTCTCTCTCTCTCTTACTGGCTCTTATCAGGTCAAGCACTCAGTTTCTCTTCTCTGCTATGCCTGCCTTTTTTTTGTATCAATGCAGATGGTGTGATGGGTAATATTTATTTTTGCATGGAGTCAGCGTTTATTATTTTGGTTGTGCCCCAACTTTGTGAGGGAGACCCAAGATCGGGTTGGTTACCATGGTTACCACAGTAGAAGACGCCCCAGATGGTCATTAGAATATGGTTACCACGGTTACTAAAGTAGACCACTCCCCATACGTCGTACATTAGAGTATTGATTTTAAGTTTGTTTGCATTGCTGTAGAAAAGTTAGGACAACTAGTTCGTTTTTTGCTTCTTAAAGTTGGGCATAGAAACTTTCTGTTGTGTATAATATTTGTTTCTGTATTTTGTTTATGAAGGTAAGGGTTATAGCAGCTTTTACTGGTGGTACGGATCGTAGTCACCTGGGCTTCTTTTATTTGGGAGTAACAATCTGGAAAAGAAAAAAAAAGGAATCAAAATTTGTCCCTCCCAAAAAATGAAAGTAAAGAGACCTTCATGTGGTAAATCTTTGGCTTGCCAATCTAGCATCCCAGGTTTGATCCCTGGTGGGTCTCCAGCCAGTGCTCCACAGCTGGTTAATTAAACGGCCATGTGCTTCTTTGTGTAAATACTCCAATGGGTAAATAAATAGTTATCAAAAATTTCTAATTTGGAGAATTATTATTCAACCTTACAGCTTTTGAGTTAATTTTTCCTGTTTGTTTGACCAAAATTGCAAGTTTACATCTAAAAATTATCCCTAAGCAACTATTTACATGTCAATATGTGAATGATTAGCAAAGTAAAGCAGGGTATTTATTATGCTGCTTGGCATTGAAATCACTTTGAATGCTGGAGAATTTGGGGGCTTTCTTATGGTACAGTAGCTTTCCCCACTTTTCAAGTTCCTTGCAAACAGTAAAAAGTTGAAAATCATTAATTATAGGCAGAAATTAGTATAAACTGAAGGTTAATTAGGTCTGCAGGATTTTTAAAGAAATTAAACATTTTGAGAACTTTGAATGCAGCTGCATTTTGATAAACACTAGCAAAGCATATCAACACAAAGGCCCCTTAATAGTGTTCTCTTGCACAAAATTGGTTTTATATTTCGTGGTTACAAATGCCCACAACTCTCTTAAACAAAAAATATCAATTACAAAGTTCCTCTGAAGGGGAAAAAAAATGATTAATTGATAATATAAAATTGATATGTTAATTTGATGATAATTGGCTTGTCCCTCTGAAATGGCAGAATTTAACAGAAAAGGTCTTGGGTTGAAATGAATTGTCGGGTGTGCTCCAGATGGTTATGCAATCATATGAAGGTCGCATAAAACCAAGATTGGTTTTATATTTTGGGGTTACAAAATGCCCACATTTCTTTTAAACAAAAAAATCAATTAAAAAATTCCTCTGAAGGGGAAAAAAAATGATTAATTGATGATATAAAATTGATATGTAAATTTGATGAATTTTGGCTTGTCCCTCTGAAATAGCAGAATTTAACAGAAAAGGACTTGGGTTGAAATGCAATCATATGAAGGACGCCTAAAGCCAGAATTGGTTTTATATTTTGGGGTTACAAAATGCCCACAATTCTCTTAAACAAAAACATCAGATGAAGGGGTTAATTGCAATCACAGAAAAGGTCTTGTTAAAATGTCGCATGTCAGAAATACTATCTTTGTTCTGAAGATTTCTTTTTTCTCTTTCCTCTGCTACAATTTTGTCATCCTTTTGGTGCTGAAGGAACAAGAGGTACTTGTGTAGTTTCATTTGCTGTTTCCATGGCGATTTCTTTTGTGCTCCCATGGCAATACTACAGCAATTTTGTGGGCGTGTCACCCTTTGTTGAATAGATCATAATGTATTTTTCATTTCTCAAGCTTTACTGCAAAAGAAATTACATCACCTTAAATTGGCAACAATATTTTATTCTTTTGTGACCCCCTAATTGTTCACCACCCCCCCCCCATTTAACCCATTTTTAGCCAATCCTGTATGGCCCCCTCACAAAGTTGGCATGTCATGACAGTAGATACCTCTCGCTGTATACCTTAAGTTGTTGTGCTCCTGTGCTCTGTAATCCCTTGTGGTCATTCTGCGGCTCAGCTCCTCTTTCTGTTAATCAGCTGTCGTAAGACATTCTGCATTTAACATTGGTCTTAAGATTTGAATAATTATCAGTAAATACTATAAGTGAATATTCAATTTAGTGTAAGAGATTTAATCATGAGGAGACGTGTGGCTTAGTTGATAGAGCGCAGCTCTTGTAAGGCACTCTGCATTTGATATTGGTCTTAAGATTTGCATAATTATCAGGGAAATACCATAAGTGAATATTTAATTTAGTGTAAGAGATTTATTCATTAGGAGACGTGTGGCTTAGTTGATAGAGCGCAGCTCTTGTAAAGCACTCTGCATTTGATATTGGTCTTAAGATTTGCATAATTATCAGTTAATACCATAAGTGAATATTCAATTTAGTGTCAGAGATTTAATCATGAGGAGACATGTGGCTTAGTTGATAGAACACATGACTGAGAGTTGGAGGTTCCAGTTTGGAGTCTTAAGAGATTCATCTACAGCCTTGCAATCGGGTACACCTGACATCATGTGCCTGCATCATCTGCTCTCCATCCAGCCTTTGGGAGAAGTGGACAATGGTTGGATGGCGTTCACCGTCCATCGGATGAGGACGTTAAATGGCGGTCCTGATGGCAGGAGAGTCACACCCTACCTGGTTCTCTGAATACTATTTGAGAAGAGAAGTGTGGAAACACGGTGTTCGTTCCCTTATCCAGTCAACTTTCGTCTCTAGCTGCAGCCTGGAGGATTTGACTGGCGCGCTACGAGACTTCAATGTGATTTGCGCATTATAAGGACCAATACCATACAGTTCAATACATTTCAGAAATAAGCAATTTACACGTGTTAAAAGGGGAATGTCATGTGTAATGAAAGGAGATGTATATTCTGGTAGCTATGTGCTTATTAAACTTAACTGTATGTGAAGGTTTTGGTTGGATATTCAGTAAGTATGTTTCTTAGAAGGAATAAATATGATGTTGTTTATGCGGGATGGCAGATGTTTTTCAAAGATTAGTTCAGGGGTCAAGCAAGTCTATCTTATGTGAAAAAGGACTTCAAAAGAGAAGGGGGGGAAAAGGAAGAAGAAAAAAACAGTACAGAAAGCATTCAGAAATCTTATTCCGTTAAGTAAGGAGATTTATGCCGTTAAGGAGTTTTAAAGTTCGAATTATTTATGTAGAAATCAGCCTCGGACTCCTCAAAGTCTTTGTGTATCCTATATCTTGTCCTGTGATTTTGTGGCTCAAAAACAATGGAATATGTCCACAAAAAAAAGTAGTAAAACTGAATCTAGGAATGGTATTTATAATATACCAAATGAAGAAAGTTTGATGAAAAATAATTTGAATAGTGAAAATGTAGTTGCCCTCTAAATAAAATTTAGTTCCTAGTTGTGGATTTTAGTTGTGATTGTACTGGAGGGGTAAAGAGAGATGAGTGACTGCACCGAGGTTAGAATGAATGACAGAGGAGCTAGTGGAGAGAATTATGTTAAAGACGTAAATTCTTTTTTTTTTTGTACCTCTTCTTTGGTGAAGTTTTTTTTGGGAGGAGGGGGGAGGGGGAATGATTTGTGGTGCTTCATTAACCCCAGAGATAAAGGCTGTATTTCACTCCGTCAAGTAGAAGTTTTGTAAGATACAATAAGAAGACTGTCTGATTGGAGCACTACTGCTCAGAGGACCGCACAACTCCTTCAAGAAAAGTTGATAGTGTGCCTGGCGGGTGGGTGCTTGGTGATGACATGTGGCACGGTGTGCTAGGGCTGAGGCCATCTGTGTAGGAGATTCTTAGATGAAATGAAGCTCTATTGTATGGAATGCAGTTTTGTAAAAGGTATCTGGACATAGATGCAATTAAGTGCCTGGAAAAGTTGATGAAGCACATTGTTTTGTTTTAATTTTCGTCCAAATGGTTTTGAGGGGTTTATTCTGGCCTGTGTGCCCTCTTCTGAGTGCAGATAGTGTGCCCTCTTCTGGGTGCAGATAGTGTGCCCTCTTCTGAGTGCAGATAGTGTGCCCTCTTCTGGGTGCAGATAGTGTGCCCTCTTCTGAGTGCAGATAGTGTGCCCTCTTCTGGGTGCAGATAGTGTGCCCTCTTTTGAGTGCAGATATTGTGCCTTCTTCTGGGTGCAGATAGTGTGCCCTCTTCTGGGTGCAAATAGTGTGCCTTTTTCTGGGTGCAGATAGTGTGCCCTCTTCTGGGTGCAGATAGTGTGCCCTCTTCTGGGTGCAGATAGTGTGCCCTCTTCTGGGTGCAGATAGTGTGCCCCCTTCTGGATGCAGATAGTGTGCCCTTTTCTGGGTACAGATAGTGTGCCCTCTTTTGAGTGCAGATAGTGTGCCCTCTTTGGGTGCAGATATTGTGTTCTCTTCTGGGTGCAGATATTGTGCCCTCTTCTGGGTGCAGATAGTGTGCCCTCTTCTGGGTGCAGATAGTGTGCCCTCTTCTGAGTGCAGATAGTGTGCCCTCTTCTGGGTGCAGATAGTGTGTCCACTTTCGAGTGCAGGTATTGTGCCCTCTTTTGGGTGCAGATATTGTGCCCTCTTCTGGGTGCAGATATTGTGCCCTCTTCTGGGTGCAGATAGTGTGCCGTCTTCTGGGTGCAGATAGTGTGCCCTCTTCTGGGTGCAGATATTGTGCCCTCTTCTGGGTGCAGATAGTGTGCCCTCTTCTGGGTGCAGATAGTGTGCCCTCTTCTGGGTGCAGATATTGTGCCCTCTTCTGGGTGCAGGTAGTGTGCCCTCTTCTGGGTGCAGATATTGTGCCTTCTTCTGGGTGCAGATATTGTGCCCTCTTCTGGGTGCAGATAGTGTGCGCTCTTCTGAGTGCAGATAGTGTGCCCTCTTCTGGGTGCAGATATTGTGCCCTCTTCTGGGTGCAGATAGTGTGTGATAGAGAAAGAGCTGACTGTAGATCTTTAAATCTGAAAAGATTCAATTGATTTAAAATATTGTCCAATTGATTTTTATTCAATTGATTATTGTACAGTTTATTTTGACCCAATTGATCTGATCCTGCCGATTTGTCTCTATTGTTACAATTTGTGGATTTGTAGCATACTTACCTGCACTCTTCTTGAAAGAGATATTTGGACTTATCTGAATTATGGCAATATTTAAAAGTGATTATGGCAATAGTATAAAGAGATTATCAAAAGCCTTTTGTTTCTACTTTATAATGAATTAAAAGGGATAATAGAGAAAGTAAGCACAGTAAATGAATATAGCAAATCCTGTAAAAAATACAAGGTCTGTTAAACATCTAAGATATGTTACAAATTTAGGATGGGGGAAAGTACTCAAATTTAGGAAAAGGGGAAAGATCATCATTTCTATTAATGTTTTCCTCTTAACCTTCTGTCTTAATTTAACTGGATAAGGGAGATGCATTTATATTAGATCTCCCTAAGTGGATAATTCTGAATATACACTGCCAAACATTAAAAATATAAATTGAAAAATTACATGTTTTCTGAGAATTTTCATGACTAATTATAGAAAAAGGAGCATTTTCCTAGTTGGAATTGGTCAAGTGTATATCATATAAATTTGTTTGAAATTTAAAGTAAAATTATTTTTTAGTTTATCTGCAATTTTAAAATTATCAAAAATTCTCCCTATCTTTACTGATGTCTCAAAAATGTTCATGTTAAAGTTGAGCTTTAACATCATTGATGTTCTGCGTGTAAATGTTTCCTGTTAAGTGCTTGATTGTCACTTAGATTCTCAAAAGCTGTTCTGCAGGGGGGAAGGGGAAATTGTATTTTTGGTCCCCTAAAATAGTTCAATAGGACCCAAAAAAGTATGAAAAGCAAAAATAAAAATGACAAACATGGTTATGATTTTGCTTGTGCTTGCTTAAAATGTGCAAAAATGTTCTGCAAATCAGCCTGAATTCTGGAAATTCTTAACTGATATCTGTTTTGATAATTTTATCATAAATTCAAGTTTGCCAAATATTATCTTCTTAGATATTAAAATTGCTGTACGAAATCTTTTACCAGTGCATTACAATGAATTCTTGCCGGGTAGGGTCCACCTTGCTGGGAGCATCGCAAGCCGACATAGGCCATCACCTTAGGTTGTTAATCCTTACTCTACCAGTGCCTTTTTGAAAATACGCTTTGGAGGCGGGGTCAAAGATGGCTCACCCAAAATGGCGATAATATCGCCGCATGGTAGAATATTATTGAAGGGTCCTCTGTCTTCCGAGCAGCAGTCGGTCTCGTTCCGCTCTAGTGACCCAGTGGACCACCCACCGGGACCGTGCTGCATATGTTTTCGAGTTGGCCTACTTGTCGCAGGTTGATTAACCCTTATTCTATTTAAACGTGCTTGAGAGGCGGGGTTGAAGATGGGACACCCAAAACGGCAATAATATTGCCACGTGGTAGAGTAAGGATTAAGCTGCTGGAGCTGATTTATTTCCAGAAGTTGTTATTGTAGATTAAAACATAATATTGAAACCTTTTTAACTATGAAAATAGGGGGTTGGAATTAGAAAAGAAATAGTAATGTAGATTGCAATTTTACTGTATGATATATGGGGGAACTCTTGTTCCGAAATGTTTGTTTCATTACAATTCGGGAATAATCGAGGTCTCTTATTTTGACAGAGGTGTTGTTGGAAAATGAATGAAGTATTCTAAAGAATAATTCAGGAATAATTGGGGTCTCTTATCTTAATAGAGGTGTCGTTGAAAAATGAATAAAGTATTCCAAGGAATAATTCGGGAATAATTGGGTCTTTAATTTTGATAGAAGTGTCATTGAAAAATGAATGAAGTATTATAAGGAATGATTCAGGAATAATTGGGGTCTCTTATTTTTATAGAGGTGTTGTGAAAAATGAATGAAGTATTCCAAGGTATGCTTACTGTTGATTTACACTTTCATATCAAAGGTTACCAAAACCATTATTCAAATATTTTACAGACTAAAGAATTATTAGACTTCATATTTTGGTCAAATACTACCTTTAAATATGCTACAAAACCTCATAGAATCATGATTTCACTTTAAACATCTTTTCTGTCAATTGCTTCAAATCATTCTTTACTTCTGTCTGGTTTGGATTCTTCTTAATTAATTTGCAAGCGTGCATCGGGTGTGGGGGGGAGCGCGGGGTATGCGTCCCTCTTTCAGACCACATATACCCTCCACACTTAAGTCTCTTTTTGCTAAAAGTTCCCATTCTAATTAAAATTATGGTTGATATCTACATATGAAGTTACAGATAGAGTGTGAGAAGAATAACGTCTTTTAATTCTCCTTCAAACCTCATGCACAAGCACAACAGAACAAAAGTTAGTCAGAACTGATGTGCCTCCCCCCCCCCCCTTCCCCCCCTCCCCTTCCTTCCTTCTTCTCGGAATACCTGGATCCATGCCTGATTTGTATTTATATTTTTCAAGTAAACCTTATACTACTTGTAGACCGTGACCTTTACTATTATTTTACATGTATGGACTACAATGTAAATACAAAACATTTAATAGCGTATGTTCATTTCAATCTGCGTAAAGCTTAATTGTCTTTATGTAGCGAATCGCCGCATTCTCCTCTCTGAAACCTGCTCTTGACCAATAGATGTGGAATGAAATTGTCTTTCTTAAACATTCTTTTCTCAATTTGTTTCAAATACTCACTCTTTTTCATATTTTGATGTCTTTGTTTTGCATTGTGTTCATGATCGTTTTTGTGATTTGATGTTTTTCACGCTAAATTTCTTCGCTTTAGTTTCAGATATAATGATAGTAGTTGCTACAAAATTATTTTTTTATATCAATATTTGTACACTGCACTATTTATCTCAACAAATGATATTTTTGGTGAGCATGCGAAGCATAATGCGAACCTATGTAATGGCGATTTCAGCCGTCCACAGTTTTTCCAGAGATTTCCTCAGAATGTTAAAGTTTTTTGAGAAATCCTCAGAAAATGGTAAAGCTTCTTCAGAGTTCCTCAGAAAAAGTTATAGTTTCTTCAGATATCCTTATGCGGGGTTAAAATTTCCTTACTAAATGTTAGTTTTTCAGAGACACTTAAGACAGATTAAAGACTAATTTCCTTAAAAAGTCTACAAAACATTTGATATTTTTTAGAAGATAACTGTAAAATAATATGTAATTTTGCAATATTCTTCAGAGATCCTCAAGTCTCTCTCTCGTAGCACTGGAGATTCATCAAAATATTTGGGCACCAACCATTGTATCAGGCATGATTATTAAACTCCACCTTTATCATTGTGCTTATTTGCATAAAGTTGGTACAGTATATGAACTGACCAGATTTTTTTATTAAGTATGCTAAGTCAGGGAGTGTGACAGGATGGGGATGCTATGTGGGACATGGATGGGAGTCATGCAGGACATATGATATAATATATACCATGTGGTATACACCAAGGGCTATATCACACATAATTATTTGACTCTGCCTTTTTTTCTTATTCAACAAGTCATTTGCATATAAGTTATTATATGAAGTGACACTTTCATACAAAGTATGCTTAATCAGGGACTGATAGCTAGGATGAGACTTCTTATGGAACCTTTGGGATGTCATGTGGGACATGGGGTGGGATGCCATGTGGGACAAGGGGTGGGATGCCATGTGGGACATGGGGTGGGATGCCATGTGGAACGGTGGAATGCCATGTAGGATATATGGTGGAATGCCATGTGGGACATAGGGTGGAATGTCATGTTATGGGATGTCATGTGGGACATGGGGTGGTTCCACCCCATTTCAACAAGTCATTTGCATATAAGTTATTATATGAACTGACACTTTCATACATAGTATGCTCAATTAGGGACTGATAGCTAGGATGGGGTAGGATGCCATGTGGAACAGGGTGGAATGCCATGTGGGACATGGTGAGATGCCATGAGTAACACAATGTGACATAGGTTGGGATGCCATGTGTGACATAGGGCAAGGAGGCTATGTGGGACATAGGGTAGGAGGCCATGGGGACATGGGATATGATGCCATGTGAGACATAAAGTAGGATGTCATTGGGACATTGTGAGGGATACCATGTGGAACATATGGTGGGATGCCATGTGGGACTTAGTGTGAGATGCCATTTTTATAATTGGCTGTGTCATATGATATGGGTGTCAATTTGCATGGGCATGCGAACCATGATGGTATCTTAGTTGTTGTTACGTGGGTTACTCAAGCACAAAGTAGTTTTAGGCAGATTTAGAAACCTCATTGGTGCTCAGTTTG
The DNA here is from genome assembly GCA_020152595.1 of Chiridota heheva. Lineage (NCBI taxonomy): Eukaryota > Metazoa > Echinodermata > Holothuroidea > Apodida > Chiridotidae > Chiridota > Chiridota heheva. The sequence continues at coordinate 497,768 of JAIGNY010002177.1, forward strand.
TTTCAGAATGTCTCCACCTACTGGGTACATCCCAACACCAATAAAAGCCAATGGAATAACAGCTACATGTTTTGAGTACTTGGGACGGGAGGTAATAAGACTGTTGAGGACAAAAATTCAATAATTCTAGAGACCTCAGATTGATACTTTGATATTGTACAACTGATAAAAGTGATTTCATTTTCATTTGAGGTTAATAAATTCAATACATTTCACTTGTTGTAATTGGTAGCTATCGATTCTCATATTGTTATTGAATAAATTTTGTTGAAGATATTGATCAATTGATTGACTAGTAACAATATTCCACCTTTTAACATTGCAGGCATTTATTGAATTGAAGGACATTAAGGAATACAAAACCAAGAAGGATATCTTCATGCTGGTGGAGTACAGTAAGTTCTTTATTCTTTTCCATCATGCTTTATTCAGCACTGGAATGACAATGTGGGAGGCAGGTAGTTCAGTCGGCCGAGTTCGACCGAGATGCCGGAGGTCCCAGGTTTTGAGTCCAACGTTGATTTAACCAGCAATTTTTTCCACAGATATACAGAATGATATACGCTGACATCAAGCTCAGAGGTTTGTCTTCTGCATCACACCTTCTCCCCCTCACCCGACCTTTGTGAAAAGTAGCCAATGGTTGGATGACGCTCAACATCCTTTGGAGGGGACGTAAAGCTGTCGATCTCGATGGTAGAGTTTTACCTGCCTGGTTCTTTGAACACTTCTTAAATAGAGCAGGGTGTTAACCCGGTGTTCATCCACTTCCATTCTGGCACATTCATCTGGTGCACACTGAAAACAAGTCATTGTGACTTATATGTGCTTTCCCTGGCATATGCCTAAAAGTGCACAAACAAACAAACAAACAAATGATGCATGTTATTTTTTAAATAAAACATAAATTTATACCTTGTCTGCAAGTGTTAAAGGTGAACTGAACTCAAGTGACAGGTAGTTTCCATTGGTGGAGTGCAAGACTGAGACGCCGGAGGCTCAGGTTCAAATCTCAGGAGATTCAACTACAAGATTGTTCCACAGCATTACAGACAGATACGTCTGACACCGTATGCAGAAATATGTCATGTGGGTCACCTGCCTTTGGGAGAAGTGGACAGTGGTTGGATTGCTCTGATCATCGGATGAGGACATTAAATGGTGATCCCGATGGCAGGACAGTCACCCCCTCCCTGGTTCTTTGAAACGGGTGTTCATTCACCTCCCGTCCCAATCCAGTCAAGTTCATGGATGCAATACAAAGTCTTTCTACTTTTTATGAAGGTTCATTTAGAGTTGAAGCTGATAAGAAAGATTTTAAAGTTCTAGTGGTACAGTCCATGAATTCAGAAATGGCGGTGTAGAGTGACGGCTGTTCAAATGTTTGAGGAAGTTTTGTGTGCTAAATTTCTCATGTATAATGCAGATAGCTCAAAATTGTCATGTAATTTTTTCAGTCTATTCCTTAAAGGAATATTCCCATGTTTTTTTTCAATTTGATAAAGGAATATTGTTTTTGTTTTGGTTTTTTATTTATTAAAGGAATATACCCTTGTTTTTACTATTTATTAAAGAAATATACTTGTTTTTTTTTTTCTTAAGTAATTCTTTCAGTCTATTCCATAAAGGAATATTTCCTCTTTTTTATTTAATAAAGGAATATTTCCATGTTTTTTTCTCTATTTAATAAAGGAATATACCCTTGTTTTTTCTATTTAATAAAGGAATATTCCCATGTTTTTTCTACTTCATAAAGGAATATTCACATGTTTTTTCTATTTAATACAGGAATATTGCCATGTTTTTTGATTTAATTATTCCCATTTATTTTCTATTTGATACAGGAATATTCCCATGTTTTTCCGATTTAATAAAGGAATATTTCCATGTTTTTATTTAATAAAGGAATATTGCCGTGTTTTTCCATAACCTTTCATAAGAAATAGAAAAAATGTAGAAACAATTCAGCACAAAAATCATCACCATCCACAACCTTCCTGTGTCGACAACGTTCACATTACCCATCTTAGAATAGGTCACACCCACCTCACTCACCCCCACCTCCTTATTGGCTTTCCCAACCCCTCTGCAACACTTGCCATTGCACCCTCACAGTCATCATGTTCTCTTGCTTGCCCCCTGTACAAACTTTCCAGAGCTTCCCTCTCTCCCCAAACTTAGTAGCTGAGCTCTTCAAGAAAAACCCTCAAGATAAAATTATCTCCTTCCTTCATCATGCTTATCTCTACAACCATATTTAGTCCTCCTCTCCCACCCCCCTCTCTCCACTTTTTCACCCATTCACCTCCTCTCTCGATCCCAGCTTTCTGGCTTTTAGTTCTTGTGTTTCTCTCAGTCTCCTCCTGTTTTCTTTCCTTCCTACCTCTAGAATGATCTAACCTCTCAGGCACAATTTGACCCTTGCTGTTGTGATGCCATTAAGCCCTCGTCAAACAAACAAACAAACAAAAATCATGTTGATATGTTATTCCTACCAGGAGTTATTTAAATTTTAATGTTCACAAAAAATGCCAATAAACGAATAGGAAAAGGCTCAGTATGTCATCACAGCAACACATTCTCCCACAAAGTGCATGTATTTCATTAAAATCTATCATCCTTTTTATTAGTAAAACCTGCTAGAAAAATAAATTGATAAAAGTTAGGTATTTTTATGCATTGCCAAATATACCCTACTTCACTAACTTTTGGAAAATTGTTTCTAATCATACAGAAACAACCAATTAACATTCAAAGAAATACATAAACATTTGCAATGGAATTTTCTCTATGACATCATCAAACATGAATTCTTCATACTGTACAAAAACTTTAAAATCCAATTGGGAAATCTCTACAAATCCATATCTCTAGAACGGAATATAATATCAACCTGATTTTTGTACCAAATTGGCTCTAAAACTATGCTCTTTCAAATAAAAAAAAATTAAAAGAAAAAAAAAACCATGGAATATCAGAAAAAAAAACATGGGACCATTAGAAAAAAAACATAGAAATATTCCTTTAAAATCTCAGTCACTGAAAACGATGGGAAAGTCCATCCCTACTAGAATTAATTGGGGTACGGTAAGAACTCAAAATCTTTAGAGCAGGATTGGCTGCACCATTTCAAAGAATTGATAAACCATTACAAACTTGACAGCTGTATCAGACTATGAATTCCTAAGACTTGATAATACCTCCACTCAAAATATTGTAGGAGAGTTGAAGGCAATTGATTTGGATTACAAATTGGAGAGTGTTTCAACAATTAAGCTTTCCAGGTTTCCAAATAGGTCACGCCCACCATAGCAACGCGGTAACTATGTGGGGCAAACAAATCTCAAATCCGCAATCATGCATTACCAATGCGTTGACATTTGGATGTTTATGCGGCCTGCCACAAGCTTTGATCCATTTATGGCACTTCTCCAGATCTTTAGAATTTTTAGCAAAAGCGATCAACAAAATTCAGTTTGCTAGCTGTTGTGGGTAACAGCAATCAGATTTACAAGCCCGCAGCGGCCCATAAGCGCAATTTTTGTTGACCATTTTGCTGTCACTCAGTCTGTGTGTGCAGAATTTTTTTTTGTAAAGTAAGTTGCATTGACTACATGAGCACACGCCGTTAGTTAGCTATACTGTACCAATACCACATGGGATGTTTGCCCCCCACTTAGTTACGCAGATTTTGTTGCTAGGCAAATTTGTGCAATGATTGGCTAAAACAAGCTAGCTGTCAATCATTAAACCAAGAAAGGTTAATTGACATCGTTAATTTTCATTTCCACTCCAGCTGTCAATCATTAAACCAAGAAAGGTTAATTGACATCGTTAATTTTCATTTCCACTCCAATACTTTGGATTTAAGACTTCAAAAAAACTTTAAAAGGATCTATTCAATATAAATTTAATCAGGTTGTGAATTTATATTACCCATTTTTGTTCTTTTCAGACCATCAAAAGAAGTCAACCAAAGACACAAATTCCAGTCAAACATGGCGCATGAGATTGGGTATGCCATGCTGTGCGTCTTCTCCTACATAGCCACCGCCAGGAACTCTGATGGCAACACAAGGAAGGAGATGGAGGCAAGGATGGCAGGGAGGCGGCAGGAATTCATGACCACACCCTGAATTGAAAAGAGGGGCAAATAAGGGGAGGAATGGTAGGGCTGTGGGAATTCATGACCACACTCTATTAAAATGAACATATGGGGGAGGGGGCAGGGAAAAGTGTCAATTTATGATTACTGCTGGAATGAAAATTTTGAGAATAGGGGCTGAGATAGTAGGATAGGAAGGAAAAATAAATGACCACACCTAAATCAAGCAAAAAAATATGTGGATTTTAATAATTAGATGCAAGTACCAAATGGAATAGGAGTATATGGGACTTTATTCCTACTAGAGTACATCAGAGCACTACTCAACTACGTCATGATATAAAGTTTTGTTTGAATAAGGGAAGTAATATGTGATTGCCCCTTAAAGACCCGTTATGCCTAGTTTAAAGGAGAGCATTTCTGAGACCAAAGATAAATTGCAGATTATGTCTTGGGACAACTCAAAGCAATAATAGGGCTTCAAGGAATCAGGGAATTCCCAAAGGTATAGGGAGATTCCCAAAAGAAATCAGGGAATTTACAAAGGTATAAGGAGATTCCCAAAGGTATAAGGAGATTTCCCAAAGGTATAAGAAGATTTCCAAAGGTATAAGGTGATTCCTAAAAG
>JAIGNY010002177.1:507500-560000 GCA_020152595.1 Chiridota heheva
TGGGGAAATCATTTGTAAGATTTGGTCTGGTATCATTGGGATTTTGGTGCAATAATAAGATTTGAGGGATTGTTTTGGTGATCTGCAGGAACATATAGTTAGTTGATCTATTATGGATTATAGTAAGATATATTTATTGCGGAACACTTTGATTGGTCCAAGGTTTCTTTTTAACATCTTGCCTTAATAACACCCACTGCACTGTAGCGCAATCAGAATACATTCTATAGTGTGTGATGAACATGTATAAGATTTAGTGAGAAGAATAATATTCTATCAATAAGACATAGAGGATGACATTGGTTATCTATGTATAATGCTACATAAAAATAACATATTTGACGTATTAAGCGCCCCTGCTATAATAAGCGCCCCTGCTCTAATAAGCGCCCACCGTACACTTTTTTGACTAATAACATCATTTATTTAATTGAATTGAAGACTGAAGATCATTTTTGTTACATTATTTGCTTATTTTGCATATGATGTTTTTGTGGTGGATGTTTTGGGGCTAGTATAGAACCACTTCACACAATGTAGACCCAATGGTACACTGTACGCAACCCCAGAGTATGGGCGCTTATTAGGAAGAAACTTTAAGCCTACAAAGTGGTGCAGTTCTATTTTGTAAGCGCCCCGGGTGCTTAGTACGTCGAATACGGTATGTACATTTGTATTCCTGTAAAATTTAGTCAAGAAATAAATATATATATATCAGAATAAAAATATGAAAAAATAGATTTGCCCCCAAATAAAAATAAAAAAATATTGAAGACCCACAGTGAGTGACTATGTGTATGTATGGAATATTTCATTTTGATAATTTTGCTGAAGAATATATGAATATGTATTTTATTTCATATTCAATTTAAAGAGAAGCATAGTATTGAGGGGAGTATGGCTTAACATGTTCATCTCTGTGGAATGAAATGATACGTGATATTTCAGGTCATTTTTTACGAGTGTACCTATCAGAAAACCTTCTGAAATGTTTTGTAAATGTTGATAAATAGTATGATTAGCTGTGAAAGATGCACAGCACCAGAAATTTATGTTCCAAAGAATTGTGACAGAGGATTAAAAACACTTGAAAATGAAGCAGAGTGTCTCTTGTGACATCATACAATTTACATATTATTTAATGAAATGTAACTTAAAATCTGAATTATGTACAAAATAATGAAATAATCTTACAAATTTTTGATAGAAATAAAATTTACTAAATTCTTTACATTAATGTCCAAGGTATCCATCCAAATCTGGTTTGCAATGAGCTTTGACCCTGAATGACCTTAGTACTTTGAAACACTCTATAGTGCAGTACTTTAAATTACTCTATAGTGCTCTTTGTAGTATCTAAAGTAGTACTACTTTTTAGTAACTATAGTAATCTTGAGTACTTTTTAGTACTCTATTGTACTCTTTGATACTCTAAGATTTATTTTCTAGTGTGCATTGTGAAGTGATGTAATACATTGGGAGATCATGTTGATTATGAACTAGTGATTATGCAATGAAAGTATTAAAAGTTTATGTAATGTACATAATTATCCAATTATAATCGTTATTTTAATTTAGCAGACAATTCTTTCTGTATTTAATCCTGAAGTTTAATATGTGTAGGAATCTTCTGCATTGAACATTAAAGTTTGTTGAGAATACCGTATTGAGTAATTATGATTTGCCATGTTAAAGTATTTTGAAATAATAGATAATGCTAAAGCTTATTTATATAGCGCCAACATACGGACAAAGAACTGTTCGAGGCACCATGTTCAATATTTGAAAACAAAATCTTTGTCACAAGGTCGTTCTTAATAGCCCATTTCTACCTTGTACTTGTACGCATCTGGTGGATTTCTATATTCCCATTTAATTTGTAGCTACCTGGTTAATTGCAAGCTACCCAATTGATATTTATATACCCAATTGATATCTAGCTTCCTGTATGATTTGTATATATATCTGATTTATTTATAGGCACCCAATTGATTTGTAAGCATCCAGTCATTTGGTAGGTATCCCATTTTATTTGTAGATATCTGGTCGATTTCTATCCACCCATTTGATTTATACGTGTACAGTGATTTCTATCTACCCATTTGATTTGTACCCACCCAGTTGATTTATACCTACCCATTTGATTTCTGGTTGATTTCTAGCTACCCATTCCATTTGTAGATATCCAGTACTTTCTAGCTACCCAATTGATTGTAAGTATCCAGTTGATTTTGAGCCCTATCCATTTGATATCTTAAGTATCCAGTTGATTTCTAGCTACCCTTTTGATTTGTACCTGCCCAATTATTTTCTATGTAGCCATTTTTTACCGACCCCACATAGGAATGGATTGACCTTTCTACAATAGCTCTGTATAGGATTTAAGGATGCATTTGATTGGTTAATCAAACAGGCAGGATGTTGGATTGTAGGATGTTGGCAGGATATTTTGTGGTTGGTGTTAATTTTAATGTTTATACACATAGTTCCAGTCTATAAAAGACAATGCTTTTCATATTTGTGATTAAACTGAAAAAAGGATGTATTCATGAAAAGATTCAATGAACTGCATAAACAATTAGAAGCTACATATATGCATATGCATAAACAATTAGAAGCTACATATGCATAAACAACTAGAAGCTACACAGATGCATCTGCATAAACAATTGGAAGCTTCATATGCATAAACAATTAGAAGCTACATATGCATATAGATGCATATGCATAAACAATTAGAAGCTACACATGCAAATAGATGCATATGCATAAACAATTTGAAGCTTCATATGCATATGCATGAAGAATTTGAAGCTGCATATGCATATATATGCCTAAAGAATTTGAAGCTGCGTATGCATATATATACATATGCATGAACAATTTTAAACTGCATATATATATATATATGCATGAACAATTTCAAGCTGCATATGCAATAATTTCAAGCTGCATATGCATATATTTGCATATGCATGAATAATTTTAAGCTGCATATGCATATATATGCATATGCAAGAAGAATTTCAAGCTGCATATGCATATGCATGAACAATTTCAAGCTGCATATGCATATATATGCATCAATAATAATTGGATGTTGCATATGCATGTATTAATCCCTGTAGTGTAACAAGTTATTAAAGTACTATAAAATCCTGTTATACGTGGCTTTGATTTAATGTGGTTAAGTGGTAAATTTATTTTTGGTTAGTATTTGTGAAATTATTCAATGTTTCAGAGGTTTGTGTATAGAAAAACAGTATGTGTATCATAGTTTGAAATACAAGCTGAAAAAAATATTAATTTATTAATTGATTGTTTTATGCAAAATACCTTCCCTATTGTGAGGATTTTGCTAAAAATGAAAATGTGAATTATTATTAATTGACAGTTCAAAATATATTTAAATTACTTTGATTATTATTAGAAAATATGAATAATTCAGTTTTTAGAAAATATGAATATTCAAAGTTTCGATTAGTGCAAAATATGAATATTGATGATTTGTTTATCATTGTACAATCTGATTATTTATGTTGAACTATTAAAAGATATAGATAGTTGTATTTATCTCTTGAAAAGATATGAATATTTATTTTAATAATTACAGAAAAATATGAATATTTATGTTTGTTTAATATTATCAAAGTATTTGTTTGTTTAATAAGAAATACAAATTTTATTTGAGACTTGTGGTTGGCATTTCTGTTAATATATAAACACTATAAAAGTGACTTAACCAGTGCTTTAGATGTTAAGTCACATGACTAACACATGACAAGTCATGTGACAGGTTCAGTCATTATAGTCAATAGGTAATTTATAGTCAATATAAAAGTGATTGTTAACTAGTGGTTTGGGTGTTAATTGAAAATTAACTTTTTGGTATAAGTCATGTGAAAAAATATGTTAGTGAAAATAATGGAAGATTAGAATGATAGATTTTTTTTTTTTTGGAAAGAATTTTTTTTTTTAATATCATTTTTCCCAGAATTTGATAAGTTAAACTGAAATTCATTTTCTGCCATTAGAAACAAGTAAAGAAACTTGTGTTGCCATACTATGTACAATATATATACTTATACTGTGATAGGTCCTGGTGGAGGTCTGGGGCAATATTTGACAGCTATTTCAACATTTTCTTTGATTTTTGTTGTAGAATGAACCTGAATTGGAGCAAAAGTTCTCTTTAATTTCTGAAAAAACATGGACCCACTGAAGGCATTTAAATGTAAGATACTTCTAGTACCAATCATTCATTATTATATTTACTTGTAAGCCGGCAATACTGTGTACAAATTAATATTCAATGCATATTTTAATTTCTATAAAACTATATTTTTTGTGAAAGCAAGGGTGTAATAAACTAATAAATCAATTTTTGTTCTTAGAGATCTGTAGATTATATTCTTTGTCTCAAGTGACACTGTTTGGCAGACCATGTGCAAGTGTATGCAAATAAACCTAAATATTTCAGTTATATGTAAATTTATGCAAATTTGTTTGTCTTTTTTTTTAAGGTATGTGAATAGATTTTGTAGCTGTAGCTGAGTTTTATTGTTTAATGCCACTGATAGCTATCCATTTTCTGTACTGCATACACCCTTTCATCCACAATTGCAACATTCAGAGGAAATCTGCTCTTCCATTTTACTTGCAATCTGTCCTTCATTGTACTTTGGCATGTACCTAACAAGATGAACCAATTCACTTAATATGTATGAGGAATTAGTGATGCACAGGAGAGGGTGACTTGAGAAGAAATGAGTTCGATCATGGAGCCACCCCCCTTCCCTAACCTGAAGATCAACATTTTAGCGAACATCCCTCCTGATTCACAATCTTATCCATTCATTGCAAGGCAGCTGAATTTACATAAAGGGAAGGGTCCAGTTCTTCTGCAGAAATGGATCAAAATGACGAATAACTCGGGATATTGTAAGAGGAATCCAGACCCTGATATTTTGGACCAGATTGAAGTCGAACCATTCCACAATTATTCCACATTGGGATGAGGATAAATGGATTCCAGTTTCACACAAGGGGCTGGACACTCACAAATAAATGGCCTGTTTGCAAGTTATACTTAAAGAGCTCTAAAAGACTAATATCTCAAACTAAAAGAATAAATATAGAACACGGACACAACCTTGAATTTTCATCATGAATGAAACGTCTCTTTGTGCTATAAAATATATACAAAGTAAGAGAGCAAAATATAAATTATTTTTAGGCACAACGAGAAAATAATGACAAACTTTCTTAGAAGCATTATTGTACCACTTACAATTGAATGTTATAATAACCAGAACATCAATGATGTTAAAGCTCAACAAAATTTTGATGTGGCGTATACATGTCAGTGGTGAGTGGTGGTTATTTTAGTCGTTAAAACAGGTTTTTCTTATTTTAATCCTCTTCATCAGGTCACAAGTTTAGCAGCATGTTGATTCTCAGATAAGTGGGGTGCTGCCAGGCATGAATTTGAAGGGGGGAGGGGTGGGACAAAGGCAGCAGTCTAACAGTTAGGCGTTATTTCACATCACAATGCGAAATGTTAAATTTTATATATCTATGGGCAAATATTTTTTGAAATCAATAAACATAAAATTAATGAATGCAATAATAATAATATTTAAAAAAAATTAAGACAGAACTGAATGTATAGTAAAAGATATTAAAAGTAAGAATGTGCAACAGCTTCAATAATACTATACAGTTTCATAAACTATGAAACGACAGGGTATGCTGTCCTCTGGGTAGAAACAATCAATTACCCTGCTGTTGTTATCAGGGCCGCAATTCCACAGGCCCCTGTAATTCCAGGGGGATGAGGGCCGCAATTCCACAGGGCCCTGTAATTCAAGGGGGATGGGGGCCACAATTCCACTGGGTCCTTCAATTCAAAGGGGATGGGACCTGTCCCATCAATATCAGGTATAAATTTGCTGCATTTTTTGTCTTGAAATGCAAGAAATAATGTATACGTACATATGTATCTTGGTTGATATATTAAGTTTTGTTGTTCTTTCCCCAGACACCCCCATTCCCCTGGGATCTTTACCCGCTGCACCCATGCTACACAAAAGGGAAAGTCTCGATTCATAATTAAATAATTTGAAAGTGACATTTAACTCCTTAAGTCAATGCAGTCCTGGAAAAGAAAAAAAAAGATTTCACTTTTACCAAGTCATGCTTTTGAAAAATATTGAAAGGCTTGGAACATAAAATACAATAAAAAATCAAATACAATAAAAAATCAAATACAATAAAAAATCAAATACAATAAAAATCAAATACAATATCTATCATTGAATGGGATAACTGCTCATATACATACTGTTTCTGTTTCATTACCTTGAATTCTGTAAAAGGACAAAATCCTATCTGGTAGTGATGCTTTGACTTCCTGTTATTTCTTGCATGTTTCAGTAATACTCATGTGACACATTGTAACAGTTTGAAGTTGACCAAAGAGTTCTCACGGATAGATATGGTGAATAGTTAGCTTCAATTCTGTTCACAATTTCAAAGTCAACATTGATAAGTTCTTTACTAACTCTTGGCGGGTTTGATTTTTTTTTTTAAATTTTTTGTAGTTGTATTAGTTTGGGATTTCTTAACCCGTATCCTGTCATCTTACTATTATCTTTATTTTATCTTATCTATGATTGGTGGTTAACTTATCAGTGATCATCTCAGCACTGCATACATATGGTCTAATAAACAAAGGGTCTGACACATAAAGGACCTCAAAAAGTCGGATCAACATTTTTTGATGCTGCCTAATTCACACAAAAAAGGTTTAGTGCAAACTGGCAGTTACAACTGCAGTAAATATCAAACAGCGACCAACAAAGATTGGAAATATAGATAAGGTTGACTTATCCAAATTCTTCCATCAAACATAACGTAAAATACTTCAATAATAATAAGATAATACTTAGTTCTCATCTAGAGCAATATGCAATATGAGTGCTTAAAGCATTTTACAATACAAATTAACACATGAAACACCATTCATTTGTTTACAACTCAAACAATCTTTCTTAATGTTTTCTGAAGATTTAATAAACCATCAAGTGTTCTAATACAATCAGTGTTCCTGCAAATAAAGTAAAACAAATAAACATTTTTTTAAAAGAAATTTGTTGACACCTTTCATGGAATAGACTCGTTCATTTTATTCATTACTTATTTTTATCAACTAATACTCTCTTGGACCACAAATTATTTATTCCTGTGTGAAAACCTACATCTTAAATCTGCTCATTTCTTGTCAAATATTTCGGAATTTACTGATGGAATGAGGCTAAGGTCCCTATTGGTAACAAGGCTGATCATCATGATCTAGCGGCCGCATCGAAAAGTTGCCCAATTTGGGGGTATACCTGTCTAATAATGCATGAAACATCTCTCCTCCACTGATTGGAGAAAAAGAAACTGAAGTAATTGCCTTCCAAGCACTAGAAATTGATCTTGTTAATAACCACAAGCCAGCGGAGCTTGAAAACTGTATCCTATAATTTATTGCACGAGTAAGCAACTAATGCAAATCTGAAGTAGGGTACCTGATCACCTGACCAGTGTTATGTTAATGATCGGGTGTTAAGGACACATTTTTAAATGGTCATAAGATCGTAATGTTTTGATGTCACATCTGATGTTATCTTTAATTGAAGCTCAGGATTAGCGCTCAGGATTAGCGCTCAGGATTAGCGCTCAGGATTAGCGCTCAGGATTAGCGCTCAGGATTAGCGCTCAGGATTAGCGCTCAGGAGCGCTCAGGATTAGCGCTCAGGATTAGCGCTCAGGATTTCAGGATTAGCGCTCAGGATTAGCGCTCAGGATTAGCGCTCAGGATTAGCGCTCAGGATTAGCGCTCAGGATTAGCGCTCAGGATTAGCGCTCAGGATTAGCGCTCAGGATTAGCGCTCAGGATTAGCGCTCAGGATTAGCGCTCAGGATTAGCGCTCAGGATTAGCGCTCAGGATTAGCGCTCAGGATTAGCGCTCAGGATTAGAGCTCAGGATTAGAGCTCAGGATTAGAGCTCAGGATTAGAGCTCAGGATTAGCGCTCAGGATTAGCGCTCAGGATTAGAGCTCAGGATTAGAGCTCAGGATTAGAGCTCAGGATTAGAGCTCAGGATTAGCGCTCAGGATTAGCGCTCAGGATTAGAGCTCAGGATTAGAGCTCAGGTCCAGAACTCTTTATTATATTTGCACATGTCTAGCTTGCATCAATGCATTTTTCAAAAGACCTAACTTGGGCCACTTTATCAAATCCATTTCCCCATAAAGTGTTAAAAAAATGAAATGTGCATATCGACACAATTAATTTGTAGCGTTTTACTGTATATAAACAATCAATTTACTGATTTAGAAAGTGGTATGTATAAATGAGGTGACATGTAAATCTTTCTACTATTTCCTCTTAAAGGAATATTCCCATGTTTTTAATTGAAGGAATATTCCCAGGTTTTTAATTAAAGGAATATTCCCATGTTTTTTTTAAATTAAATATTCCCATGTTTTAATTAAAGATTATTCCCATGTTTTAAATTAAAGGAATATTGCCATGTTTTAAATTAAAGGAATATTCTCATGTTTTTAATTAAAGTAATATTCCCATGTTTTTTATAACCTTTCATAAATAAGAGACAAATTTGAGAAACTATTTGTACAAAAATCATGTTGAAATGTTTCTAACAGATGTTCAAATTTTAAGGTTCACAATAAAATACAGTATGATCCTTAGTTAAAACATCACACATGAAGCAATATCTTTCCTTAGGAGAAATGGTCCGTAATCATTCACAGTTAATGCACATTATTACCTCAGGTATTATGATACACAGCTATTTTATCACCAGTTTGAAAACAAACTTCTCCCACTAAGACACCTGACACAGATGAGTGATTTCAATCACAAAAGTGCCTTAATTATTCAGCACTGGCTTTCTGTAATCTTATACACACAAACAACTTTAGGCTACTTGGCTGTGGTGTGCATGGGAATGGCAGATAATCAATCATTGTTTTAAGTTGAAACAATATACTAAACAGGAAGTTGGGTTGGTAATTGTCATACCTGAGTTTTCAGGATTAACTCGGTGTCTGGTGCGGGTAGGCTAAAAGAGAAACTTTTCGGCATGCAAGTATTTTTTTCCGTTTTAAACTGTGGTTTGCTGCCATCAAAGTTTGGAAATCATTGTGAATGCCACATATCACATTCGTGGGAAATCCATCAATCTTGAAATGAAAAAGTCAATTAGCATATAAAATAAAGAATGATTTTTTGAACATTTTGTTTTATACTTTTTCCTGTGAATTCCTCTGTTTTCAATTTAAAGGCATTTTCAGAGCTATTAAATACCCCCTTCCTCAAACAAGCCCCATGCTGAAGGTGCTCATGAATATGGCACTCGCATGTTTGCTGCAAAAACACTATCCGGAAATACAGCTACAATCATTTCATGTTTGTGAGAAGAAATGTAAGGTGTTCCAACCCTAGCTGCCATGATGGAGGGAATAAAATTCCAGTTGTAACATTAGAAATGTTGACCAATTTTAAGGCTACATTTACAAAACTGTCAACCATTGCTGTTAACTGTGACAGACAAGACTACGAAAAAAGACTAGTTCCTACGATTATAACAAAGGCAAAATTGCCAATTTTAAGGAAGGAAAAAGCATTAAATATTTTTTTTTAAATTTAGTTTCATGAAAAGTTTTAGATAGTTGATACTGGAACTGTAGGTTACTTATAACCTTTCTCCTGTTCTTGTTATTTTGTGTCTATAATCAGTGATCTGCAGGACTATTCCATTCCTTGTGTGTGCTGCCCACTGAATAACAATGTGAGATGTGCCTATACTTATAACCTATGTCTGTATATGCTGGCCAATGAATCCTGCTATGACTGATGGGAAGGCACAAATCACCCTTGATAAACTTTTAACTATACCCTTACATAACCCTGCAACTCCTTTTTACACATATTATTGGCAATGAGAAAAGCAAGTATGTTTTATTTAGTTATACTATCTACCCTAGCATAGGAAGGTTCACCTCCACAAAAATACTGGTTATCAGCAAACAAATTGGTACTCATTGGGAAGTTTGTTAACAAGAGTGCAACCTTTTAAAGGTCTACTTACATTTGCAGAGAACTTTGGCAAAGTGTTTTTTTAAATCTTATTTCTATAATTCTCTAATTTTACCTCCCAACATACAAGGTAGAAACCTCTTGGGGGATATTACCCCCTACCTCTTTCATCACTTCATATGCCTCTTGCCAGGCAATATATTCTAGTGTTTCCCAAACAAAGAAGATTAAATACACTTTTAGAAATTAAACCAAGGGACATGAGAGTACAGTGGCAACCATACAGGATACTACTAAGGTTCAACACGTTATAAGGTCAAGTCGGCGGTCAACCAGTAATGTAGATGTCATTTCAAATATCTCTATTCATTGGTCAAACCAACCCCATACTACAATAGAATTTAAAGGGGGGAAAATGACCAATGAATGGGCCTTCATATTGTTTTTGTCTCCTTTGTGGCTATACCAAAAAGCACATTTTAATCATCAAAGCAAGTTCCCTCCACTTATCTTCTGCATGAATGCAGTTGTTAAATTACCTATATCATGATTTGCCACATTGATACAACTCCATAATTTAAGCAGGTGGTTAGACATCAAAGGTCCACAATTAGTATGACCAGGAGGTAGGGGGAGGGGGGGGGGAACTTCATACTAAAAGTGTTACGGGTGTGCAGCCCACCAACCGAAAACCATACCCGTTGTATGACAAAAAAAATTGGAACTGCAGTTATGAAATTATACAATTTGATACCTGCAGTATCAAGTATCATACCAGCAGCATGAAAGAAGTCAATTTTGATACCTGCAGTATGAGTATTCAACAAAAATATTGTACAAATGTATCAGCAGTACAAAATTAACAGAGTAAAACTTCATTTTGGGGGACCTGCACTACAAAAATAATGAGAAAAAAAGACCATTTTTTTTTACTAAACAAATAATAATAAATAAAATTGATTTTTAATTTTTTTACTAAAAAAAGACACCTGCACTACTAAAATGGTGCAAAAACGGCACCTGCTCGGGTGACACACACATATATATATATATATACCTCACATATGAAGTCCCCCCGCCCCCCTGCACTTCCATGTTGATGTACTTAACTTGATAGCTTCATATCACAACCCACAAGGTGAAATTTCAGTTGTTTTAGTGAATTTCACAACCTGACTAGGCAGACCTATACAAAATGAGAATGTTAACTTCTAGTATACATTCTTACTGACATTAATACAACATCCGAAGTATACTGCAATGGTATAAGATAACATACTGACATGCACAAGATATAGCCTTCTGCTACGTTTTTTTTCAGGTATGTCCTGTGCTAATAACATAAGTATACTCCTATCATGGAAACACCCAAAGCAGGGGTGTGGAGCAGGGTTGGAAAAACAAGTCGCCCAAATAATTGTGGCGGGTAGAAATATTATAATATACTGTGGTATTCACCACACTTAATTGAGACTCGCCAAGTTTGGCGAGTGACTTTTTTTTTAATTTTCTAACCCTGGTGTGGAGGGCAAATCACATTCAACTGTGGTGGGTAGGGCAGTATCCATGGTCCTCTGCTGCAATAAAATATTAAAGAAAAAAATGCCATGGAAGGCAAAATGCTAATTGAGTTTTCAGATGCGCTTTCGTTTCTTTAAAAATATTTGATGGAACTGGATCGTGTAATCCATAATTCATTATCCACTACATTTATTCGTCTTCATACAGTGTGTGTGGGTGTTTTCTAATTCAGACAAGAATGCCTGCATCAAGGGGGTGGTTGAGGAAGAGGTGGGGACCTTCAAGGTCATCCATTCACAGAGCAAAAAGTACCACTTGTATAATTGTTGTTTGGGGTTTTTTTTTTTTTTTAAAGCAACATTTCCTCTCCCACCTATAGAAATAACACATGTGATACTCCCTGAAAGAAATTATATGCTGTAAATAACAGATTACATTTTTTGTCATAAATTTTTTAACCCCAGCCTATTCCTCTTAAATTCCAACCTGATCGTCTTCCAACACTTAATGGCACAATTGACATCAAGTGCCTTGTTCTTGGCTTTCACTTTTTTTGTTGAAATATTAGTGTATTCTGCACACATAAATAGTTCATTTGACCTAATGTCACTTTAACTGCTTTGTTCTTCAATTCTGACAACTTCAAAAGAAAGTGAAGTCCTTGATCAGACTGAAATTGGACTGGACTGGGGTTCAGTATGATACACTTTTTTAATTATTTTTTTATCCTGGTAAAGATTATTCCCAGCTAGTCCTTACACTGATAAATGTTACATTAAGTGCTGTTTTTGATAAGTGTATATATATATATACAAATATTTTCTTCTTCAAAGTATTACAGAATTCAAAACAATATACAGTTTTTTATTTTTCTATCTTTTAAGTTAAACATTTTGACAAAAAGTATGATGTATTAATCGACTAACATTGCCACGCTGACGAGTCATCCACAATGTAGTTTCTAACTGAAGGCTGCAGAACATGTCAAAGACTGATAACGGACAAAACATGACTTTGAAGATCATAGAGATGACCTCTCCATAATTAAAATCTCCAAATGAAACATGTCCACCTTTAGAGTACACATCAACCTTTCAACCTCTGCCTTAAAACATTATGGGTTACCAGCTGTGATTTCTGGTTCACAACAATTTCTCAATGAATAGATACAGAGTACAATAATTCACCAACACAACAGTGGACTTTGTACCTATAAAATACTTCAGTAATCTTGAAATTAATTATGACTGTATCTTGGTTCCGATCTTTGTTTGTCTTTGGTTCCAATCTTTGTTTGTCTCTAGTTCTGATCTTTGTTTGTCTCTGGTTCTGATCTTTGTTTGTCTCTTGTTCTAATCTTTGCTTGTTTCTGGTTCTGATCTTTGCTTGTTTCTGGTTCTGATCTTTGTTTGCCTCTGGTTCTGGTCTTTGTTTGTCTCTGGTTCTGATCTTTGTTTGTCTCTAGTTCTGATCTTTGTTTGTCTCCAGTAACTTTGCTTATCTCCAGTTCTAATCTTTGTTTGTCTCCGGTTCTGATCTTTGTCTCTGGTTCTGATCTTTGTTTGTCTCCGGTTCTGATCGTTGTTTGTCTCCGGTTCTGATCTTTGTTTGTCTCCGCTTCTGATCTTTGTTCTGGTTCTGATCTTTGTCTCTGGTTCTGATCTTTGGTTCTGATCTTTGTTTGTCTCTGGTTCTGATCTTTGTTTGTCTCCGTTTCTGATCTTTGTTTGTCTCCGGTTCTGATCTTTGTTTGTCTCCGGTTCTGATCTTTGTTTGTCTCTGGTTCTGATCTTTGTTTGTCTCTGGTTCTGATCCTTGTTTGTCTCCCGTTCTGATCCTTGTTTGTCTCCCGTTCTGATCTTTGTTTGTCTCCGATTCTGATCTTTGTTTGTCTCTGGTTCTGATCTTTGTTTGTCTCTGGTTCTGATCTTTGTCTCCACTTCTGATCTTTGTTTGTCTCCGGTTCTGATCTTTGTTCTGGTTCTGATCTTTGTCTCCACTTCTGATCTTTGTTTGTCTCTGGTTCTGATCTTTGTTTGTCTCTGGTTCTGATCTTTGTTTGTCTCCGGTTCTGATCTTTGTTTGTCTCCGGTTCTGATCTTTGTTTGTCTCCGGTTCTGATCTTTGTTTGTCTCTGGTTCTGATCTTTGTTTGTCTCTGGTTCTGATCTTTGTCTCCAGTTCTGATCTTTGTCTCCAGTTCTGATCTTTGTTTGTCTCCGGTTCTGATCTTTGTTCCAAATAAAGAAGAAATATCTCGCTGTTCCTTTAGCATCTAATGTATTCTGGAAATAAACGTAAATGATGACTGATAAATGTATCACTGGAATGATAACAATAATGTATAATAAATATTTTAAAAGATACTGGAACACTCTCGTTTGCAAGTCTATAAACACCTGCAAAGTGTATTCATAGCAGAGAAGCATCACTGGCTCAACTATGTAAGTGTAGCCAGTATGTAAGTGTAGCCAGTATGTAAGTGTAGCCAGTATGTAAGTGTAGCCAGTATGTAAGTGTAGCCAGTGGGTAAGTGTAGCCAGTGGGTAAGTGTAGCCAGTGGGTAAGTGTAGCCAGAGGGCAGGTGTAGCCAGTGAGCAGGCGTAGCCAGCGAGCAGACGTAGCCAGCGAGCAGGCGTAGCCAGCGAGCCAGCGTAGCCAGCGAGCCAGCGTAGCCAGAGTGTAGCCAGCGAGCCGGGGCGTGAGTAAGTGCCAGCCAGGCGTAGCCAGTGAGTAAGTGTAGCCAGCGAGCAAGCGTAGCCAGCGAGCAAGCGTAGCCAGCGAGCAAGCGTAGCCAGCGAGCAAGCGTAGCCAGCGAGTAAGCGTGTAGCCAGTGAGTAAGTGTAGCCAGTGCAAAAGCATATCTGCAGGTTTGGATACATGTTTCTTGAATTGCATAACTGCTTTTAATATTTTAATTCCAAAGGTTCGCTACATCATTTCTAAGATTACATAAATGGGCATATTGTTCCGCTTCTCACAGGGGTATGGTTAAAACCTCCAGTATCTGTTGTTCTTCACCATAGATTCGACTCTTAGGAATTTTCAATCAAAGGAGAAGGTTTCCTAGAATCCCCAAAAATTTTAACAAAATGAATCAACCCCAGTTTTTAACCATTCACAATCATTTAGCACCTATAATAACTTATTGATTATCAGCCTTACCTTGGCTATTCCTTAAGCGTTGATTAGCTTCTCCAGCTCGTCCAATAGATCTTCATCATCATCTACCACCTCACCCACATCCTGGTGATCATCATCGTCATCATACAGCAAGTAATCCAAGTCATCATCAATAATGCTGTCTCTTCTCTTCTTGTCATTACTGCTTTCCTCATTTCCTGAGCTCTCTGGACCTTTCTCTGATGAGCTCCTTTGATGTGAAACCTGAGGTTCTGACTTGGTGGAAGTTTCTAAAAGACTTGTTGAATCTGTGAGGAAGCAAAAAAGTTTCTGCAAGTTATATTCGAAAGGTACCAGGTTTGATTTCCTTTGTGATCGCTGCATTGCGTTCTTGAGCAAGACACGTTACTTACTTACAGTTTATTTAGCTGTAAAATGAGTACCAGCACTGCTGGGAAGTTAATCTGCCATGGACTGGCGTCCCTTCCAGGGGAATCACGTACTCTCACCCGCTTGTGCCATTGAAACTGGGGATAAGCATGGCTTGGATGAATTTAGCTTTTGCAAATTATATACCTTTATTGGGACCTTGTAAAATTATAATTAAAAGAAACAGAAATTTAAGCATCAAATTAGAATTTTTTTGGAACTGTAACAATTTGGAGTACTTGACAGTACTAGAAAGTCAAGCATTGCTCCGAGAGAGTGTAAAGCCCAAATAGCTTAGGGTCCTTTGGCGGAGTCCAGGGACAAACAAAAACAAGTATTTCATATTCATATCAACCTTACGAAAAGGTTTCCATACAACATAATATTTACAGGAAAAAAGCTGTCAGATCCAGTCATGTTATCAGTTCAAGTAGGAACAACAAATGCAAAATGAACACAAAAGTGTGTCTTAAACATAAAATACCCCTTTTCGATAAAGACAAACTGATCAGTTAATTATATATATATATATATATATATATATACCCCAAATTCATCTAATGGCAACAAATTTTATACCCTACCACTCACCCATGATTCCTACTTACAAATCTTAAACCCCTCCCCTTCTAACTCACATGATTCCTACTTACAAATTGTATACCCCTCCCTTCCTCCCATGATTACTCATTACAAATTGTATACCCCTCCCCTTCCTCCCGTGATTCCTCATTACAAATTGTTTATACCCCTCCCCTTCCTCCCATGATTCCTCATTACAAATTTATACCCCTCCCCTTCCTCCCATGATTCCTCATTACAAATTTTATACCCCTCCCCTTCCTCCCATGATTACTCATTACAAATCTTAAACCCCTCCCCTTAATCACATGATTCCTCATTACAAATTTTATACCCCTCCCCTTCCTCCTATGATTACTCATTACAAATCTTAAACCCCTCCCCTTCCTCCCATGATTCCTCATTACAAATATTAAACCCCTCCCCTTCCTCCCATGATTCCTCATTACAAATTTTATACCCCTCCCCTTCCTCCCATGATTCCTCATTACAAATTTTATACCCCTCCCCTTCCTCCTAATTACTCATTACAAATTTTATACCCCTCCTCTTCCTCCCATGATTACTCATTACAAATCTTAAACCCCTCCCCTTCCTCCCATGATTACTCATTACAAATCTTATACCCCTCCCCTTCCTCCCATGATTACTCATTACAAATTTTATACCCCTCCCCTTCCTCCCTAAATACTCATTACAAATTTTATACCCCTCCTCTTCCTCCCATGATTACTCATTACAAATCTTAAACCCCTCCCCTTCCTCCCATGATTACTTATTACAAATCTTATACCCCTGCCCTTCCTCCCATGATTACTCATTACAAATGTTCTACCCCTCCCCTTCCTCCTATGATTCCTCATTACAAATTTTCTACCCCTCCCCTTAATCACATGATTCCTCATTACAAATTCTATATCCCTCCACTTCCTGCCATAGATTTTACATTACAAATTTTATACCCCTCCCATTCCTCCCATAGATCCCTAATTACAAATTTTATACCCCTCTCCTTCCTCCCATGATTCCTACTTACAAATGTTATACCCTACCCCTCCCCTCATGATTCCCCATTACTTATCAAGCAACTTACCAGCAGCAAACACCACAGCAGGTTCACCCACTCTTCCCTCCTCTGCAGATGTCACCATGGCAATGGTCTCTTCTTGCGCTACTAAAGAAGAAGATGGTATATCTGCTACCATTGATGACAATGCAGATATGGGCAGGTCTTGGGGAGAAGACAACGCCCCCTCCTCCGTAATTGTGCCAGGTCCATGTTCCTGAGATTTAGCCGGTTCTCTTTTAGTTGGTTTAATTGTTGCTACATTAATGTTATCTCCACCAGCACTAACCACCAGTGGCATCAGTCTCTCTTTTTTTGTTATCTTAGTTTCACTGTGCATGACAAAGTTCACCCCCATATCCCCACCCGGGTCCAATCGTTCTCGTGGTCCAGTTTCTAACAACTGTTCCTCTTTGTCTACTGCTCGAGGTGTTTGTTTTGAATCAAAAGTCGAAGCACTGTCACAAACATTTGTTTCTATCCTTGATACCAATAAAGCACTCGATACTCGCTCTGTTTCACTTAATACTCGCTCCGTTTCACTTGATATTTGCTCCGTTTCACTTGCTGTTATTTCAACAGATTCCTCTCCTGCATCCACTTTCTGTCTTTTGGGGTCACTGATCCCTACTAAACCCTCTAAACCAAACGTGAACATTTGCTTCTTCATCATTAGTCGTTGCTTAAGACCCCCTTTTCTCCCCCTTCTTGAGAATCCCCCTCTGTGTGTCTTTGAGGTACCTCCTTCTCTCCATCCTCACTTTCAACCCTTTCCGAGCCGCCCTTTCTGATCTCCTGCAGAGTCTTCACTTTAAATTCCTCTTTCTTAGCATCTTGACGTAGCGCACCAAACCTTGACTTTCTGGCATCCAGAGCTACTTTCTTTTTACTTGGTGGTGAGATGGCCTTACTTGAGATGGATGCATCTTTACTTGAATCACCTGCATCTGAATCTTGGAATGTAATTCTTGGTCTTTTCAGTCTTGACTGAGTTGTAGTTGTATCAATATCATTTTGCTCCTAAAGGATGAAAAAGAGTTGCTGCAATTATTATTATTATTATTTCATTTATTTTATTTTTTTGGCAGGGAAGAGGGGGGAGGGGGGGAGGGGGTCTCAAGACGAGTACAGACAGTATAACAAACATCAACATACAACACCTCCAACAGTACATGAAACCAATCACTTGATAGCAGTTGTTCGTCAATTAATCTTCATTTCTTTTTTTTTTCAATTAATTTGACATATGTTCTAGTCATTGTAAATTGTGCATTTTCACCTCAATAACTAAGGGTTGCCATTTACCTGAACAACAAGCACTTCTTGAGAGATCAAATCAAACAAAATGTTACTGCATTTACATATTAAATATTACAAGAAAGTTAATTTGCGACATTTCACAAAATGCTCATCACAACGAAAAAGATATACAAGATAAACACACCTCTGAATTTTCCTCGTCTATCTCGGCTGGTAGGACCACTTCTTTCCTCCTCATCCTCGTCGGAGCAGAATCTGCTACGGCTGAAAAGCGAGAATAAAATAACATTTAAAGAGACCAAAGCAACAAAAGATACAGAAAGTATAACTTGATTCTGAAAATCTATTACACTATGTGGAGGGGTGGGGGTAGGCCTAGGTGGGGAGCTGTTCTCAACTGCACTTTTGAAGAATATTTTGTTCCAGAGGGAGGAGGAGAGATCACCCACCTACAGAAGGGAATGTGGGGGTAGGCCTAGGTGGGGGAGCTGTTCTTAACTGCACTTTTAAAGAATATTTTGTTCCAGAGGGAAGGGGAGAGGTCACTTACCTACAGAAGAGAATGTGGGGGTAGGCCTAGGTGGGGGAGCTCTTCTCAACTGCACTTTTAAAGAATATTTTGTTCCAGAGGGAGGGGAGAGGTCCTTACCTACAGAAGGGAATGTGGGGGTAGGCCTAGGTTTCTAAAGGGTTCCTACCACAATCTATAGTTACAGTTACCATAAGATCCATCAAAATGTCAGTTTTAAATGGAATTAAAGAGTCTCTCCTCATGTGGCATGTGGTAACAGTTTGAAGTTGAACAAGAGAGTTCTCACAGATAGATATTTGGCATTTTAGCTTTTTGCAAAGAGTTGTTAATGAGTGGGATGGTTTGCCTGAGTGGGTAGTTAGCTCCAATTCTGTTAATAATTTCAAAGTCAGCATTAATAAGTTCTTTACCAACTCTGGGTGTCTTTAACAAAAAAAATGTTTATGGTGGTGGTGTTAGTTTGGGCTTTTTATGGGGTGACTTACACTTCTCAGCCCGTCATCCTGTTTTGTTATATTATGTTCAAAAGGATCATTTCAAGAAAATGTACAATAAATAATACAATCAGAACAAACGTACCGCCCACAGCTCTACAAAGTGGCTAAAACATTTCTGACAAACAACAACTTTTAGAGCAGACCCAAACCCCACCTCCCCCCCGCTTTCTATATATAACTTATGTTGTCAATAACAGGAACTTCCCCCCCCCTTCCTTTCTATATATAACTTATGTTGTCATCAACAAAAAAACACTGTCTAATTTGATACATCTTGATATAAAGAAGATAATCTTACTTCTAACTTTGGCTCCTGGAGGCCTGTACAGCTGCCTTTCTGCCCGTTTCTTTCTTTCTTTCTCTTTACATCTTGCACCATTCTCTTTCTTATCAGCACCTGAGGCACTTGCTTCCGCATTCTCATCAACACTTATCAATCCTCTAACAATCATTTTCCTTCGAATAGGCACAGGTTTGGATGAAGAATGATTCGGCTTTACCTCATCATTCTCACCGCCTCTCTCCTCTTTCTTGCTCTCCATCTCTTTTAATCTTTCTGTCCATCTCCTTCACCTTTTCTCGCATCTTTTCTTTCTGTTTCATGTCTTCCTCGTCTTCCTCCAAACTGATATCACTTTCTGAGCTCAGTTCTCCTTCAGAGCTCTCCTCCTCACTCGTGTCCTCATCTTGCTCCTCAAGAGGAGCGGACGTTAGTCGACTACTCGGTGCTGATACAACTGTGATCCTCCTCCTCGCTGGCTTGGTACTCACAAGAATCTCCTTTTTAACCGCTTCTTCTTCTACTTCATCTGGAAAACCGATTCTCTTCAAAGCAGAAACTCTTGCTTTTGGTTTATCAACATCCAATTTTACCCCAGCTTCCCTTTGAGCTAGTCCCAATCTATCTCTAGCCCCTCCTACTTTCAACATTCTTTTATCCTCCGATTCCCTTTTAGCCCCTCCGATTCTATCCCGAACCCCTCCCAGTTTATCCATAACCACTCCTACCGATTTCACCTCAACTTCTTTTGAGCCAGTCCAAATCTATCTCTAGCCCCTCCTACTTTCAACGTTCTTTTATCCTCCGATTCCTTTTTAGCCCCTCCGATTCTATCCCGAACCCCTCCCACTCTATCCATAACCACTCCTACATTCAACGTTCTCTTATCCGCCTGAACAATCCTCCTCTCAATGTTTTTGACTGGAGATTCCTCTTTATCCTGAGCTTCAGGCAGCAAACCTAATCTCTTAGCAATCCTCTCCCGTCTTATCTCTTCCAAGCCCTTAATTTTCACCACCTTTTTCCCCACGTCATCTTCATCGTTTGGTAAATCCAGCCGTGCATCTGTTTTCTCTCCTACCTCAACTTCCTTCTGAAGACGAGCACTTCCCTTCACTTCAAGCCTTGTACTTAATTTAATTCTCCTGGAATCTGCTGAAGGTTCGTTCACTTTTATTTTTTCCTTTCTGATTTCATTCAATGATTTAACTCTAAATTCATTCCCCTCTTTAAGTGATTCATCTACATTGCTTTTCTCAACTGTTCTGTCAAACTTATCCCCAGTCCTTAATAAAATTCTTTTTGAAACCACATGTTCTTGTAATAATCCACCTTCTTTTTCATTTTCATCCGGAGAGTCTGTTTGTCTTATTTTCCGTCCTAGCCTTCGCCTCAAGTCTGTGGGTTTCACATTTTGAAGCAGCGGCTTTACCACAATTTGTGTTGTTTCAATTCTATCAGAGCTTGGAATGTTTGTAGTATCTGTGGGAAAATAGAATGAACTATGTTTATAATGGGTCCCAAGAGTGACAAAATATACATTGTTGGTTTCTATGACAACATGACAATGCAATAAACATAAAGGTCAAATCATTGAAAACTTTCAAAGTCAGGTTAACTTCTTTTAACTTAATTTTGATTGTTGATTCAAATATTTGCACAATTCATGGGTATGCTTTACATACATTTGCACTTTACAAATTAATCTTATCATATTTTCAGGGGGGTGAAGATCTTCCCCCAAAAAACGTTTTAATTTTTGAAAAACACTGCATCATTTTCTTTCAAGTTTGATGCCAAAGTCAGCAAGCTATTATGCTGATGACCCTTTTTTGACTTATACATGTGTTTGGCCCATTCACAGACTTTTAGCACTGGGGAAGGGGGCATTGCACCCTTCCCTCCCCTTATTGCAAACTTATGAAGATGACAATAATGAGATGACAATAATGAGATGACCATAATAAGATGACAATAATAAGATGACATTAATAAGATAACAATAATAAGATGACAATAATAAGATGACAATAATGAGATGACAACAATAAGATGACAGTAATAATAAGATGACAATAATAGATGACAACAATAAGATGACAATAATGAGATGACAATAATAAGATGACAATAAGATGACAATAATGAGATGACAATAATGAGATGACAATAATGAGATGACAATAATAAGATGACAACAATAGATGACAACAATGAGATGACAATAATGAGATGACAATAATAAGATGACAACAATAAGATGACATTAATAAGATGACAATAATAAGATGACAATAATAAGATGACAATAATAAGATGACAATAATGAGATGACAATAATAAGATGACAATAATAAGATGACAATAATAAGATGACAATAATAAGATGACAATAATAAGATGACAATAATAAGATGACAATAATGAGAGGACAACAATAAGATGACATTAATAAGATGACAATAATAAGATGACAATAATAAGATGACAATAATAAGATGACAATAATAAGATGACAATAATAAGATGACAATAATAAGATGAAAATAATAAGATGATATTAATAAGATAACAATAATAAGACAATAATAAGATGACAATAATAAGATGACAATAATAAGATGACAATAATAAGATGACAATAATAAGATGACAATAATGAGAAGACAATAATAAGATGACAATAATGAGATGACAATAATGAGACAATAATAAGATGACAGTAATAACATGACAACAGATAACCATAATGAGATGACAATAATGAGATGACAATAATAAGATGACAACAATAAGATGACAACAATAAGATGACAATAATGAGATGACAACAATAAGATGACAACAATAAGATGACATTAATAAGATGACAATAATAAGATGACAATAATGAGATGACAATAATAAGATGACAATAATGAGATGACAATAATAAGATGACAATAATAAGATGACAATAATAAGATGACAATAATAAGATGACAATAATAAGATGACAATAATAAGATGACAATAATGAGATGACAACAATAAGATGACATTAATAAGATGACAATAATAAGATGACAATAATAAGATGACAATAATGAGATGACAATAATAAGATGACAATAATAAGATGACCATAATAAGATGACAATAATGAGATAACAATAATGAGATGACAACAATAAGATGAAAACAATGAGATGACAACAATGAGATGACAACAATAAGATGACAATAATAAGATGACAATGATAAGATGATAATAATAAGATGACAATAATGAGATGACAATAATGACAATAAGATGACAATAATGAGATGACAATAATGAGACAACAACAATGAGATGACAATAATAAGATGATAACAATAAGATGACAATAATAAGATGACAATAATGAGATGACAATAATGAGATGACAATAATGAGATGACAATAATAAGATGACAACAATAAGATGACAACAATAAGATGAAAACAATGAGATGACAACAATAATGACAATAATAAGATGACAATAATAAGACAATAATAAGATGACAATAATAAAATGACAATAATAAGATGACAACAATAAGATGACAATAATAAGATGACAATAATGAGATGACAATAATAAGATGACAACAATAAAATGACAATAATAAGATGACAACAATAAGATGACAACAATAAAATGACAACAATAAGATGACAATAATAAGATGACAATAATAAGATGACAATAATAAAATGACAATAATAAAATGACAATAATAAGATGACAATAATAAGATGACAATAATAAGATGACAATAATAAAATGACAATAATAAGATGACAACAATCAGATGACAACAATAAGATGACAATAATAAAATGACAACAATAAGATGACAACAATAAGATGACAACAATAAGATGACAATAATAACTACATAATTTTCTCACCTCTCTGCAAGGAGATAATTTTTCTCTTCACTGCTGGTTGCGATGGTTGTGTAGATGTTGCTTCCTCATTAGTTACTTTAAATTGTCGGATCTGGGACAAACTTTTGATTCCAAAATCTAATGAGTCTGGCTCTGCAAGAAAATAAAAAATTTGATCCACTATTTCAGAGCTCACATGCTAAAACGTTTTTCTATACAGCTTTCCGTACCCGGCACCAGACTTTTGATAAAAAGTCTGGTATAATGATAACCCAACCCGACTTCTGGTATCACCAGCTTGTTTACACTCGTAACAAAGAACCTCCCGGTTATCATTAAGACCTGTATGTAACTTCCAGTAATGAAGACCATACACAGTCACTGTGTTGTGTGGCCACATATGGAAAGTGCACCCAAGCAGAAGTGAATGAATGAGGGGTAACTTCCAGTGATGAAGACCATACACAGTCACAGTGTTGTGTGGCCACATATGGAAATAAACAGAGTGAATTGGAGGAATTGGTCCCAGGCACAAGTTAAATGAGTGAGGATGATGAGCAGGGGATTGGGTTGCATACTGGTCTGGCAAGCTGGTGGCTTCTGCAGTGTAGTGTGAAATTGACAGCCTGGATGCTTCAGGCAATTTTGACCAATTCTCATATAGAGAAGAATTTCTACATAAACAAAAGAGTGGCTAGAGAGAAACATCAAAATGATTCTTAAATGATAAGAGGAAAAATACTATCTTCACTGTGGAAAAACACTAGTGATTTTCACTGTAATTGTGCAGTCATTCTGAAAAAGCTGACACTACCCCTGTAGAATGCATACTGCACACATACCCCATCATTTTACTCTCGTTTCCATGCTGGTGATATCCCCTGTTTCCATGCTGGTGATATCCCCCGTTTCCATGCTGGTGATATCCCCCGTTTCCATGCTGGTGATATCCCCCGTTTCCATGCTGGTGATATCCCCCGTTTCCATGCTGGTGATATCCCCCGTTTCCATGCTGGTGATATCCCCGTTTTCATGCTGGTGATATCGTTTCCATGCTGGTGATATCCCCGTTTCCATGCTGGTGATATCCCCGTTTCCATGCTGGTGATATCCCCGTTTCCATGCTGGTGATATCCCCGTTTCCATGCTGGTGATATCTCCCGTTTCCATGCTGGTGATATCCCCCAATTCCATGCTGGTGATATCTCCCAATTCCATGCTGGTGATATCCCCCGTTTTCATGCTGGTGATATCCCCGTTTCCATGCTGGTGATATCCCCGTTTCCATGCTGGTGATATCCCCGTTTCCATGCTGGTGATATCCCCGTTTCCATGCTGGTGATATCCCCATTTCCATGCTGGTGATATCCCCGTTTCCATGCTGGTGATATCCCCGTTTCCATGCTGGTGATATCCCCGTTTCCATGCTGGTGATATCCCCGTTTCCATGCTGGTGATATTCCCCGTTTCCATGCTGGTGATATCCCCGTTTCCATGCTGGTGATATCCCCGTTTCCATGCTGGTGATATCCCCGTTTCCATGCTGGTGATATCCCCGTTTCCATGCTGGTGATATCCCCGTTTCCATGCTGGTGATATCCCCGTTTCCATGCTGGTGATATCCCCGTTTCCATGCTGGTGATATCCCCGTTTCCATGCTGGTGATATCCCCGTTTCCATGCTGGTGATATCCCCGTTTCCATGCTGGTGATAACCCCGTTTCCATGCTGGTGATATGCCCCGTTTCCATGCTGGTGATATCCCCCTTTTCCATGCTGGTGATATCCCCATTTCCATGCTGGTGATATCCCCGTTTCCATGCTGGTGATATCCCCGTTTCCATGCTGGTGATATCCCCGTTTCCATGCTGGTGATATCCCCGTTTCCATGCTGGTGATATCCCAGGTTTCCATGCTGGTGATATCCCCCGTTTCCATGCTGGTGATATCCCCCTTTTCCATGCTGGTGATATCCCCCGTTTCCATGCTGGTGGTATCCCCCGTTTCCATGCTGGTGTTATCCCCAGTTTCCATGCTGGTGATATCCCCAGTTCCCATGCTGGTGATATCCCCCGTTTCCATGCTGGTGATATCCCCGTTTCCATGCTGGTGATATCCCCCGTTTCCATGCTGGTGTTATCCCCCGTTTCCATGCTGGTGATATCCCCCGTTTCCATGCTGGTGATATCTCCCATTTCCATGCTGGTGATATCCCCAGTTTCCATGCTGGTGATATCCCCCGTTTCCATGCTGGTGATATCCCCCGTTTCCATGCTGGTGATATCCCCCGTTTCCATGCTGGTGATATCCCCCATTTCCATGCTGGTGATATCCCCCATTTCCATGCTGGTGATATCCCCTGTTTCCATTGCCGTCAATGAATTCCCTGGATTGGACGCCAGTCAACTACAACTTACTCCAAAGCACTAGTGCTTTAAACTAAATGAAGCAAATGAAATAACTTATCTTGCTCAAGGACACAATGTAGAACTTGTGACACGAATCCAAACTAGCATCTTACCAGTTTACTCACTGCACTTTCTACATTTAATTCACAATTGGAACCTAGTGTTTAACTCACCCTCAACTTCTGTCGTTAAAGTCTTCCTTGATGACAAAACTTTACCCTGGCTGGGGGCTGGACGGATTTCTTGATCTTGACCGGTGAAGTCTCTGCTCCACTACTGTCCTCTGTTTCAGGTGAAGGTCAAAGCAAACAAAATTTAGTTACCTCAGCACAATCAATATTAAAAAGAGCCTTAGGTTTGTATACCGATGTATACCTATTCCTGACAAAGTGATTGATACCAACACATACAGAAATTGCTATAGGAATTTGTAGTCATTCATACTGCTTCAAAGCAAATGACTGTTACCCCCTCCCTCTAAAAACAAACCCCTCAAGGCATTGTGTGACACCCAACCAAGCATACAGCATCCTAAGTTTTCAATGATTCTCTACTTTAGTTGGAGTCTGTCGTTGCAACGAGGAGACAGGGTTACCCGTTGCAACTCCAGTCATTTCAGATGCTTGTACCTGCATTAATAATGAGGTTAGACTTGCTGATGATGTATTTTTCTTTATATAAAAATTCCCTCAAACCCTAACCCCCGGGTCCTGGTCGGGTGACTCTTGGGTCAGTGTCAGGTGACTCTTAGGTTGAAGATAACATTTATAGGCATTATTACTGGCACTAAATATTGTCAGCTGATTGACCTCCTCCATTGTAATTTACTTCATTGCAATTTACTTCGTTGCAATTTACTTCATTGCAATTTACATCATTGTAATTCATTGCATTGCAATTTTTTCATTGTACTTAATATCATTGAGCTTTACTTCATTGTAAATTAGGTCATTGCAATTTACTTCATTGTAATTTATTTCATTGTAATTTATTTCATTGTAATTCATTTCACTGCAAATTACTTCATTGCAAATATTTCATTACATTTTACATCATTGTACTTTACTTCATTGCACTTGTTATTCCATACCATACCTGTTTCACTTCCTGGTGTGACGATCAATGGTTCAACTATTGGATGCATGACAGGAATTACAGTATTCAGCCCTCGTTGAACAAAGACGGTCGTTGGAGCTGAAGTCATAGTACTGGTATTGGCTGAGGCAGGGGCGAGTTGACTTGGTCCCCTCTGCAAAACCATGTTGGAAGTAAACTTCATGCTGGATGGTGCAGGAGCAGGTTGAATTAGTCCTTTCTGCATAACCATGTTTGAAGTAAAAGTTCATGCTGGATGGGGCAGGGGCGGGTTGACTTAGTCCTTTCTGCGTAATTATGTTTGAAGTAAACTTCATGCTGGATGGGGCAGGAGTAAGCCTTCTTTGTGTGACGATGTTTGATAGACTGTCATCCCAATCTGATTGCACAGTTTTCACTGTCATAACCTGTTGGGGTTGGGGCGAGTTGACATTCGGGATGCATCTAGAGACAAGACAAGAACACCCCATCAACTAAATGGTAAAACACAAGTGTAACTTGGAAAAAGCTTCAGCAGGAATGTGCAGTAAACACAGTATCAACTGAATCAAAATTGGCTTATTTGTTTTAACCCTTGTCGGACTGAAATTGAATTAAAAGATTATCCCATGGTTTTTGTCAAAATTTATTTGAAGAGTGCCACTTTTAGAACTAATTTGGTACAAAAATCAGGTTGATATCATATTCCGTTCAGGAAACATGGATTTTTAAAAATTTCCCAATTGCATTTTAAAGTTTTTGTTCAGCATGATGAATTCGTGTTTGATGTCATAGAGGCAATTCTATTGCAAATGCTTATGGGTTTTTTTGATCGTTAATTAGTTGTTTCTGTAAAATCAGAAACAATTTTCCAATTGCATTTTAAAGTTTTTGTACAGTATGATGAATTCATGTTTGATGATGTCATAGAGGCAATTCCATTGCAAATCTTTATGTATTTCTTTGATCGTAATTAGTTGTTTCTGTATAATTAGAAACAATTTTCCAAAAGCTATTGAAGTAGGGTATGTATGGCAATGTATATAAATACCTAACTTTCATCAATTCATTTTTCTAGCAGGTTTTACTAATAAAAAGGATGATAGATTTTAATGAAATACATAAAGTTTGTGTAAGAATGTGTTGCTGTGATGTCATACTGAGCCTTTTCCTCTTCGTTTATTGGCATTTTTGTGAACCTTAAAATATTCCTGGTAAAAATAACATATCAACATGATTTTTGTACTAATTTGTTTTCTAATTTTGTTCTCTTTCTTATAAAAAGATTATAAAAAACATGGGAATATTCCTTTAAAAACATGGGAGTATTCCTTTAATTAAAAACATGGGAATATACCAAAGTCCTATGGAGTAATCTTGGTATCATTTTAAGGTATTCGGATATTTCTTTCACAAAATGAAACTTTTTTATAGAGGTCATATTACAGAATTTTAAGAAATATTTGCTTGAAAAAGGGTCAAACTAAAAAATTGCTAAAAAATTGGCAATTTTTTTTCTTTTTAAATCTTACAATAACTTTAAGATCACATTTTTGCTTTAAAATCAAACACGCAAATCGTAAGACATGATATTATTGATTTCTGGTGAATTTTTATAATCCCTACCTGAAATCTTTTGTTATAGAGAAATTTCTTCAAAATTTCATGAATTTCTGCCATTTTTGACGTTTTTTTCTTCAAGAATTCATGTACCAAAACCATATATCGCACATACTTCCTTGAACCGCCGTTTGAAAGTGCAGCAATTTCCTTTCATTTGATATATAAATACAAGCATACCCCCCTCTATTAAACTCTTTCCTATAATAATTAAATTTCACATCACTTTCAATGATCTTGTGGTGTAGTGGATATAAACACTGCCAGCATGCGAGCGCACCAGGTTCGAGTCTCAACATGGCTACGGTGTTATAATTTTTCTGCTACAGTTTTCAGGGGTCATTTGACTAAAATCATTGTTTTTAATCTTTCTTTTCTTTCTAAAAATTCTAGATTGGCATCATTGGAAAAGAAATTTTCTATAGAATCTAAATATATAACTTTATACAAGTGCAAAGATTGGCCATTTGTTGACAAATTTTAGCCAAAAATTGCTTAATTGGCATATTTTTGTCCAATATTTATAAAGATAAATATCTTAGCTTCCATTCCAAACAAACTTGTAATGAAAGAAAATGAAAGGAAGGTTGTCAAAAATGTGTATGAAAAAAAAGTTACAAGAACTGGGCTCGCATTTGTCAAGTATGGGTTCCTTTTATTTGATATATAAATACAAGCATACCCCCCTCCATACTCATTTAAGAGAGTACGGGTTAAGCACTGATCCATGTCCAACAAACGTTACTATTAACTCCTGTTTCAATGAAATTTAGTCAATGTCTGGGATTCTTTTTGGTCATTCTTTGTTTGTCTCAGTCCACAAAGGGTTACAAAGCCATTAATACAGCAAAGATATCAAAGAAAGTATTTCCAGGCAAAACAAACAAAAGTGATCTTACCTTGAGAAGCTACCTTAGTGAATGGGGCGCTCGCAGGTTTTAGCTTGGTGTGCAAGAAGGGACAGTGTGGCTTGGTACATCCTGTGGGCTGATTCTCCCAGTAGCATGGGATGGCGCTCCTCTGCTTCTGTTACAGGAGGGACAGACAGAAACACAACATGAAAAGTTTTAACACATTGAGTCCCAGCTAGGTTTTATTGTGTACTTCCCTTGGGGCCGGAAGGATTTTCCAAAGCATTAACATTAACGTTAGGCCTATCATTGCTACACTTGTCTTTTTATCTGCGCTGTCAATGTAACAGTTGATCCAAAAATCACCATTATTTATAGTCAATTCCTCTTCACCACTGTCAAAATCTCTCACTATCACTGTTCCTATCCAAATCTACAAAATCTAGCTCCAAATCAGACACATCGTTACTATCTAACAGTGGAGGATGGTCAACTAGTAAAGCCATTTATGTGTATATTGCCTACATAAATCTCTGCTAGCTTCATTTTTGTCTGGTATTTACCCTTTTCTTACAAAAAAACAGGGAAGTATGACTGACCTCTACACTTGAAAATAGGTAGTAAAAATGTTTATTTACATTAATTTTACAAAACAAACAGGAAGTACCCCACCCATTTGAACAAATTCCATGTAATTGATGCTATGCCATCTGTCACGTATACCCAATGCTGGTACATGGAAGGGAACAAATATTGACAAGTAAACGCGGTGCTGGGACTCAATGTGTTATTTTTGACAATTATTATCTTGGTTCTTCTGATGAGCAACTTTACTGAAGTCTCATTGAGGAACAGTTAAATTTTAGGTGTCAGCTCAAGATAAGTGCCAGGTACTTGAACTGATCCAGGTCTGGAAGCGAATGAATACCATGTTTTCATTTTATTGTTCAGATGTGCAGGTGACTGCAATAGGGGGCCACCATTTGACATCCTCATCCGATGGATGGTGAGCGCCATTCAACAATTATTCTCTTCTCTCTGAAATGGCTAGATGAGAGGTTGGTGGCACAAACAACATATCATTTCTAAACTCAATGCGAGGTCATCTATCTACAGTATATGGCTGTTAAACAATTCCTAATTGATTTTTTGAGACTTGAGTTTGGTTTGGTTTGTTGATATTTAAGAGCACCGCGACAGTCAGAGTCAAATGTGCCAAGAGTGTGTTAATAAATTATGGTGTAAGTTAGGATAGTGAGGAGATGGAAGGTTTGTAAGGGAGATAAAGGGGAAAGGCTGAATGTGGGAGAAAAATTTAGGTGAAAAGAAAGGGGTGCGTAAGGTTAGCTGTAGAAACGGAGAGGGGGGATTATACGTGGTGGAAGAAGTTGCTGTTGCAAAGAAAATTGATGATGTTTGAGGAAGAATTATTTCTAATAGGTCCAAGATTGAGAAGAGTGAGGAGAGAAGAGATCTGGTATAGGGGACAGGTTAAGAAAATATGCTTGTTAGAGAGATCAGTAATGAGCCTGGAACCCTAGCATTATTAATTTGCTTGTTTGGAGTAACCTAGTATGTCGGGATAGGTAAGCACAAATATTTGTTTTGGCCAAATTCAACTTATTTCAAACCTTTTATACACTAAAGCGCTATCATTTCAGATAAAAAAAATTAAAAAAATTTGAGTTGGTTGAAACAACAACTGAGTAGAGAGGGGTGGAAGAGGAGAATTTTGTTTAGAGGGAAGCATAATGAAGGAAGGAGATAATTTTATCCGGAGGATGTTTTGGAAGAACTCCAAATGGCCAGCTCTTTTTCAAGGATGATGGACTGCTCCCAGCTCTGGGAATTAACCTGCCAGTGCAGATAAAAATAAAAACACTAGGTCAGGTGACTCCAAATGGACAACTCCTGGATAAATAATCAACCTGCCAGTGTACAACACTATCAGGTGACTCCTGGAGACTCCTGAATAAATATCGTTGTTGGATGCATTTTCAATGTTTACACATCTCACAAAAACGAATGATCCCCACATGATTATCTTACCTCTATCTCCATGTGCCGGTACACACAAACAGATCTGAAACATCTCCCCTCCCTCCATAGGCTGCAGACAATCTCGTTACCCAGAGCTTCCTTGCAGTGACGAAATGGGCAGGCATCTCCCTGCAATCAAAGAGGAAGCATACAGTATGAAATGTTTATTCCACATGTACAGGAATGCGGGTTTATGCCAAGGGCAAGGACGTAGTCCAGTGGTCGGACTTATCAATCTTGTACGAAAAATTAAAAATACAACATTAAAAATACAAACAGAACTGTGGAAATTGCTGCAATGTCTTTTCCTGATCAGAAGATATTTAAAGAAGAGTTATCACCCCATAAATAAATTCAAAAGTAAACGATGAGGTGCTGATAACGTCACTTCCGGTTTTTAATTTTCCTTATTGATTGCGAGAAATCTGTGATGTTCGATCCAGCAGATGTGTAATCGATAACATCGCAAATTTCAATAGGGAAAATTGAAAACGGAAGTGACATTACCAACAAGGCGGCGTTCACTTCTGAATATATTTATGGGACGATACCTTTTCTTTAAGTGGGCATAAGTGTTTTTTTGTGGAAAGTATGGGTGCTGAAAGCAGAGATGGAAATCTTACAATCCTTCCCAAGAACATGAAATGTTGGGTACTTTTCTTCCCTCCAAAGAGGTGCAGTGGTCATTGGTTATTAAGAGTCATACTCGTATGTGAAAGGTACCAGGTTTGATTCCCATCATGAGCACTAAAAAGATCTTTGAATACTTTCTTCACCAATTGTTGCATTTACTGTCCACTTTATATGAAAAATAGACAAACATCACTCACCCTTTAAAAAAACAATTTTGAATTTCAAGAAAAATGCAAACAAGTTGATGAAGTTCCATTCTAATGATTTATTACCTTGGCACAGGTTGAGTAGAAATAATAGTAGCAGTCATCCCCTTGACTTGCCATAGCTGTTTTGTATCCTAGTTGTTTTAGTCCAAGGCTGGTGTGCTGACTGTAGAGTGGGTCAAACTCTGCTTCCACAATCTTATACGTATACTGTAGTAGGTCTGATTGGTAGAACCTGTTAATTTGAATACAAATTGAGAATGTAGTTAGATGTTTGTTGACACAGATCCCTAGCTTTGCTGTTTTTGAGGGGCAGCCCACCCCACTCCTCCATGGGTCTGTCCTGCCCCTGGGGTCCACCCTGCCCTCAAGATAACCTTTAATTTTTTTCTTAACTTAATAATCTTTAATTAACCTCATAAATAAAACACCTTACATGGATACAGAACACAGAATGATAGCATAGTAAGCAATTGTCCTGTTGGGCTCATAAATGGTCTTATCAGTCAGAATAGATTCATTCTGAGGTATGATTGTAGCTAAATCCCAGAGCTTCTTTACCATGGGATTGAGCCTTAGGAGG
Organism: Chiridota heheva; assembly: GCA_020152595.1. Classification (NCBI taxonomy): domain Eukaryota; kingdom Metazoa; phylum Echinodermata; class Holothuroidea; order Apodida; family Chiridotidae; genus Chiridota; species Chiridota heheva. Next base: position 540,213 of record JAIGNY010002177.1, read on the forward strand.
GGAAGAAGGGGGAGGGAGGGGGCTAGACTCACGTTGAAAAGACGCAGCGCTGTGGCCCCTCAACAAGTCTAGCACCCTGCCCCTTTTTAAATCAAGCTAGAGGTATGTTATACTGCAGTCCTACCTGCATGCAAAACAGAAGGTAGATATTAATTATTTTGATGCAAAAAATATATTCCATACTGTACATTAATGCATTTTAGGCATTCAGTACTTCAGAAGTCACAATTAAGTTTGAAAATTGGGCAGAAACCTTATCTTAGTTGTAGTTCAAAACTGGTTGCTCCAGGCAACATCTCTTTTCTCCTATGGACAATTCCATAGATGACTGCAATTGCAAAATTTGCAATTGTAAACAAAACTGTATAACATTTTTTTCAAGTCACTAAGCCATTGCCATTGGTGGTGAGTAATGCATTTGACATATGAAAGTGACTCACAGGTGTGTCATTGTACCAAATTGTCAGACTATGAGGTGAGTCAATTTACTTCAGATCTATTCACTTTGTACAGAGGCGAGTGATTTGGGGTAAGTCATTTCAAAAGAAATGTCAGTCATGTACTGTAAGTGACTGAGGGATGCATCAACCACCTTGGTGCAATGACTCACCTTGTCCGGGAGTGTAGGGATGAGTCACACAATTGACAAGTGCATAAATGGGTGATTCAGTTTATCAAAATAGTGCAAACTTGGTAAATGCACAACAGTTTAATATTCTTCAAAAATTCATATGATGCATCATACGGTACCTTAGGAATTAGTTTATTGGTCAAGAAATGAAACACAAACATTAAACAGAAAAAGAAAGTGAGAGCAATCAAAACTGTATCTTTTTGTTCAGAAACAACTAAAATCAAGACTAGTTGTGACTTCACATCCTCACAATCATGAATTGTCTTTTGTGTATTTTATTTTTTGTTTAATTATTTGGCTCAAAAGTTTAAAGTATCAAATTCTAAATTTACAATCTACAGAAATTTTGCAAATTAATGTTCTATTAGTACAATCAGGGCCATAATTCTCATCCAAAGTGGGAGGACAAGTCCCCCTGGAATTACAGCCATGAATACAGAGACAGCATTAAGAGAGTGAGGGTGTGATGTATACCAGTCCTTTTCATACAAATTTGCCATAACTTCAATATCAACATTTAATATCTGGGCCACTCTGTGGTGTCGTACATTGCAGACTGCGGAATGGCCCTAACAGATCCCTAGTGACCCTAGAGGTCTGCTAGGGCCATTCCACGGTCCGTCACATAAGTCACAGACTGTGGATATCCTACAACATAGACATGTCTGACCAATGAACGTATCCTTTAAAAATACATGTGATTAATCAGTAACAGAAGAATCAAAATAAGATTTAAAACTTACCATGCAAACGCTCCACTGGTGATGTCTTTTCTGCATACAACACCTACACAGGAACCTCCTTCAGGCAAAGAACAGTTGAAAATAAAACACCCAATTTACTCCATCCAGTTAGGAAAAACCAAAACTGATGAATAAACATTAATTTCCCATAATTTGTGGAACTGGTACGGTACATGTGCTGAACTGTTGTCACAATACATGCAGGGTGAAACAAATATGAAACTTCATTTGACGAATCGGAACCTAAAGCTGCAATCCACTGGAGTAGATATGAAAAGCACTTTTTCTCATTTCCACAAAAAAAAAGTTTTTATTTCCACAAATTTACATCAGTCTGTAATTGTTTATTTTGGCCAGCATTTTCATTTTTGTTATATTCTGTCGATGTCAATCTCTTAATTTATTCGATCCACCTAAAAAGAAGTTGATGAGTTGGTCAACGCAACACTTATGAACTGTCCTCATAGTCCATCGTAGTTACTATTGATAGCTCAAAGCAGTCATATATAAGATTAAGGAGACTTTTGATACTAAAACCTATGTCATCCATTAAAAAAACTGTTTTAGGGTACCTAAAAATTTGGATAATTTGATAATATTAATCAATATGATTTAAAATTTTCTATGAATCCTGCCATCACCCAACTTAAAGAAATGAGTCAAAATTGCAAAAATTAATTCAAGGCAACATTCTGGATTTAAATCAGGTGGGGCTTGAGCGACAATTTGATGATATCCTATAAATAGCGCAAAAGTACAAATTTGTTTAAGAGTTTGTATTTGGATAAAAACGTACAAAGATAAGGCTGTCAAGCTTAACAAAGCAAATGGAAGTGCTTGGTAATGCTGAAAGCTTTTCAAAAATTATCTCCAAGTTTGTATCAGTTCATGGCCTAAATTTCTCTCTCGTATAATAAAAGTTCTGTTGACAAAGTACGCTACAAAAGCTCAGTTGACCAAGTACGCTACAAAAGTTCAGTTGACCAAGTACGCTACAAAAGTTCAGTTGACAAAGTATGCTACAAAAGTTCAGTTGACAAAGTACGCTATAAAAGCTCAGTTGGCCAAGTATGCTACGAAAGTTCAGTTGACAAAGCACGCTACAAAAGTTCAGTTAACCAAGTACGCTACAAAAGCTCAGTTTACCAAGAACGCTACTTCAAAGTTCTCATTTATTGTGGTACGACAGCTTCAAAACAAAGTCCAATTGGTGCCCACACGTACTGCAGAAAGTTTTACGATTGTATTGATTTCTAATTAATCCAAAGAAGCCTCATACAATGTATGGGAGGCAAACTTCTGATGACATACGATTATCGCTGAAAGACGCTCTATCAGCACACAGTAAGGTACGTCTATTGATTCCACTCATTAATATTCAATGGTTTAAATCTATACTTGTCCAGTTCAAATCAACAAACCAATATCTAAAGCTGGCCATTTTTTAACATGCGTAAATATAAAAGCAATTTATATCTTCATATCCTATGAGCTGTATACCATAACACAAAATAAAATTTTCTTTTTTAATCGAGCTGAACAATGGTCTCTTTAAAATGTTACTAGCTTTCTTCACCATAATCATGAGCGCGAATTGTTTTGATAAACGTTTCTTATAAAACAAGCTTTCCAGAAATATGATTAGTTCATTTCCAGTATTAACTGATGCCCTATAAAATCCTGCAGCTCGTAATATAAACTCAAGTAGAAATTTGCAGTTCCACCAGTGATCGATCATATACCGTTCATTCAATCTTTAAAAGCAACCCTCTTGTCTCTCCGTTTCCAATTTTCTGGCGCAAATAACTTTCAAAAATACTAGACTGCAATTTTCTCTTAAAGTTTTGAAATGAGTTCAAAATTTTCACACTTTTCCAAGTTCTGATGTTCTTGAAATAATATTTCCAAATGTCAAGGTTCAATTTTCTTCGTTCCAAAACGTCAAAGTTCGCGGTTAGAAACATACAGTACATAATTTTGTTCCGAATTTTTTAATGTACATGTCCGACATGAATTTGAATATTTTCTCCATTACTATATTTCCATCATGTTCATTTCCTTCACAAACAAATGGTTTTCATCAGCCCCAGGGACCCCTGGCAGGACTCAAAATTATCATCACTTTCTCGTTAATAATATCAATCACACAATCAAATGTGCAAAGACATTTTCATTAGCAAATCTTCAATTTTCAACTTTGACGTTGACTTAGGCTGGTCAAGTACTCCATAAATGCCAATATATCAGAATACTTGATTAGAAGTTTTCAATCACATTGCAAAAAGAAAAATTATTTTGGAGCAATTTTGTTATTCTGGCTTTGAAAATAACTTTGGATTAAAACAATGACCTGTAAGAAAGATATGTGTTAGAGAAGCAATTGTGATACTGGAAAAACTAGTAATCATGTTAATAAATAGTACATGTTGTCTAGCAGGGGAAATGAAATGAAAAAATACACAATTTTTGAAGATGAAAATGCACATATCTCTGCACCCTATCCAAAAAAATTGAGAAAAAAATTACTTTTCAAATACCCCAAAATCAGGAATTCTGTGAAAATTCAGAGTCCTAGTGCTTGAGTACAATGGAAAGACCTGCATTTGTTATGATCTTTGATGTTTAAGCTTCTAGTTTACACACTTGCATCTCTATTAGTCTAATGTTGTTCTGTTAAGGCTTTTTAATCTTCTTTGATTTTGTGCTTAAAAAACATAAATAAATATATTTGCTATAAATAAATTAGAATATAAAAATATCTGAGTCTTGCATCCCTAGTCTACAAACAGCAGGCTTTAGTGAATAAATCAATTTAAAGATAGTAAATAAACCAATCTACAGATAGTGAATAAACCAATCTAGAGATAGTGAATAAACCAATCTAGAGATAGTGAATAAACCAATCTAGAGATAGTGAATAAACCAATCTACAAATAGTAAATAAACCAATCTACAGATAGTGAATAAACCAATCTAGAGATGGTGAATAAACCAATCTAGAGATAGTGAATAAACCAATCTAGAGATAGCAGATAGTAAATAAACCAATCTAGAGATAGTAAATAAACCAATCTACAAATAGTAAATAAACCAATCTACAGATAGTGAATAAACCAATCTACAGATAGTGAATAAACCAATCTACAGATAGTGAATAAACCAATCTAGAGATGGTGAATAAACCAATCTACAGATAGTGAATAAACCAATCTAGAGATAGTGAATAAACCAATCTAGAGATGGTGAATAAACCAATCTAGAGAGATAGTGAATAACCAATCTAGAGAGATAGTGAATAAACCAATCTACAGATAGTAAAAAAAAAAATCTAGAGATAGTGAATAAACCAAAAAAATCTACAGATAGTGATTAAACCAATCTAAAGATAGTGAATAAACCAATCTAGAGATGGTGAATAAACCAATCTAGAGATAGTGAATAACCAATCTAGAGAGATAGTGAATAAACCAATCTACAGATAGGGAAAAAAAAAATCTAGAGATAGTGAATAACAAAATCTACAGATAGTGATTAAACCAATCTAGAGAAAGCGAAAATTTTGAAAGAAAGTACGCTTTTTCTTTTGTTACAAAAAATCATTTACAGATCTAAATCTTATTGGGCACTGCCACGGAATCCTATTGGGCACTGCCACGGAATCCTATTGGGCACTGCCACGGAATCCTATTAGGCGCTGCCACAGAATCCTATTAGGCGTTGCCACGCAATCCTATTGGGCACTGCCACAGAATCCTATTAGGCACTGCCACGATCCGATTGGGCACTGCCAGGGAATCCTATTGGGCACTGCCACGCAATCCTGTTGGGCGCTGCCACGCAATCCTATTAGGCACTGCCACGCAATCCGATTGGGCACTGCCAGGGAATCCTATTGGGCACTGCCACGCAATCCTGTTGGGCACTGGCACGGAATCCTGTTGGGCACTGGCACGGAATACTATTGGGCACTGCCATTATAAGGACAAAACAATATGACTTGCTCACAATATAATACATACGATTGACAACAGTCCTTTGGGGGGCATAGCGGTGTCGGTAATTGCTTAGGTTGGTAACAGATAAATACCACTTAAGTTATATAGCACTAGAAGCAGAGTGTTCCTTTCAACAAATGGGAAGTGGGTTTACTTTGTTTACATCTAATTATAAGCCTGTATCACATTGGTTACCACAATTAATCAAAATTTCCAGTGACCTTTTGTTCCCAACAAAGTAAATAATTTATTTTCTACTGTCAACCTTTTTTTTTCCTTACAAAAAATAGAATATTGTTGTCAACGTGAACAACTGTTCTCCACCTCCATACAATCGCATGTGATATACCTGATATCATGTTACCCCAGATGGAAGCCCTGTATGCATGAAACGATTGCTCGCTTCCCTACAGCTACATCAACTTTTCTAACATATCATAGCAAAATCCAGGCCAGGCCAGCAAAGAGGCGGTGGACCTGCCATAAGAGGGAATGGGGTCTATGGGACACAAAAGCCTAGATGTCTTGAGAGCCATGGGGACCAAGTAAAGGTCATTCAGGGCTCAAAATTAGTACTGGCTAATCAGTCATTAGTTAAACTTCACTTTCCTCCCTTTTCATGAGTCTGTGACTGAGCATTTTAAAAGCATGTTTTCTGACTTCTAACATTTAAAGGATTCAAAAGGAACACTAGACCAAAAAGGAGTGCGCTCGTTTTTGCAGATTTCACAGATATACATGTATAATCTATAATAGATCAATCAACTTATTGCCCCCATAGCCCACAAACGATGTGAGGGCAGGGGCCATCTTGAATACACATATCAACCAGAAAATTGCTATACCATTGCATGCTAAATAAGAATTCAACTTTTGGGGTAAAAATACGCCTTCACTTTTCGGTCTAGTGCTCCTTTAAGTCTACTTGAAAGAGGCTGAATCTCCATTTCCAATATATGTTGTGTATTGTAAGCCATGCTTTTGTTCAGAGCGGACCTTCATGGTTGATGCAGCAATATGGTTAGCTTCCCATGTTTTATAACTGTCCGATGTCTTATCGACTTGAGCCCATTTGTGTATCCAGCACATTTCTTCAATGTGACTTCAAAGTCACACATTCCCATTAGCATTAGAACTGACTTGTCACAATGCCATCGAGGAAGCGTATCCTTTCTTCTGCCATGTGAAATAAATTTTGTGACTTTGACAAGCTTGACTGATTATTTAGTGTCAATCTTTAACGTAAAAAATCAACTAGTCCTGAGTAGCACGCTTATGTACACGAAGGCCATTTAAAGAGTACTTTGATAGAAATTAAACCTAACAGAAAATTCAGAATAAGCAAGCTTCAGTTCCTTACAAGTATGAGCACACGGGCAACTTTGGGCTCTTGGCTGAGACTTTCATCCAGAATAACAAATATTCAAGGCGGTGCTATAGAGGGTACCGTGCCCCAAGCAGTATAGCATACAGTACACTGTTATAAAAAAAGTGCACACTGCAAACAAGCATGCATTAGAAGAAGAAAAAAAGCATCAAGCACACTCGAAACAAGCATAGTATTCAATGCAAAGAAAGCATAGCACAAAGAAAGTATAGGACAAAGCATGCATTCCAAAAAGTATGGAATGGAAGGTACAGCATGCAATGCAAGAAGGCAAAAAGTGCACTCCACACAAACAAAGTGCATTCAAATGATGCTTGAACATCAAGTAATCTAAACAAGCAGTGTAAAATGCAAGGATATATACATGTAGGGAAAAGAGTGTAGTCCAAACAAGCATAGAGCGCACTCTAAACAAGCATAAGGTGCACTCTAAACAAGCATAGGGTGCACTCTAAACAAGCATGGGGTGCACTCTAAGCAAGCAGTGTGCACGGTTGTGGAAGAAATCAATTACCCCTTCATGTCAAATCATCCAATTCTCTTGCTATTTTTAAAACAAATCTAAAAACACATCTCATGTCCAAAGCTTTTATTTAATATTGTTTTTGTGTATACATATATGGGTGTATGTGCTTGTGTAGGCCCCTATGTATTTTTTGTTAAAGAATTTTATTGTTATTTCTTCATGTTTTTTACATTTGTACGGCGCCTTTAGCACCTTCTGGGTGGATACGTGCGTGCGCATTATAAATCTTATTTATTATTATCATTATTATTTACAATTAAATAAATATTAGCGTTGGCTTCTGTATTTCTTACCAGTTTGTAAGGCCAACAGCGAGATATTAAAAGAATACTAACATTGGCTTCAGCATTTCTTACCAGTTTGTAAGGCTAACAGCGAGATTAAAGCCAACTTTAAAGGTTGTAAAGGGGGCAAGCAAGGAGGACGTGATGGACTGTGAGGTTACAATGGCAATTGTTGCAGAGGGGTTCGGGGAGCCAATAAGGAGGTGGGAGTGAGTGAGGTGGGTGTGACCTGGTTAAGAACAGCATGGTCGTGGGTTGGCACACACGCCACCTAAGGTATACTTTAGTTTCCACTTACTACGGTCTTAATAGCTCTTAACTGTTCTGCCCAGAAAGTTATCTACAATAAAACGCACAACTTATCCTCTTCAGATTGGTTAAGAACAGCATGGTCGCAGGTTGGCACCATACCACATAAGGTATACTTTAGTTTCCACTTAATACAGACTTGATAGCTCTAATTCTTCAGCCCAGAAAGTTATCTACAATAAAAACACATTTAACCACTTCAGATTGTTTAAGAACAACATGGCCGGGGGATGGCACCTCGCCACCTAAGGTATACTTTAGCTTCCACATACTAGTCTTGATAGCTCTTACTGTTCTGCCCAGAAAGTTATCTACAATAAAACGCACAACTTTGAACCACTTCAGATTGTTTAAGAACAGCATGGTCACAGGATGGCACCACGCCACCTAAGGTATACTTTAGCTTCCACATACTAGTCTTGATAGCTCTTACTGTTCTGCCCAGAAAGTTATCTACAATAAAACGCACAACTTATCCTCTTCAGATTGGTTAAGAACAGCATGGTCGCAGGTTGGCACTACACCACATAAGATATACTTTAGCTTCCACAAACTAGTCTTGATAGCTCTTACTGTTCTGCCCAGAAAGTTATCTACAATAAAACACAACTTTTCCGCTTCAGATTGGTTAAGAAGAGCATGGTCATGGTTGGCACCAAGCCACATAAGGTATGCTTTAGTTTCCACTTAATATGGTCTTAATGGCTCTAACTGTTCTGCCCAGAAAGTTTATCTACAATAAAAACAATTTTTTCACTTCAGATTGGTTAAGAACAGCATGGTCACTTTGTATACAGTACCTTACATGAGGATAGTTAGTGTTCAAATTAGAGTTCAAAACTTAGAAGAGATTTTTCCCCTTTGTATAATTTTTGGGGGCATTTTTAACAAGAAGGGGGGAGGATATTTTTTTAATAAAAAAAGAAAAAAAAGCCAAATGTGGCATTTTTCCGGCCCATTTTTTTTCCAGGAAGGGGGGGGGGGCAGGAATTCTCCCCCTCAATTCAATTATTTTTGAGGGAGAATTTGATAATATATGCAGGAATCAATCGTGGACTTAATGTGAATACCAGATGATTATAATCATAACAACCTTTTTGTAGAACAATTGATCATTACTAAGTGTAATGATTGCCAAGAGACCTAATGATTGCCAAGAGACCTATTACTTTGGTAAATATATTTTCTAATATCAATTAAATATTCAATCTTTGTTTTTTCATGATGGTTTCTCGTTTGGAGCAAGAATGGGGTTTTTGATTGCCATGCGTTGGTCACACAGTAAGCAATTTAAATGGCACAATGGGAAACGTTCAAACTTCATATTATGTGAACAGGATGAAGGTCACAAGAATGAAGATGGTAAACAAATTTATTTTCCAAAATCAGAGTCCCTTTACAAATACATAATGCAAGCATATGGGAAAGGAGGATGTCATGTTGCATGCATGCTGTGGAACAGGTAAGTAATGATAAGGTTGGGATTGATGTTATACTTTTTCAATTTGTTTACTAGGTAATGGTTACATAAGCCCAAGAAGGAGAGTGGAGGGGGAGGGGGGTTTTTGGTGGGTCAGAGTAATACCTTATTAGTTATGTGCTACCATCAGGTTAACTACACAAGATTTATAACATACCAGGAGTTGCATACGCATCGCGCTGTTATTCGAAGCAATGATCCGATATACCAGTTTCAATCCCACTCACTTTCTTCAATTCAAACACCTCTTTTGAAATTTGACAACAAAATGAGAAAAAAAGTAATTGGTTTGTGAATAGTCGCATCAATACGTAAAATGCTTGAGCCTTTTTATTAACTTTACCTTTTGTAATTTATAGAAAGATTTAATTCTGCTAATAAGGATTTAAAATAGGGTGGTGCCTTTACAATCTCTCCAAGGTTTTTGTGTTAAATTGAAAGTAATCTACATTTGTATAGGAGTCACTTATTTTAGTATCCTCATGATATCACCAGAAATGTTAACAAAGTTTTGAGAAAAATCAAAAGGAAAATTCTAAAAACCAAGAAAGAAATACAATCCTATCTTTGTCCATGGGGGTGTAGAAAATGTCATTCACCCTAGATTTCAAGACAATTCTGGTATAAAATGACTGCCTCCATGTGTGGACTTGAAACAGCCATACCTGAGGGAATAGATTTAATGTTGCATAATTGCTTCTTGGATATCTGTATAGGATTTGTACTTTTTCATCCCACAAGACGGGTTTACTACTATAAAAGACATTAACATCATCCATTGTATTTTCTTTTACAATTTTCAATTCATAATAACAGGCTTAAAAGGATAAGAGGATTTAACTTCCGTAGGTGTCGATTTATAACGATAGCAGAATCTTACAAAATGTTGAAGATATTCTGATTGAGGAACAACCTGCCAGACCCCTAGCTTTGCTGTTTCACAGGGGCTGCCTGCCCCGCCCCTCTATGGGCCCATCCTAACCCCTGGGTTCCGCCCTGCCCCTCATGAGAATTTGTTTTGTTTGTTTAGATTTTTTTTTAAATTAACTTTGTAATCTTAATTAGCCTCTAAAAGGAAATACCTTACATGGATACAGAACACAGAATGATAGCATAGTAAGCAATTGTCCTGTTTTGCTAATGACTGGTCCTAATCAGTCAGAATAGCTTCATTCTGAGATGTATGATTGTACTAAAATCCCAGAGCTTCTTCACCAGGGGATTGAGCCTTAAGGGGACCTTTACGTTCAACGCCGAAAAGATGCAGTGCTTTGCGTGCGCATTAATGTGCCCCTCAACAAGTCTAGCACCCTGCCCCTTTTAAAATCAAGCTATGGGTCTGCCTGCTGTTGCTGCTAAGTATTACCGGTCAGAGAGCAGCACTTTGCATCTTGTAAGAAATTTATGCAAAGCCTTTTCAAAAGAGGGTGACGATAAAAGTGGTTGTCATTGACATTGGAAAACATATATGAAGAATGTACATGGACTGATTCCTTTCTTCAAACTTTTAAGAGGGAATTTATCTAATGTTGTGTTTCTGTATGGTGGCTATGTTTATCATTTATATGACAAAATAAGTGATTTTTTGCAGATGTATCAATGGTAGATAAATGGCCTACTTAAGGCAGTGCATGAGGTTTCAAGGGTACCATTGTACAATGCTGGATGCAAAGTATTGATTAATAAATCATTAAGTGCTCCACTTTGACGAGTTACAGAAAGAGAGAAAGTCATATATTAGACATTAGTGTTTACACGGGTACCCAAAATATCCAAGTAACCGACCAATTGTGTTGTTACCCATCTCGGAAAATATAACAAGAGTATGGATTTTCATAATATTACCAATAAGAGAGTACGTAGTTATCCATACGGAGGGTCTTACGTAATGGGTCAAAAGGTCAAGTGGGCATCGAATGTGATCGCATTCAGCACAACACCGAACGCGGACTACACTTACACAGTAAGTGTACGTGCGAACATGGGCTTGCTATGCAAACAGTGCAGTGTACGTGTACACACTAAAACCACAAAAGGACGCTATCACTCTGTTCGTGCGATCGTAATTTACTGTGTATTTGTCTTCGATACTTGCTTTGTTTTATGCTTGATTTTAATTATGAAGGACGAGGAATTATCAATAGATGAAATTCGTTTGTGGAAAGTTGAACTCTTAAAGACTTTTTTACAAACGAGGCCTTAAAATTTTGTACAGGAAAGATTAACTAGTTGCGCTATTTTTGCAGCAAAGCAGATGCCTGAACAGTTCAAAGTTACGTCGCAGGAAGAAACGGATGCCAGCAAAGAAAAACAGTACAGAGATTTGTTAATTATTGGCGACAAAAACATTCCAGATCCTCTTAAATTGGAAGAAGGATGGGAAAAGGAAAACATTGCCATAACAAAGTGGCCTCAAACAATGGCCTTTGACATTGGGAAGTATCTCAGTAATATCGACAATGTGCCTTTAAAATCACATCTAATAAGTGACTATAAGGAGGGAAAGGGCTACAGTTATTTTGCCTCTGGCTGGCTTAAGGAAATTGAGTATCATCCTATAAGCAGTGAAAGTGACAAATGCTTCCTCCGAGCAGAATGCAGACCTTCGCAAAGCATCAATAATCTGCCATGAAAGTTTTTCAAATAAATTGCCTTTTTTTCTATATTTTCACGTAAAAAAATTAGATATTTATGAATAGGGATAAAAACGAGGGTGGCCAGTCTCAAGTGGCATCTGAGATCATGGATGACGTCATCGTAGGGCCAGCGGACCTCGGCTATTACCTTGGTCCGCTCAAACCCTGCAATGTTATCCTTGGTCTCAAATGGCATTTGAGACTGGCCACCCTCGCATTTACCCCCTAATTAAGAAGTGTAAGCAATTTGATGATTTACATTTTTCTATTCATCCTTTTCTAAGAACGAGGAGGGAAAAGTTTATGCTTCGGGCCACAACCTTTGCTGCTCGGAATATACTTGGGGAGATGGTAAGCCTGCATTCCCATTTCACATTCTGCTGATCTAGAAGTCTATATTTTGGACAACAATTGTTTCTTCTCTTCTTATGATATTTACAGTTTGATGTTGGCTACGATACAAAATAACCTGTAACATAAGGGGTCGTCAAGTAGGAAGACAATGAATATAAAATAATTGAGATGGTAATAGAAAATCTCCTCATCAATTACATTTTTGAACTTCTGTGATTAACTTAAAAGCCAATTTGGGAAATCAAATACAAGAAATCTGCAGAGCTTCCAGGGGCTTCACCCTGGGTCACTACCTGGCTTTGCCTGTGGGAGCCAATGTGAACTTGCGTGCAGGAGTTGATATGTGAAAGTTACGAATTTATTATATATATATATATATATATATATTTCCATTTTTTAGATTCAGGGGATTTAAAGGTTGAGCAGAAATTCAGATTGCTGGGAAGAAAATGGCGGAGCCTGTCTGATGATGAACAAAGAGCTTTCAATTGTAAAGCTTTGAAGTCAAGAAGGAAACCCATGACAGAAAAATGAAGAAGTGGGATAAATTACTCAAAAAAGTCAAACTTGGTATCATATTTTTCCCATTTCTGTAAAACTGTAAAGGCAGCCTTACAGTTTGCTATAACAAGAACAACCCTTATTCATCACAGGAGAAAAGGTTCTTAATAAAGAAAATTATCAAACTGCACTCACTGTCTCGGGGAAGATTTATTAAATCAGTACATTTTAGATATGGAATCAAGGGGTTTTGGATTGTCAGTTCAGGACATATGCAAGCTTGCCTATCAGATGGTGGATTGGAGTGGAAGAAAGCACTCATTCAACAAAGAAAAGAAAACTGCAGGGTACGACTGGTTGAAAAAATTCAAAAAGCGTCATCCTTGCCTTTATGTCTGCAAAACAGAGGCTTTGTCTGCAGCAAGATCCACACGTATGAACCGGAAAATACTCAATGACACTCAAAACTAAGCTGGAAATTCATTACAAGCCATCCCAAATATACAATGTAGATGCAACTGGCTTTTCATTAGTTCACAAGCCTATTAAGATTGTTGGGCAGAAGGGGAAAAGACAGCTGCATGCAAAAACTAGCTACGAGAGAGGAATGAATACAAGTTGTTGTGCAGCAGCCTGCTTCTAGACATTATATTCTTCCTTTCATTATTTTCAAAGGTAAGAACCCATCTTATACAGTGATAAAGAGTGCCCCAGCAGGTGGCACTTTTGCCTGTTCAAGTCATCATACATGAACAGTGATCTATTCCAGCAGGGGTTAAACTTTTTTGTAAAGCAAATCCCACAAGCAAGACCCGCTCTGCTGCTCCTGGATGGACATGGATCACATACCACCATTGACATCCTGGAGCAAGCTAAGAAAGAGAGGATTGACTTCCTGTGTTTGCCACCCCATACCACTAATTGGCTTCAACCATTAGACTGTGCAGACTTTGGGCCTATGACAAGAGCCTATGATGAGGAGTGTGTGGGATTTATGCACCAAACCCAGGAAGAATCTTTACGAGGTATGACTTTTGTGAGCTATTCTCCAGTGCTTGGGCAAGGAAGGCCAAAATGTTGTTCAAGGATTCAAAGCAAGAGGAAATCTACTACAACCCAGCAGCAGTCTCACAAGAGGCATTTGGACCATCCCAGTCATATCACTTGACCATCCCAGTCATATGCGCTTGACCATCCCAGTCATATGCCCTAGACCATCCCAGTCATATGCGCTTGACCATCAAAGTGAAGTACAGAATTCACCTAATGTTTTTGCAGTGCAAGAGATACCTCCAGCAACCAAAATTGTGGTTCCTGCAGTGCCACCACAGGTTCCTGCAGTGCCACAGGTTCCTGCAGTTCCACAGGTTCCTGCAGTGCCACAGGTTCCTGCAGTGCCACAAGTTCATACATTGCCACAGGTTCCTGAGTGCCACAAGTTCCTGCAGTGCCACAAGTTCCTGCAGTGCCACAGGTTCCTCCAGAAATCATCTCAGCAGAGAACAAAGCTAGTCCTTCGTCAAATATTCATGATTTGTTGTGCTTGCCGTCTGTTCCACCGTCAAAAAGGTCAAAGACCTTGAGTGGTGCAAAACTCCTGACTAAAGATGAGTTCCTCAGCCAACTCAAAAAGAAAGAAGATGGCAAAAAGAAGAAGATCGAAGAAAAAGAGCGTCTGAAAGCTGAAAAGAAGAAAATTAGAGAAGAAAAGCAATCAAGCAAAGCTAAGAATAAAAGGAGTACGACAAATAAAAACAATCGGCTTTCAAAGAGTAAACAGCAGGCACCCTCTTAAGGAAAACAGCTACTTCCCAAACAACCACAGCCCTCTGGTAGTGATGTTGAACCAAAGAGTAAACAGCAGGCACCCTCTAAATAAAAACAGCTACTTCCCAATTAACTACCGCCCTCTGGTAGTGATGTTGAAGCAGAAGAGGATGACAGCAATGACAATTATTCTTCTCAATGCAATGGTTATTACTATGACGACACAGATGAAGATTAGGTTTCGTGTCGTTCGTGTAATGCTTGGTACCATTATTATTACTACGACGACACAGATGAAGATTGGGTTTCGTGTCATTCGTGTAATGCTTGGTACCATTATTATTACTATGACAACACAGATGAAGATTGGGTTTTGTGTCGTTCTATAATGCTTGGTACCATTATTATTACTATGACGACACAGATGAAGATTGGGTTTCATGTGGTTCGTGTAATGCTTGGTACCATTATTATTACTATGACGACAGATAGAGATTGGGTTTCGTGTCGTTCGTGTAATGCTTGGTACCATTATTATTACTATGACAACACAGATGAAGATTGGGTTTCGTGTCGATCGTGTAATGCTTGGTACCATTATTATTACTATGACGACACAGATGAAGATTGGGTTTCGTGTCATTCGTGTAATGCTTGGTACCATTATCATTACTATGACGACACAGATGAAGATTGGGTTTCGTGTCATTCGTGTAATGCTTGGTACCATTATTATTACTACGACGACACAGATGAAGATTGGGTTTCGTGTCGTTCGTGTAATGCTTAGTATCATTATTATTACTACGACGACACAGATGAAGATTGGGTTTCGTGTCGTTCGTGTAATGCTTGGTACCACAAAACGTGTACCAATTTTTTCAGCAAAAACTTGGCCTCATTTATTGGTAGTAATTGTACCAATTCCGATTTAGAGGAAAGTGATTAACCACATATATATATATATATATATATATATATATATATATATTTATTTTCCATTTTACTTTTAGGTTGTTATTACCTTTTTATTTCAATGTATTGTATATTGCTGGGCATTTTAATGTATACATACACAAATAAGCATAAAAATCAACCCGTCATTGTCACACATGTATTAAATAGCACAAATTATTATCTTCATTATCTTTATAGATTTAGGAGTGGTTAGATTTAGAAAATTTTATTTGATTCTACAAATGATTTTACTAGATTCAGAGGATTTGAAGGTTGGGGAGAAATTCAAATTGCTGGGAAGGAAATAGCGGAGCCTGTCTGATGATGAACAAAGAAAGTGCTTTTAATTGTAGAGCTTTGAAATCAAGAAGAAAACCCATAACAGATCAAGAAAAAAAGAAGGAATGGGGTAAATTACTCAAAAAAGTTTGGCGAACAGTGAGTGAAATTCCCGTTTTATTGAAGTGGGCAGTGCATTACAGGTTTGTTCTACAATAGCAGGTTTACCCAGTGAAGTTCTGCCTAATTGAAAACGAATTATGTTGAATTCTAAAGAAAAAAATTGATCAACAGTTAACTAAAAACAATGCAAATAAAATACTGCTTGTGGAAAGTTTTAATTAACTCATGAAATAAGTAACATAGGAACTGTCTTCATAAGTCGTAAGTGGTGCAGTTAATATGTGCCAGTTTTAAAATGAACCAAATCTAAATGCTCAATGCAATCAAGATTGTTTATTACTAGTATATGTTAGTCTCATTTTGGGTTTTTATTATTTTTTTATTCCAATGTATTGTATATTGCTGGGCATTTTAATGTATACAAACACAAATAAGCATAAAAGTCTGCCCCAGTCATTGTCTCACATGTATTAAATAGCACAAATTATTTTCTTCATTATTTTTATAGATTTCAGAGTATTACATTTAGAAAATTTCATTTGAGGATTCTACAAATGATTCTACTAGATTCAGAGGATTTGAAGGTTGAGGAGAAATTCAGATTGCTGGGAAGGAAATGGCGGAGCCTGTCTGATGATGAACAAACAAAGTGCTTTCAATTGTAGAGCTTTGAAATCAAGAAGAAAACCCATGACAAATCAAGAAAAAAAGAAGCAGTGGGATAAATTACTCTAAAAAGTTTGGCGAACAGTAAGTGAAATTCATCAGTGATTTGTTTCTTTTTATTGAAGTAGGCAGTGCATTACAGGTTTGTTCTACAATAGCAGGTTTACCCAGTGTAAGTTCTGTTTAATTGAAAACTAATTATGTTAAATTCTATAAAAAAAAATTGATCAACAGATCAGGGTTAGAAAACCCAACTCAAGACACTTGTGAAGAAAGAACAAATGAAGATGTAAAATCAGAACGTGGTAAACAAAAGAGGAAAAAATGTGATGTAAGATTAAACCGGATTTCTTGGTGGGAAAGCGGGTAGAACATACATTTGTGGATAAAGATGAGCCAAGCATTACAGAAACTTATTTTGGTACTATCACTAGAATAATCAGCATTTGCCCCAAAACAATCAAACGGAGTACGAAATAGTTTACAATAAGTCAGATTCAAGTGATGACAAAAACGATGAAGACGATGTTGAAGAACCAGAAACAATTTTTCAATATCCATTACTGGAAGATGATGGCTCCCTGAAAGTAATTGATGACTGATTTTACATAAATTGTTGAGAAAATCTGTAACAGAAAATTCTTTTTATATCATGTGTAAAACTTGTGTAAGGAGCCAATTTTCTTGTCCACAATTCATATTTTATTGTATGTAATTCATTGATGCTCTCCATTTTGAATCCAAACTAATTAAAGGGTTTTAGAGTAGCACAATGCTGTATGTGATCAAAATCTATAGACTGAAGCAAGTCATTTTACATTCTAAGAGTTGATATAATTTATACCATACCTGATATTGTAGGGTTTCATATTAACATTAAAAGGTGATAAAATTGATTATCTTTTCCCTATTTTGAATTTTTAAAACTAAACATATTTATACCTGATACCTCCATATTGTAAACTTTCAGTTATCAGGCAGACTTGCTTGGGACATATTCATTTAGATCCCAATGTAATCATATCCACTGTTTTTTTTTTTTTTTTTAAATTTCAAGACATCTATTGAGATGAAACCTACTGTATGCAGTGGTCGAGTTAAAATGTATTATTTACAAACAAATCAAGAGTAGCAAATAATTAAAAAGGCTACACTGATAAATTTGCTAATCTGGAACAAATCAAAATTTCATCCAAGAAAGACATTTTTATTGATGGATGGTAATGGATTAATTTTTGTATATGAAAATAAATCATCACTAAAACGTATTTGTTAATTGTAAATGAACTGATTATATGAAAATAAATCATCACTGAAACGTATTTGTTAGTTGTAAATGAACTGATTACAACTGAAACTTTAAGGAATAAATGCAACAAGAGAAGAGATTACATATTGTTTTGTACTTTTTATTTTGCCTTTCTGCAGACTTAGGCCAACCTGTGTTTGCATTTTGTAAACCAAAGAAAAGTTGCGATTTCCTGTGTATGACCTTCCCTGGCTTGTGTAATGAGTACATTAATACCTCCACACAAACCCCTGTGCACTAAAACCACTAAAAAAAATGGGTAATGCACTTGTTAGTTGTATGACTCACCCCTACAACCCCTGGCAATGTCAGTCAAAGGTGAGTCATTGACACGAAGTAGCGACTCATGTGCGTCATTGTACCAAATTGTCAGTCACCAGAGTGAGTCTATTTACTTTAGACCCATTGACTTTGTACAGTGAGTGATTTTGGATAAGTCACTTGCACAAGAAATGTCAGTCACCAAAGTAACTGAGGAGTGTGTCAATGTACATGTTTTGTAAACCCACTTTGGTGCAATTACTCACCTTGTACAGGGTGTAGGGGTGAGTCACACCATTGACAAGTGCATAATAACTGATATTTAAGAATGGTGCCAGTTCAGCTATACTGTAAGCAATACTACTAGTTGTCCAGTAAAACATGCAAAATGAGAATAGGGCCTACTGTGTTTTCTTCTCTAATTTTGTGGTGAGGCTGTTTATGATCTACCAGACACAAGAAATAGATTTATGATGGTCAGACCTCAATATACATGAAGAATTTAAGCAAATTAAGACTATTTTGTAATGCACTAAATAGCCTTACAGGAAAAATGGAATGGCTGAACACAAGAAAATACCTAGACCTACGCCAAAATGAAATTTTTGTGTAGGCTTATAGGTACTTTCATAGCGTAATGCTTAGCTTTTTAGTTTAATTTACGGCCTAATTTTTCCACAAATGTGTTCCAAAAAAACACCTTGTTTTCAGCCACTCCTGGGTGTTGGATTTTTTTTTTTTTTTCTTTTGTTGATCAGACAATATTTAGATTTCTGTGAGTTTTTAGTTGAGGTAGGCCTATGTGCGATTTTGGTCGTAATCAGAAAAAGAAATTGTGTTTTCCACCATTCACCAAAAGGATAAGTGCACCTATCGTTTGAATTTCGGGTGAGCTCTGTTACGGCCCAGGGATAAGGAGTAGGCTAACTCCGCTAAGCCGGAGGGTAATTTGTTGGGCAAGTTAAAGCTCGGATCACCAAAACAAAATATAAACACCTTAAACTTGAGAAACTTTGAAAAATCATCAATGAGAGACATGAACGGAGCTAAAATCAGTAAGGTTAGGCCTACATTTGACTGAATGATGAGAAGTGACACAGAGAACCTACGTTAGGCCTAGGCCCCTAAGCTAATAATAGTATACGTTAGGTTACGCTGTGCAACGTCACGTTAGGCAAGTTACGCTGTAGTGTTAGGCCTACTCAAAACTTTCGACATTTCGTGTTGCCCAAACCTTGCGTCTCGAGTTGGAAAATCACGTTCTATCTTTGCTCAGGTTCCAAATTTATCAAAAACTACTAATTTACATGGCTGGCGTATCGCTGACTCACAAATTTGTTTTGCTGCCTTTAAAATCTGCTTTAATAAAACTTAGTCATTTTGCAATGACCGTTTCACGCTCAACCGTACCAAGCTTTCCTATCCTCTTTGACCTCAACGTTTCTACGGCCTCTGTACGTTTCCTTTTTGACCTTTGAAAGCTGGAGGCATGGAACTTATGTGAGACGGCCTAAACTCAAAATGTTTGTATATTGTAAATGCTTTGAGCTTTCTTGCAGAAAAGCTTACATTAAATC